>OY829542.1:32323767-32799697 GCA_963691705.1 Viola odorata
AATGTATTTTCATTTTTCTGTTTATTTTTCCAAAATTCCAGAATTATTAAACTGCAAAATCAACCCATTTCCTCCCAAACCTGAATTGATATGGACCCAAAGCCTTACCCCGTATACTCCTCTTCAATCCGTATCCTTCCTTGCGAACTGTCTTGTACCGTCCGTGTTACCGTGTCTATTAATTACATATTTCCAAACAAATTCACCTTTACCTTCATCAATCTGGCATTTCTCTTTCGCATCAAACATAAAATTCTTCTATATATGCCTCCCACTCGCGCCTCACTATGCAAACTAAACACTCCATTTAAAAAAAAACCACCAAAACCATAATTTTATTTCTTTCTTCTTAAGTCTTAAGCGATTGATTGGTTTTTTTGATGGGTTACCTTGGTTTATCTTCAAGCAGCAGCACCACCACCACCACCACGGCGCTACGATGGCTAGGATTTGTGATAGCTATTTGGGTCCAATCCATCTCCGGGAACAATTACACCTTCTCCAATTATTTCGATGCTCTAAAATATGTCATCAACTTGACTCAGCTCCAGCTCAACAATTTATCTAGCTATGGAACTCAATGGCTCGTCGTCAGTTGCCAAACCCAACCACTCTCTTACTGGCAGGTAATTAATTTAACTAATTTATATTTAATTTTGAAATTAGTATGTTGAGATTCGTGATTTTTTGTTTGAAATTGAAACTTAATTAATTTTGTTTGACCGGTAGATGTGCATATTCCTCTGTTTGGGAGGCAACAATATGACATGGATGAACACGACCGTTTTAGTCACGTGCATCCGCAACTTTCGCCGTAATCGAGGACCGGTCTCGGGAGTATTGAAAGGTTATGTCGGTCTAAGCACTACCATTTTCACCGACGTCTGCACCGCTTTCTACTGTTGTTGCTACAGGTACCGTAGAAAGGGGAAGAAAGATTCTGAAATTCTGGAAAAATAAACAGAAAAATGAAAATACATTTTAGTCCTTGAATTTTTGAAGATGGTGAAGTTTGGTCCGGGTTGCTTACGTGGCATGACACGTCAGCAGCTTATGACGTGGCGTCCGACGTGTCATGCTATGTAGGACAGTTAATGGCAAGAGACCAACGACGTTAGGGGGAGGTGCCAAATATGACATTTCTTTTGAGTACAGGTGCCTTTTAAAACGAAAATAGAGGAGAGGTGTCAAATCAGTCATTTAAATCGAGTATAGGTGCCAAAAATTCTAATAACTCTTTAAGTTATGTATGAGTTAATAGCGGTGGAGGTGAAGACGAGGAGGAGTTTAGTCAGATTTGAGGAAGTGATGAAGGGATAATAATGGAATAGTTTTTTATTTCCCTCTAATTCTTTCCTTTTTCTCCTACTTGGGAGGAAATATTTTGTGGGCCCGGAAGGAAATTTTTACAATTTATTTCCTCTCAATTCTCTTGCATTCCCTTTGATTCCCTTGCATTTTTTTTCCATACAAGGAAAATTTTTTTAAAAAAATTTCCTTTCTTTTTTTTTCCATCCTAATCCTTGTTCCCATACATAAGCTTAGGTTTGGCCTGCCCGAGCGAGAGAGAGTAGCGCAACATGAACCTCATTGCCTATGTCTTGGCTGCAACACTAGGCTGGCTCAGGCACGGGCCACTGATTGTGGGCACCTGGCCTAGCTAGTAGGCAGTGGACTAAAGGGCCTACCCCAAGCCTTTCTAATTGCTACATGTCGGGGCCGACCCGTTGGATGCCGTCTAGCTGTCACCAGAAACAGTGTTGGTAGCACAATCAAAGTTAAATTATTTTTAATATGATTGTCAACAAATATAGAAAATAAGGAAAATCATAAACCTAACCACCATTATTTTCTCTACAATCTAGCATCTCTTCTCACTCCTCTTCTCGCAAGACAAGTCCTCCCTAATTTAAAATCGTTATCACCGCCTATCTAAAATCCTCAATTTCTATTGATTCACACACCATAACCCAAACTAATGAGATTCATCCATTTAATTGTTTTATAAATTTGGAGGTATTGAAAAGGTGGATAGGTGGTGGGTTATGGTGAAGAAGGATTCGGTGGTCATAGTGGCCGTGGGTTGTGGTTGAGACAGGTCTAGTTGTCTTGGAAGGGTGTGCGGCTGGTGATGGTGGATGGATGTGAAACATATCTGGTGGTCTTGGAAGCGTAGGTGGATGGGTGGGTTGTGGAGGTGTTGGGTAGGGATGGTGTAGCTTTCATGTAGATCACGGTGTCGGCGACGACGGTAGTGGAGATGGTGAGGATAAGGGTTAGAGCTTAAAAAAAAACTACGGCGGTGGTGTGAAGATTTTTTTTTGTTGAGAAAAAAGAATGTGAAAACCTAATAATTAGAGAAATAAATGGATTATTTACTAAAATGATTTGACTTTTTAAATTATTTGTTTATATAAATAGCTAACTGTGATTTTTATTTAGTAAACAATCATTACAACCATAGTTATCAGAACCGGACCGGACAGCGAACCGTTTTCGAAAATTTAGTGGTTCAACCGGGTTGAACCGGGTTCGATCGGATTGTAGATGCTGGTCCATCCGGAACCGTTTACACATTAAACCGGTAAATCTTAGACGATAAAACCGGATTAAACCGGATTGAACCGGCTTGTTTTTTTACTGTAGCATTTTATAATATATCAAAATAAAATATCAAGTAGATCAAAAGTTAAAAATAAAGAAACAATCCAACATTTAAATGAAATGATATTCAAAATTCAAATACACTTGTTCATTAAAAGACATTTGTACCATGTAACAAAAATAAAATCATACGAACTAGTATATTATATATGTTAATTTTATCACTCATAAAATTTATTTGAAATTAAACATGTATTATAATTAAAGAAAAAGAATTAAGCCACAAAACAGAAGAGAAATTAGAAAATAGATGAAAATTAAATTTTGAATATAACTCCATCTTTATTTGAAATTAAATTCAAATATTAAAAAATATATAAAAATAAAAATTTTTTTTTTCAACATGGTTAGGTGGTTTCAATCTGCAAGGACACGATGGAAAGGAAAACTTCTTGTGCTCTCTAATTTGAGATAAAGAACAATTCTTTAAACAAAAGCTCTTTTTATTTATTTATTCTTTTTTCTTTCTTAGGTTGGGCCGAAGCCCAACCCCTCTCCTTTTTCTTTTCTTTTCTTACCTTTCTTTTCTCTTTTTCTTTCCAGATCCAGAACAAGAAATAACTACCTCTCTCCTTTTTCTTTTCTTCTTTCACTTTCCTTTCTTCTATTCTTTCCAAAACAAGAAATAACTATATGAAGAAAGTGCGATACAACTGGGCATTGTCTAAGGGTCACAGGCCGAAATCACTCCTTCTCTCGCTCTCTTCGTTGTCCTCTCGCTCCCACAAACTCACTCCCTCACTCTTTGCCGCCGACCAGCACCACTATTCTCGATCTGCCGCCGACTAGCACCACCATTCCCGATCTGCCGCCGTAGCACCACCATCTCCCCGATCTACCGCCGACCAGACAACACTCTCTCATTTGGTTCCGATTTGGTTTTGATTTAGTTTTGATTTGGTTTTGGTGTTGGTCGGGTTTGTTTTGGTTTGGAGATTACTGGTCGAAGTTGACACATCATCGAGCCAGCCGGTTTGGTAGAAAACCGGTCGGTTTGACGGTTCTTTAAAAATCAGTCGGGTCAACCGGTTGAACCCGGTTCATATGCTTATCCGGTCCAATAGCTGAATCGGACCGAAAACGTGAAAAGTCCCGGTTGAACCGGACGGACCGGCCGGTCCGGTCCGGTTCTGATAACTATGATTACAACAAATTAATTATATTATTATCAATTATGATTTGTTACATTACTTTCCTAAGTTATCAATTATGGAAACTTTGATAAACAAAAATGTAATTATGGAATAATTATTGAGTTTATTTCACAAAAACTATAATGTAATTACTTTTTTAATATTTAGTATTTATAATTCTTTTTTTTTAATTTTAAGTTTTTAATTTTTAAATTTAAAAAAAATATATATGTTTTAAGCTGTGGGATCTGTTTTGAAAAAATAAATAAAAAATAAAAAATTAATGAAGTTTATCTCCATTTGTAATTTTTATCATGGCGGGAACTTAATCTGATAGACAGACGTAATGTTGGAAAAAAAAATACGTCAATGATTAAAATAAATATTTGATAAAACGTTAAAGATTGCATAGTGTATTAAACCTTTACAAAATAAATGCTATAAAATAATGAATTATAATTGGTTACAAGATCGATATTAAACATCCATAGTGGAGCACAACATAAGTGGTAGGCCACTCTAGGTGTTAATAATTATAGGCTTTGTTTGACCTTATTGTTGTTGGGCAGGTTGTAAAAGTCATTAAAGTGTTTAGTTAAAATACTTGTTATCGTATGATAGTAAGATTTTTCATATAAAAATATTAATTCAAACTACAAATATAAGATCGATATGAAAATAAATTATTTGTTATATAATAAGTGTTAAAATAAATAAATTATAAGTTATAAAATCGATATAATCATACGAATTAAATCACTTTAAGTTACTTTTAATTAAGTGTCCTATGACTGTGATCTGGAAAAGCTTATCACACGATTTACCAAACACGGCTTGTTATTTTTTAAACCAAAAGTTGTAGTTTGTTACCACCAGAAGACTTAAGTCCAAAACTGAACGAGAGACGAGAAGAATGAAAGGTGTATTCCAAAGCTTTTTTTCTCTTAGGAACCAAAAGCATCTAAATATAATTAGAATTGAACTAATATAATTTCAAAATTGAATATATAGAATTATTTTACTTGTTTTGCAAGTTTCATAGGCTAAGAGGTGATCAAAATGAATGAGGTCAATTTTTGCAAAAAATAATCCCCATTCTAAGGATTTCTCATTGCCAGTCTACGATGACAAGCTTAAATAATCAAGTGGAACCAGGATCTTACACATCAGAAGTTTCGAGTATCATAGCCTCTGAAGTCCAGAAACAATGATATTTTTATCTGAATGTCAATACAAAAAGGATCAGTAAGGATCTGTATAACTGTACATCTGTTTTCACAATGCTGTCAACTATGTTACAGTGTAAAACTGATCAGTAATGGTTAAGCGGTTAAGTGTCATTAGTACCGACCACCTTAGTCCCACTCCTAGAGAGTAGCAGGTCCTTCAGTTCTTTGTAACTTCTAAGATCTTCAAGCGCATCCGCTGCCTTCCGAGGCATAAAAAATCCAGAACCCATGCAGAAACCTTCCCCTACGTCAGTCCTTAGCGAGTGGGACGAATACGCACTTGAATCCTGGCAGAGTGGAGGTGCTGTCCTAAGCATGCGAACAAGTGCACCAACAGCAGCATCTTGAGATTTTCTACCAATTGAGAATGAGTTTTGAGTGGATTCAGTTTTCCTCCCATCTAAGTTCTGACTGTACAGCAGGAAAAAAAAAGAAGAGAACAAAAATGTAAGAATGGCATCAAATGGCGATATAAATCAAGTCAGAAGAGGTATGAACCAAACTCAGTTTGATGTGCTAAAGCAAGGAAATGCATAGTCCCGAACGAGGTAGGAAATAGAAAAGATATGAAGCAGTAACAGTAGCAGAATAGTATTGTTTCTCCTAAGAAAACAGATTAATCCAAGCGGCACAAATTGCTAATTCAGTACCTATTTCCTACAGTTTTCAGCATTTAGGAAGTGAACTAAACAGATTCAACATGTATGATTCCAATCCTAAAGAAAGAATATAAACTTCCTAAAACAACTGCCGCATGTATATGAAAAGGGACCTATACTGGAGTTTAGTAATGTAGGTAACCAAACCAATGAAAACTGTGAAGATAGTTTGTCAAGATCTATAGTTGTAGATTCATGATCGTAGGTTTTTCTTACTGAAAATTGGCAACACAGATCTACACATTTTGACACCTTTTAACTGAACTTGTTATCTTACAATTTACATTCCATGCACCAGAAATACTACACAGAACAATTTGAAGTGAAACAAGGTTGTTTTGTTAGCAAACATATTGCACACCATCTTTTGCTCAAGTATTGTTTTATGAACAGACATGCGCATACACTTGGTTATGAATGAGTGGTGGATTCATAATTGATTCTCAATAACTAGGATACTGAGGGAGTTTGGCCAGGAAAGCTCAGGATGGAGTCTAATCAAAGAGAGCATATATGCCTTTGCTCTTTCTTAGTTGGCATGGATGCAAACTCTGTTTCTTCACAGACATCATACCACACTATATTTACTCCACATTAGACAGCGTGGCCCAATCTTATTTAGTTGGTGTCACTACCCTTCCACCACATAGACCCATCCATACCTCTCTTAAAGGGACTTCTAGGTCTCATTTAAACCTAACGGACCCTCTCTAAGCCACCTATCATCTATCTGTTCCTACGGCATACTTGCTCGCGCCAAACATGCAACAGGCCACCTGTATCGAACTCATGAAGATTTCCCTGCTCCACCTCCCATGGCTCTTACTAACTCATCTTTTCACAGTGCTGCATACATATACTCAATCCCAAACCCTCTAAAGATCACTCATCTAAAACTTCCAGGAAAACAAAAAGAGTAGTTTCTCTAACCATTCAACATAAATGCACAGTTTTTTTTCAACCAATGAAGGTAATGTTCAAATGTATTCAACAGTAAGATAGTATGAAAGTAAGACTAAGCATATTACCGAACTGACCAACAGCAAAATCTGTAATTGAGGGGAGCTAATTGGCAGTAGCTAAGGATGCAACTATGTGGGAAGCCATTGACAAATAAAACATAGTGATCTACAATCATGATCTAAACTGAAAAGTAATAAAACAAAGCCAGCTAAAAACCAACAGATGTAGTTTTAGGGTTTCTGTGCATCAAAGGTGCAAAATAATGTAGAATGAGAAGCCATTTACATGCAAGTAAGGAACAACAACAAAAACCTCCAACATAGCAAAGTTTTGAAAGAATGACTTGTTCCATAAGTTCTAATACAATGTTCATTGGTTGTAAGTGAAACCTAGTGCGAAAGAGCATGGGTCTACTTAAAGGTACAAAACTATATCGCAGCTTCCCATTAGCATAATGCAGTTGAGAGCTATAATAAACCTATGAATTTTGGACAATGTTTATAATGCATACCATCACAGAAGTAATATGTATACGTGGAACAAATAAGTAAATAATATCAGTGGGAGTTGGTATCCAACAAGGCTAGAACGTCAATATTTTAGCATAGATTCACTAAAAATTACAATGAGCTCCAGACATTTTATCCTTCCAACTTCATACTATTCTGGTCAAGCAAAGAACTAGTTCTGAAGCCCATAAACAAGGGAAAAATCCTAGATGAAAAGCAACTTCTAATGTTGTGACTTTCAAGAATGGCCCTTCAATTGGTTATAACTATACATTCCACTAATTAATTTCCCTGGAATTCTTATTGACTTAGGTTTTTAACCATTATTACTTATTCTTTTGGATAAATAAACTTTGATTAATAGAAATGGAAGAATATTCAATTCGTTCTTGGAGAAAGAAGCATCTCACAGCTTCCAAAAGAGAATCAATATCTAAAACAAGAGGCATGCTGTTGAATGCCAGTTAGAACCACCCTTAAGAGCACCTGAAATATTAAATCATGAAAATGGAACTAGTCCTATCCCATCCCAAAAATAATATTCCATAGGTATGGGAGCTCTCGGATTCCTAAATTTGGGTCATCATCGACAGTTTCTTAAAAAAGATAATGATTAGTTGAGGCAATCCCGCCGATTTAAGGACATAGGCAGGTTCTTTAACTACTAGGACGACTGCTTATTACTAGATTGAGAATGCAATACATCCACTTCTAAATAGAGTTTCGAAATGAGCCTTCAAAAGCAATAGACTGTTTATTTAACTGCGAGGTGACATCTTTGGGTGGTTCATCACATTTCTTATGTGTCACGGAAAAAAGGAAAATACCAAAAAACAAATAAACAGTCTGTTACTTTCAAATTCATTCCAAAAAATCTTAACTTGGCCAAGTACAGCAAAAGTCAAGTCGAACAACTTTATAGTCTAGCAAATAGAATCATCAATGAAGTCAAGTGGAACTCTCTAAATAAAACAAGGCATTAGAACTTTACTATGGTCCAGCAATATGAAGTTTAAGCATGGCCAGAAATGGGAGTATTGCACATGTCTCCAAAACACTGAATTGAGGCGTCTCCTTTGAGTGGTTATTGGAAGCGACTCCATTAAAAAAATGTGATTCAAATGGTAAATAAGAAACCAAAGGGATAATAAGACCTACAGCTGAAAGGAGGGAGAATGAAAAAGGTCGATTTAAAAAGAATAGAAAAAATAAAATTAAACCTTAAAGATAAAAAACATTGACATAATTCACAAAAGATCATTCCCTACAATGTTCACAATGCTTCTACAACGCAAATCATGGAAACATTTAGCCCAAAGAGGAATGTAAAGCAACCTACATTCCAAAGAATGTTTAATAAAATTGTACGAAGAGAAGCTTAAACATGAATGTCTGTACCCTAGCTGTTAACATTTGAAACTGCAGAGAAAGTTAAAATATGAGTTGCAAAATACAAGGTGATCTTGAATGAGTTGCATCCGATATGAAAGTAAGGTCTTATTTCACTGAATTAATTTGTTCTGAAATCATGAAATTCTAGCACAACTAATTTACTACAATAATTTCAAGTGATTGAAATCAATCTTGATCCACAGACATGCAGTTAACTGTTCATATCACAACCACAAATTTACAACCCCAAGAAGATCAACAAAACCAATCAGATAGTTCACTTCAAACAACTGTAAAAACTTGATACAGATCATTTATGAAGTAGGTCACATGTGCCAAATTCATACTAGCATTCATATCAGAATCTTTAGCATCACCTAATCAGATATTTCGGTCAAGACAGTAACCCAAGCATCTGAACTCAACACGGTCAGCTAAATGTCAAAAGTGGAATGAAACATTTCAGTTCTGCCAGCTGTTACTTTAGCTTTAGCTCAGTAGAAAAATACAACAACAGGGAGAAAAGTACAAAACCAAAAGCATAGTTGACGATCCTATACTTTGTATTTATTAGAATTGCGTTGTTAAAACTTAACCTTAAAGTATTTGCAATTTGGAAAATCATTATTTCTTTTCCCATGTTTATTTAACCACCAAAATCTGGAAAGCGTTGCATAGTTATTTTGGTAATTACAAGTAACAAGCTTATAATCAATTTAACAAAAGGAGACCAACAAACGCACTCCCACAAGCCATCCTACTATGATGCTACCAGCTATGACTCATTACATTTTCAAACTAGCTATGATTCTGGAACCCAGAATTTCTTCCCTCTTTTGTCTTTGCAATCATGCATTATATACTAAGTTGAACATATTGGCAAAAGAATCACAGTATATGAGGTAAATAAGTAAAGAAATATACTGAGGTACCTGGCATAAGAATCAAATGGATCAACATCATCAACATCAAAAGGACATGAGAAATCACAATCCTCCAAGTCATCTTGTAAAGACAATCTGCTAGAACTTCTAGAAAAACTAACATGGGGAGAACCGCTAGATGATAGCAATCCTGAGAATCGTCCCGAATCATCTTTGCTATCTTTGAACATCTATACACAAATAAAATTAACAATATTAGCAAAGATGAAATAGATGCAAATCTCTATGCAAGGACTACAATACCATTGGAGAGCAAGGTCAACCATAAAAGCAATGATTACCTTCGAAGTGGAATAATTTGAGATATGTCTCAGCATAGGAAGGGACGGAGATGGTGAGAATGGAGGTGAAAGTTGGTACTCATCATAACAAGCAGCACTTTGGTAATTTGGTGTAAAACTTTGCATTTTATATACATAAATATCATGAGGTGGGGATAGAGAATTGTAGGAGGGGGGGGATGTGCGGTATGCAGGTGGAGAGGCGCTTAGTTGTTGGTTTGCTATTGGGGCTGCTCTATGGAAGCCGCTTGTCCAGCTATGTGGGTGTTGAGAAGGAGAACTAGGAGACAGTATTCCTCTTAATGGAAAGGAAGTTCCAGTAGCACAGGCATGAGGTTTCTTCTGTGAAGGGAAAGACCTCAAAGGATCAGTGGTGGGGCTACCGACATAATCTGTGATAATAGTTGGTGGCAACGTGGCAACTGGGTGAAGGTCGAAATCAGAGAGTGTGGCACGGTAAGTGACAGAGACAGAAAGGCGGCCAGGGAAGGCATCAACAGGGACAAAGGCATAATGCTTCATCATTTCCTCATCAGCCCGGGAGAATGGTTCACAAAAGGAAGAGAGGTTGTACATGATGTCAAAGTTGTAAGTTTGATTAGAGGAGGTTAGGTTGCGAAAGAGACGATGAGCAGGGAGAAGCCTTAAATGCGAATAGAGGGAGCGCACGAATAAGATTGAGTTTTTGTAAGTTTTCCAGTATGAAGCAGAAGCCGAAGCAGAAGGATGAGGGGAAGGTTTAGCAGCTTCATACTGAACAACCCACCTCTCGATAAGGGTGTGAACCGGATGACCATAGCGAACAAGGAGGATATCGAGGAAGAAAAGATTGGTATGGCGGGGATTGGGATTGAAGTGAGCAAGAGGGGAAGGGCGCTCTCCAAGAACTAAATTGAACCATCTGTCAGTCTTTTGGATGAGAGTAGGAGGATGCAAGGGATGAAGAGAAGGGATCCTAGAATCAAGAATGACGTGCAGGGTCTTCCAAAGGAAGTTAGAAGTGATTTTCTCAAGCTTTTCACCCATAGCTTGTGATGTTAGGTCTGGTCTGGTATGGTGTGGTGAGCGAGGAGAATAACTAGACAAAAAACCAAACACAAACACAGAAACCAATCATGGACAAGGAACAAGAAGAATTCATCATCACTAGTAATGGAAATTGACAAGGTAAAGCTAGCAATCAAAATCATTATCAGCACGATCAAATATATATAAATTACTATGATAGCTATTACATAACATTGCAGTTATGAAACAAGAAACGAATTGAATTGAATCGAACGGGAGGTGAACGGAATCGGAAAAAGGAAGAATTTTTTGACCTACCCAAAGAATCCAGAAAATCGGTAGTTTACTTTGCAGTTGCAACGTGCAGCAGACAATTGAAAAAGATGCTCCTAACTATGATTATGAAATTGGAATTACGAAGTTGAATTGATCCAATTACAAATTCTACAAGCTGTTGAGTGTTGAGTGTTGAGTGTTGAAAACGAAGCCGGTTTCCTTGTATCACATGACATGGCCGGTTTCCTCCTTGTATCAGCGCACCTCCTTTCTTCCTTCCTTCAGTTTTTTTTTATTTACCCTTCTTCTTCCTTTTTGGTCCCCACTCCCTACTTTTAAAAAGGTTTTTTTTTGTCTTTTATGAAAATATGTTATTGTAGTTTATTAATGGCACGTCTAATATTCGAGCATCCGGCATAGACAAACTCATATTGAAAGAGATTTTTTTAGAAGGTTCAATCATGTGATTCATTAGTTTCTTGCTAAAAAGATAGAGAGAATAATTAGATAAATTGAAAAAAAACTAATCGCAAATAATTTCATGATATAAATTTGGAATTTTTTTTTTAAATGCCGCTCATACGTGTACAGTAGGTCTCATACTAATTGACTGAATATAATGAGTAACTTTAAATTTTATAGAGAGAGATATTTAATTAAGAAAAAATTCTAAACTCTGGTTAATAAATTGAAAAAATAATTTTTTTAAATAATATATAACAAATATGGTAATACTTGCCTAATCTCGCTTTTACAAGGTTTATTGTCAACCCTAGCACCAGAATAGTGGTCATTTACCAAATCTATGAGCAAGTGGCCATTTCGAGGAGAACTCGAGTTCGAGTCACGTTTTCATTCCTAACTTGTACTCTTTTGTTTAGTTTCTTGCCTTGAATCAAACTATGGACTGTTGACAGATATTCTGCTGTTTCTTGCTCTGAAAAAATCAACTTTACTATGTTCTTTTATACAGTTTTATCCATTCTTAGTTCTTCAACGGGAAAGCTTCCTCCGCGGTACGATCGCGTGTTCGTGGTGGAATCACTCGTTTGTTGTCCTCAACATTCCAGCCACTGATTTAAGATCTTTTCAATCTTTTGTTCTGTCTTTATCTTACTTTGTAGGATATGAATTTGCATAATTTTGGACTGGTTGGAAATATTTGGAGGTATTTAGGTGGCTAGTTGAGAGTAACTTCTTTCTTTTTATTGTCATTTTGCTACTTCCATTTTTCCTTCTTTTTCGTTTTAAAAGTTTAACGATACTTTTGAACATTATACTAAAAATTAACGTAATAATTTGACACACATTTTATTGACAGCTTTATTTATGCATTGTACTCGCCATATTCAAATTAATTTAGACACTAACCCTAAATGAGTGAGCTAAATCAGCCATTAATTTCGCTGATATGACACCATATTAGAAAAGTTTTAAAAAAGAAAAAAAAATTAAAAAAAAACCAGAAAAAATCAAAAAAATTTAAACTCATTACAATGTTTAAAAGAATTAAATAAAATAATAAATAATAAAAATATTTCAAAAAGTTTAGGAAAATTCAAATAAATAGGAACATAATTTTAGAAAAACTATAAACTCGAAAAGAAGAACAAATCCAGAAAAATAAAATAAAATTTAGAAAAAAGTGATACATTTTCTTAAAGAAAATATTTTTTTTTAATTCACTTTAAGATCCCACTACTTAGTACAATATTCATATTTTCACATATCAATTAGTATGAAAAAAACGATTTGTTTGTATATAAAGCATCTCTAGTTTTCTCCGTAAAACTAAAAAATCAACACTTTTAATATTACAGAATCAACATCACATATAACATTGAATTCCTACCATAACATAACTAGTCTTAAAAATGAAATTGCAATCTGATAAAAATATGAAATTTCAAGCAAGCGAGTGACGATATACTACTGCAAATAGCAACTCGGAGTGAGCATTGATCAGTTCACTTCGTTTCTTAGCAAGTTAGGTTTGGTTTTCTTTCATTTTCAATAGCACTAAAATCTTTGTACTTTGGTTCGTTTTTCTCCCTTGCAACTAAACCCTAATTGGCATGTTTGGTTTCAAATTTTTTTTTAAATTAAGTATTTATAATGAAAGAATATTTCCATTATAAATCATTTATATAGTAAAGATTAGACTTTATATTGATTTTAGGGTTAGTTTAGCCTAATTTTTATTTTTTATTTTACTCTAATTTGGTTAGGTTAAAATAAATTATGTATAGTAGATGTAACTTTTTAATTTTTTTTTGATTATTTGGTTTGGTTTCATTTCGGTTTTTTTACATCACAAACATAACTAAAAGTAATGTAGTTTGATTTTTTGAACTATGAGGTTTACTAATCTTAATTTTGATGACTACAATTAATAAATTAAATTATTATTAATGCAATTTTTATTAGTGTATTTTTAGGTCTTGAAGTCCATTATTTGGAGCTTCGAAGAATGATTACTTCAAGATCATTTAGGTAGTTAATTGCTAGAAATTATTGTTTGTAAGTATATATCAATTTATAGTCCAATATAAATTACATATTAGTTTAAAACATATTGCACAAAAAAGTATTTTCAAGAGAGTAGTTTTTGGAATTTTTTAATACCAATAAAATATTTTTTGAGCCCTTTTTACGTCTGGCGGTGAACCACCCTCCTAGGACTCGGAGCGTCCAAAATTTGTTTTTTAGCTGAATTTGAATTTGAATTAACCCCAAAATATTTCAAACGGTCATAAAGTCTCTTTTAGACTATAAATACCAAGTTTTTAACCCCTTAGAGACTAGAAAATAAATATATGAATTGGTTTTCATCATTCGTTTTCTCTCTGGAAAAAAGATAAGTTCTTCAAAGGTTTTCTCTTTCCAAGAATGTTGCTTCTTCTTGATTAAGTGCTTTTTTCTTTGAAGCATAGTTTGCATTTGTTGGATTATCAATTTTTATATACCTTGTTTAAATTCCTTCTAATCCACTTATTTTAGTTTAAGCTTCAATATTTTTAAAGGTTTAAGTAGAGTAATAATTCTTTTTGGATTAAAGGGTAGTGATCTCTTTGTAATGAAATGAACCTAGGATCGAATCTAGCCTAGAATTAGATTTGTGTTAGTTTATAAGCTTGTGCCTAGTATAAAAAACTTGTGATGGGTTTTCAAGCTTTAATCTTGAAAAAGCTTGTGTGGAAAAGTTTAAAGCTTGTACCTTGAAAAAACTTGGGTTATGGTTTTAGCTTGCACCATTAGGAAAAAGGCTAGGTTGTAGAATAAACCTTAAACTCTTGTAAAGGTTTCTAGTGATCCTTAGTAAAACTAGCTGTGAAGGTTTCTAGTAATCCTTAAAAAGCTAGTTGTAAAGGTTCTAACTTAGTCTTGTGAAAAGCTAAGTTTTTTTTGGGTGATCCATAAACCTATATGGTTGAGGTTTGAAATCCTAGAGATAGAAATTTCTAGGTAGTGAATATATCAATATACCTTACCGGTTATAAGGGATAACCACTATAAACATACTTTGAGAAGAAACAAGGTTCAAGCACATGAACAATTGGGCAGAGATTTGAAAGAACAAAGTCTTAATTTTATCAAAATAACAGCCAATTGAATAAGGAGGCCAAGCGGCTCCTTATATAGAGTTTACAACCAAACCCTAATCTGATAAGATGTAGGAGTTCTAATTAAGAAAAATAACTTAATTAACTAATTAATCAATTAACTAATTAACTAATAAAATAAATATAAGTATATTTAAATACATTCCAGCAGCCCATGTCGAGTTCTCCATCATCGGGCCAAGGTTTGCACCGAAACCTCAAGTCGTATGTTGTCTCACGTACACACTGCATACCATAATGTCGACTTGAATAACTTTCACACCACTGGGCCAAATGGGCTGAAACTTATTCCAAACGAAAGCTAACATCCTGAAGTTTCCAAAACATGGTCGATTGCACGATTCGGACTTGTACAATGCCGGCTAGGTCCAGACAAAGTTGCCTGATGTGTCTTAGAGTCCTTGTCTACGTAGGACTACTGTCAACGAAAATGTTGGCTTGATCTTTTGGACGATCCACTCGTCCAAATGTTCTGAAATTTGGACGCAATAAACATAACACAGAAAGGTTTCCATCAAGCCTTTTTGATCCCTGATTGGACTCCATCTGCTCCATCATGTCTTGACGCTTTTGTCCATATAGTCGCGTGATACATCTTGGGATCGTATCAACGGGTGTGAAATAAATTTTCCCTTTGCTCTAGAGCCGAATCTTCCTTTGCCTTGATACTCAAACTCCTACACACCACTAAACAATGAGGCACCTTAACACAAGCGTAGTCATCCCCATTATCAACACATCGACCTACTCTTCTCCTCGGCTTAATGCCTTTTCTTCATCCCCACTCACTACTTCCCCACTATCACGCAATACCATACTCCTCCTGAATGCCCTCATATGCCCTTTACCACCGTATTTGAAGCACTCAATGGTTCTAGTAAGGGTATGGGTGTTTGGGGTTGTGTTTGGGGTAGGTTTTGGTGTAGTGTTCGGTTTAGGTGTGAAGGTAGTCTTTTTGGTGTCTATGTTTTGTTTGGGGTTAAAGGAAGAGGATTGCCATGAAGGCTTGACTTGAGTAGAGGAAGAATTGAAAGGAAATCTTGGTTTAGCATTGACTTGCCTCTCAATTTTCAAGGTGAAGTTAAACATGTCATCCAAGGTGTTGTACGTTTGGAAGTCTAGCTAGTATACGATGTCTTTATGCAATCCGGCCATAAATCTAGCCATTGTAGCCTCCAAAATTTCGGTCATATTGGCACGCATAAGACATGTTTGCATCTCATGGAAGTAGTCACTCACACTTTTAGCACCTTGAGTCAAACGTTGCAATGTTTGGTGAAGATCTCGAATGTGGTAACTTGGTACAAATCTCCTTCTCATCTCATACTTTAATTCCTCCCAAGTGGCCACAGGTGGAATTCCTTCAATCCGCCTAGTGGCCAACACCCTATCCCACTATTAGGTTGCCATTCCCGAAAATTCCACAATAGCAACCTTGACCTTCTTCTCTTCGGCATAGTTGTAACAAGCAAAAATTCTCTCAACTTTGCTTTCCCACTCATAATAAGCATCCGGGTCATCCCTACCCTCAAATGAAGGAATGGATATTTTGAGATTAGAGAGGTTGCTATCCACTCTCTCTTCATGGTGCCGTCGACCTCTTGGCTCAAAATGCTCATCATACTCAAAACGGTGATCTCCATTGGCATGCTCATAGAAAGGAGGTTGGGGTGGGGGTGGGGGTGGGGGTGGGGGTGGTCTTTGCCTCTCATACACCGGTGGCACATAAGCATTAGCTCGGTGTAGGGGAACCACTAGATGGTTTGCTATTTGGTGTGGTGTTGGGATGTGTGGTTGTCTAGGTACATGTGGTGGGGCTAACGGGCGGGGGTTGTTGATACGATCCTGGCTCCTTAGGATGCGTAGCACCAATTTTGATCTTTGTTCAAAGACGGATTTCCTGCGGAAATAAATAACTCGACAAGTACGAGCTTAGACCACTTAGCTAACCTGTGCTAAGAGCCCTAATCGATTTCAAGTCAAGGGTCTTGAATCGGATTCTTAGGACAAGACTCAACAATGTGAGAATCACACTAAGATAAACGACACAATAATGCAATTCCAAGATTTACTTGTATACGACTCAAGTATTGCGGACTCAAGAAGAACAAGGTTCAACCGACTTGAACAAGGGGCAGAGATTGAAGAGAATATCTCAATTTATCAAATAACAGCCAAGTTTCTAAGGAGGCCAAGCGGCTCCTTATATAGGTTACAAGCAAACCTTAATCCCATAATAGAAATAATAAATAAAGTAAAACACTTAACTAATTAATTAAAGTGTCTAATTAATTAACTAAGCTAAAATAAATAGAAAGTCGCAGCCTTGCTAAAACAGTCAACGCGCGTCAACTCCAAACGGACAGGAGCCGTTATCAACAAAAGGGCCAGGCGGGAACGCGGAACGGGTACAGCAATCGGCCTGCGCGACAGATGCTTGAATCGGCAACGGCTAAGTGAAACGGACAAGTGTCGTTTGGATGAAGCGATCAAAACGGACAGATGCCATTTGGATGAAACGGTCAAGTGCCGTTTGCGTGAAACGGTTCCATGCCGTTTCTAGCAGACTCAACATCGGTCAAGTTGAAGGTGAGAAGATTCACCACTCTTGTCGTCTTCTCCCTAAGTGATAAGAGCTCAACTTCGATTTTGGAGAAGAAGGCCGAAATGGAGATGAAACCGGATCTAGTCCTCTTGTGAGAGGTTGGTTGCTGGTTCGGATGAATGGATAAAGGTGTTTAAATGGAGAGGATAACGTCGCTAGAAGGAGTGCGGATTGTGCAGCGGATTAATGGATGAAAAGGAGAGTGTTTAGATGAACAATAAGTATATAACTTCAATACCCAACAAACCCTCTCAAGAACTTGCTTGAGCAACCTTGTTACAAAGTAAAGAAGATGAAGTGTTGGTTTTAAGAACCCTAAATTACCTAAGCTACACTAGGGTTTGGTCTTAGAGAAATAACATTCAAATCAAAGACAAGTGCTGAAATGAAAAGGAATGCACTTTAAATACTAAAGTCTAACACAAAGGGTAAATACCCTTACACCCTTAGACAAAGGGGTTTGGCCTTGGCAGCAAATGAAGATGGGCTAAGAGGATGGGCTTCGGCCAAACAGAAGGTGGGCGCAAGGCTGGACAAGGAGGACGCCTTCAAGCTCGTATCATCCCATCCGCCTTTGAAGAGATTCGTCCTCGAATCTGGAGGCTCTATCCCTCGAAAGGCCGAACAGGCCAAGGCATGCTCTCGGCTAGTACTCACACATGGCACCCTCAACATACTACTCTCAGAGAAAATAGGCCAAGGTGGAGGCCTTTTGCTGGTCATGTACGGATCCCCGCTCGTATCATCCCCTCCCCGTTTGCGAGGCTTCGTCCTCGAAGCCATTTCTTCAAGCTCCTCGACTCTCATACCTACAAACTTAATTACACTTGGAAACAAAGGTGAGCACTCAAAATGATCGATGCAAGAGGTGTGGCCAACAAGCTCAATTCCAATGAGAAAAGGATCCGAATAGCTAATGGAGGGAACCGCCGACAAGATAGAGAACTCGCTACCTAGATGTGCAAAGTGGCGCTGCAATTCAAGACAATGAAGGGCTCTCTCATGGCAGCCCGTATACAACCCACTAAGCCCTAAGTCATTCCTCTTGGTGTCACCCACCACAAGATCATCATCACATGAAGTTACACATGGGACATCAACCTCGTCAAGTGACGGCACAAGACCTATCTCTTCCACAAGTCGGGCCAAACTCTCCTCACTCACATGTGGATCACAATAGGCCACACTAGACTCAACGATGGGAGGAAGGGGAGGTGTGTCAACCCTCGGTTGCAAGGAGCTATATGCCTCAGAAATGGCAGCATTGGATTGCTCTTGTTGTGCCCATCGGCGTTGCAATTCAGTCGAGTCTTCCAATTGCGCCTTAAGTATGGCAACGATGGTGTCTAATTCCTGATAGGAATCCAAGGTGGAAGGATGCTCTTGCGGATAGGAAATCTCATGTGCATATGAAGGAACACGGGCAGAGGAAGGCTCGCGCACATAGGCAGCAAGGGACTTAGTCCCGTCGGAGTAGCTCTCTTTCTCATTATCACGATGCCGAAGATGAGGTGGCACATAAGAATGTTGAGGAGGTTGCCGGACAGACACGCTAGAAGTGGAGCCATGGCCACGGCTATGGTAGGATGCGGAACCTAGGCCATGGCTTGGAGAGGCGGCAGCCGTGGTGTAGAAGTCCTCATCCCAATAAGAACCAACATCCTCATAATAATAAGACATAGGCAAAGGTACTAAAATCTCTCAACTCTTCTTCAAACTGAACCCATTCTTGTGTAACAATCAACCAGCAAGCTCAAGTTCAATCACGAAGACTCAAACAAGAATGCTAGAAACAACAAGACAGTTTGCTGGAAATTTTCTGGCAGTTTTCTCAGAATTCGGCTATTACCCTTTTAAATTAGCAATCGGTGGAATTAATTCACCAAATTAAATGTGAACACTCGTAAGATAAAGCTCTACAAGTTCCATGAAGGGAAGAAGTGATAACGGCTCAACTTCGATTTGGATAGAAGGAGGCCGAATTGTTGTTCTTGAGCTGGATCTAGTCCTCTTGTGAGAGGTTGGCAGCTTGGATGGATGAACGGATGAAGGTGCTTTTAGTGTTCAAATGGAGTATGTGTTGCAGCGGAAATGGATGATGTTTAGAGGTGTTTCGATGATGAACATAATAGGAACTTAACTAATTAGAAAACCCTCTTGATTAGCAAACCAAGCAACCTTTCTATAAACTAGTTAAGGATCTCTCTTTTCTGATTTAAGAACAAAGCTCAAGAGCTTAATTACAAGAAGAGATATAAGATAAACAATGGTTTTCAGCCCTAATGGCACTGGTTACCAAGAACCCTAAGTTACACTAGTTTACTCTAAGAATTGGCCAAAGAGAATATCATCAAAATCAAAGGCAAGCTATAAAAGAGGCTATCTCCTTCTATTTATAGCTTGAGAATTATTACATGAGAAAACCCTAAATAACCCTTCATTTAAACCTAGGAAGGCCGGCTGACTTGATCACCAAAATAGTCCCTAATGTGCTAGTTTTCGCCGTGAGATCCAAGGCTAGTCCGGGCAAGGCATAAGGACGAGTTGGAGCCTTTAAGCTCATATCATCCCATCCCCCTTTGAAGAGATTCGTCCTCGAATCTAAGCTTTGGAGGGTGTGGGGTTCCAAAAGTGGAGTGAGAGTCTTCAAGCTCGTATCATCCCCTCCCCCTTTGAGGAGATTCGACCTCGAATCTATAGGGTCCATCCCTTGCAAGGCCAAACGGGTCATGGCATGCTCATAGCTTGTGGATACACACGGAACCCTCCAACGACAACTCTCGGTGAATATAGGCCAAGGTGGAGGCCTTCCTCGGGGAAGACATGTAGGTGCGGGCAGAAAACAACCAAGAACAATCAAGGATTGGCCATAAGGGTGCAAGGAGGTGGCTCGGGCCAAGTGCGAACTCCTAGAAGTGGGAGGGACCGTGAGGCCACTTGAAGGCACCTCAAATGGGAAGAAGTGTGCACTGCCAATCTGCCCAAAAGCAAGGAGAAACGGATCCACAATTCTATGTATAGGCACCCTCGGAATGATGGAGAAGGCACTACTCACAGACTGAAATTTGCGCTGCAATGCAAGGCAATGAGCGGCTGTCTTATGGCAATCTGAAGTAGACTCATCCGAAACTAGTAACTTCTCCTCAAATGGAGTCAACTCAACCTCCACAAGTGATGGTGATTCGGCCAAAACCTTACTAGAACCAAGCGGCACTAAACTCTCCTTATGCGGGCTGTTTGGTACACACTCAACCCGGCTGGACCTTGCAATAATTGCCTCTACTTGGCGTTGAAATTCAGCCACCGCATCCACAAGATGCGCTTGGTAGTGCTCGATGTGATAAGGAGCCGTGAGGGCATGAGGTCCTCGATCCATGACATATGTAGTGGGTTCGTGGCCATAGCTAGGAGTGGGAGGAACCGATTGGTAAGTAGGAGGAGGCGGTGTCCAACGGTCAAGGTGGGGGGGCTGCTCAACATGATACCAAGATGCGTGGCTAGTAGGAGCAACCCTCAAATGCGGCGGCACGTAGGAAGACATAGAAAAATTCCTACAAAAGGAACACAAAAACAGTAGATAGAAAACAAGGGGTTAAGCTCTCCCTCACGTGTTTCACGCTCGTGTTTGTCACTCTTAAATACTCACACTTTTCTCTCACACTCTTATCTCAATCGCAAACCAGTCACCAAAGCTAGAAAGACTCGAAGAATCAACTAGGGTTTAAGGAATGCAAGAGAACCAAGGTAAGAAAGAAAGGCAAGGAAAGCCGCACTATTGCCCAAGGAAAAATGGATTTAATTTGGGAAGTAAATGGACTTAGAGAAGAGTAGGAACGTGTGGAAACAAAGAAGAAAACAGCAAAACACAAGCTACTCAAGAAGAAAAGAAAGACTCAAAACTGAAATTTCGAGTGCAAACTGCGCACTGATTTTGAATTGGCTAGAAGTATGTGAAACCAACAGAATTAGGAGAAGTGTACAACATAAGAGTTGTTCCCCTCAGACTTAAGTTTAATCTGTCAAAATTTCAGAAGTTTTTGAGGGCAAATACCCTCTCAAAAGGTAAAAAGCCGAAACTATTCAAAAGGAAAAATTCGAAAAAGAAAATCCGAATTGGAATGCACAAATTGAAAGCCGAAACTTGTGTTCTTCCACAAGGACACTTCAAAAACAATGTAATTCACTTCAAATGCATACACACAAGTAGTCTCTTGCTTATGACTCAATTGCTTCACTCTACTTTTTTTTTTTTTTTGAGTGTTAGGAACTTGATCACTTTTTTTTTTTTTGTTTTTTTTTTTTGATCTTTCTTTTAGTTCCTTGCTCTTTTCTTTTCTATTTTTGCAATGAGTGAAGAAAGCTCACTTGTATGACATGTATCCTTGAAAGAAGAAGAAGTGAAAGACAAGTAGTTTTGCTCTTGAAAATATTTTCACTAAAAGCCAAAAGTGATGTGGCAAGTGAAAGTGATGTGTCCAAAAGTGTGTGGATGACAAGGCAAGTGACAAGGCAAGTGATGTGGCTGTGTATGACAAGCAACCTAAGTGTAAGGATGTGAAATTAGGGCCGGCCTAGAGTAAGGAGCAAGCTGAAATGCTTGGCTCTCAATTGAAGCAAATACTAGGCTCACAATCAAGGTGATGTGGCCGGCTAGGGTTGGACAAGCAATTTCAGCACTTTAGCAAGAAAACAAGCAAGTCCACATGGCTCTCAAGGCCACCATAGGAGGCTCCAATAACTTCAGCAGCAATTACACTTAAGAAGAAGCAAATTCGTCCATTTTGATGCACACAAACACAAACAATTTCAGCAATTGTGTTCTTCCAAAATTCAGCACACTAAAAGACAAGAATTTCTTCAAGAACACCAAATTTTTCAAATGAAGTGGGAATGATTCCTATGGTAGAAAACAATGTTTAAACCATAGAAAAAAAGAATCAAGGTGTTTGAACCGAAGAAACTCAAGAAAATGAAGTTTTAACCGAAGAGAGGAACGGTTATGAAAAACAGAAAAATTTCAGCACAAAGGAAAGAAGTTCTACGGTAGAGAAGATGATTCTAACCATAGAAATGAAGAGGAGAATAAGAAAAACCAACCTACAATTACAAAAATAGACAGGAAGACTCCTAAGGCACCGATCTACAACTTTGTAGAAGGATGGGAACACAGATTCCAAGTGGAAGACTCTCAAAACAGACACACAAATCAAACTGTTTTTCTCGCGCGATTTCTGCACACTTTTCTTCCAAGGCCGAAAAGTATGCAAAGATCACTGAGTTAGCAGCCGACACAAAAATAACATTTTCTCTAATCAGATAGACGATTAAGCACAGAAATTTGCAGAAGTTTATGATGGCGGAAACGCACAGAAAAGCAAAAAGAAAACAGACACAAAACTGGTTCCTGGACAGAAAAATCTGTCCAACAACAACAACACAAAGATGATATTGGGGATACGAATTTAATGGAGGAAACGGAAGAATAACAAGAAAAACCAACCTAGAGGACAGCTGAAGCTCCGCTACCACTTGATAACGGCTCAACTTCGATTTGGATAGAAGGAGGCCGAATTGTTGTTCTTGAGCTGGATCTAGTCCTCTTGTGAGAGGTTGGCAGCTTGGATGGATGAACGGATGAAGGTGCTTTTAGTGTTCAAATGGAGTATGTGTTGCAGCGGAAATGGATGATGTTTAGAGGTGTTTCGATGATGAACATAATAGGAACTTAACTAATTAGAAAACCCTCTTGATTAGCAAACCAAGCAACCTTTCTATAAACTAGTTAAGGATCTCTCTTTTCTGATTTAAGAACAAAGCTCAAGAGCTTAATTACAAGAAGAGATATAAGATAAACAATGGTTTTCAGCCCTAATGGCACTGGTTACCAAGAACCCTAAGTTACACTAGTTTACTCTAAGAATTGGCCAAAGAGAATATCATCAAAATCAAAGGCAAGCTATAAAAGAGGCTATCTCCTTCTATTTATAGCTTGAGAATTATTACATGAGAAAACCCTAAATAACCCTTCATTTAAACCTAGGAAGGCCGGCTGACTTGATCACCAAAATAGTCCCTAATGTGCTAGTTTTCGCCGTGAGATCCAAGGCTAGTCCGGGCAAGGCATAAGGACGAGTTGGAGCCTTTAAGCTCATATCATCCCATCCCCCTTTGAAGAGATTCGTCCTCGAATCTAAGCTTTGGAGGGTGTGGGGTTCCAAAAGTGGAGTGAGAGTCTTCAAGCTCGTATCAAGAAGAGAAAATTCCTTTTGGAAAATACTGAAAACAGACCAACAACGCAGGAATGACTCCTCTCGGATGGAAACTGCGCGCGGATTTGTTTTGGACAAAATGAAGATGATGTGCTTAGAATCTACGGGAGACTCAAGAATGAAAATTGTTAAGCACAGAATGAAGTTTGTTGCCACAAATTTTCAGAATCTTTTGGGTGGGAAAACTTATATAACAGTGACAGACACGAAAGATTGGATGACAAGGAGTACAAAATATTTTCACGAAAAGTGTATGACAAGGAGTACCCTAGGTAAAGTGTATGACAACAAGTGAAGGGTGTATGACAATGATCACAAGTGTGAATGTATGACAAGTAGTGTTTGCAATGTGTATGACAAGCACCCTAAGTGTAAGGATGCTAATTAGGGCCGGCTGTGTGAGGGGGAAGTGTAGTGAGCAAGCTGAAATGCTTGGCTCACAATGAAAGGAAATACTAGGCTCACAAATGAGGTGATGTGGCCAGCTAGGGTTGGATGCAAAAAATTCAGATTTTAGCAAGACAACAAGCAAGTCCACATGGCTCTCATGGCCACCATAGGAAGCTCCAATAAACACAGCAGCAATTACACTTAAGAAGATGAAAATTCGTCCATGTAGATGCACACAAACACACAAAAAATTCAGCACTTGTGTTCTTCCAAAATTCAGCACACTAAAAGACAAGAATTTCTCAAGAACACCAAATTTTTTCAAATGAAGTAAGATTGATTCCTATGGTAGAAAACAATGTTTAAACCATAGAAAACAAAAATCAAGGTGTTTGAACCGAAGAAACTCAAGGAAATGAAGTTTGAACCGAAGAGAGGAACGGATGTAAAAATGAAGAAAAACAGAAAATTTTTCTACACAAAAGAAAGAAGTTCTACGGTAGAGAAGATGATTCTAACCGTAGAAATGATGAGGAGAACAAGAAAAACTAACCTAGAGGACGCTGGAGCTCCGCTACCACTTGATAAGAGCTCAACTTCGATTTTGGAGAAGAAGGCCGAAATGGAGATGAAACCGGATCTA
This sequence comes from Viola odorata, assembly GCA_963691705.1. Lineage (NCBI taxonomy): Eukaryota > Viridiplantae > Streptophyta > Magnoliopsida > Malpighiales > Violaceae > Viola > Viola odorata. The sequence continues at coordinate 32,348,356 of OY829542.1, forward strand.
GTCCTCTTGTGAGAGGTTGGTTGCTGGTTCGGATGAATGGATAAAGGTGTTTAAATGGAGAGGATAACGTCGCTAGAAGGAGTGCGGATTGTGCAGCGGATTAATGGATGAAAAGGAGAGTGTTTAGATGAACAATAAGTATATAACTTCAATACCCAACAAACCCTCTCAAGAACTTGCTTGAGCAACCTTGTTACAAAGTAAAGAAGATGAAGTGTTGGTTTTAAGAACCCTAAATTACCTAAGCTACACTAGGGTTTGGTCTTAGAGAAATAACATTCAAATCAAAGACAAGTGCTGAAATGAAAAGGAATGCACTTTAAATACTAAAGTCTAACACAAAGGGTAAATACCCTTACACCCTTAGACAAAGGGGTTTGGCCTTGGCAGCAAATGAAGATGGGCTAAGAGGATGGGCTTCGGCCAAACAGAAGGTGGGCGCAAGGCTGGACAAGGAGGACGCCTTCAAGCTCGTATCACTAAGTGTAGCTTTCTCACTTGTCATCTCGGACTCTAGCTCCCTGTGAATGAGAGATGACAATCGGTCTTGAAGCTTTTGAGCTCTGGCTCGAGTCATTGGACCAGCTGGCGGTAAAGGCACCTGGATGCGTGGATTCGCATCATTCCCTCCCCCTTCGGAAGGATTTGCCCTCGAATCCGAATCGGCATCATCAGCAAGTCCATACTCGTCATCTGTATCAAACAAAATTAAGTCAGAAACATTGAAAGTAGAGCTAACGGCACCATACTCACTCGGTAATGCCAGTTTATAGGCATTGTTGTTGATCTTCTCAACAATCTGGAACGGTCCGTCTCCTCTAGGAGATAGCTTGCCGCGACGTTGGTCAGGAAAACGTTCCTTACGCATATGCAACCAGACCCAATCGCCCACCTGGAACGTCACCAGCCGTCGGCCATCGTTCCGTTTCTGCATGAGCTTCTCATTCATTCGCTCAATGTTTTGTTTTGCCTTAGCATGTAATTGCTTGACAAAATCAGCTTTCTGTGCACCATCTAAACTTACAACATCACTCAACGGTAAAGGAGTCAAATCCAAAACAGTTCTAGGATTAAATCCATACACAAGTTCAAACGGTGAGTAATGAGTAGTAGAATGAACAACACGGTTGTAAGCAAATTCAATAAACGGTAAATGATCAACCCAAGTAGAAACATGCTTACGAACTAACGTGCGTAAAAGTGAACCAAGCGTACGATTCACAACCTCAGTTTGACCATCCGTTTGTGGGTGATAAGAAGTGGAATACAACAATCGTGTACCAAGCTTTTTCCATAAAACATGCCAAAAATGACTAAGGAATTTAGTATCTCTATCACTCACAATAGTCAAAGGGACACCATGCAAACGGACTACTTCACGAAAGAATAAATCAGCAATCTGAGTAGCATCACAAGTAGTCGAACATGCAATAAAATGAGACATTTTTAAAAATCTGTCCACCACAACAAAGACACTATCTTTTCCATTCTTAGACCGAGGCAGCCCTACAACAAAATCCATGGACAGATCGGTCCAAGGATGAGAAGGAACAGGTAACGGCATGTATTCTCCATGACCAATAAAAGAATAGGACATCCTTGGCTCTGTGCCTCAATAAATTCCATCCAAACGGCGTGTCGCCGATTGAGCTTCCCCTGTCCTTTGAGGTACTTCAAGCTCAAATGGTCAGTGTGGATGATGAACTCTCTTGGCATCAGGTAGTGTTGCTATGTCTCCAATGCTCGGACAAGAGCATAAAACTCCTTGTCATAGGTCGGATACCGGAGATGGGCATCCTTGAGTTTCTCACTGAAGAAGGCAATCGGCCGTTTCTCCTGCATCAGAACGACACCGATTCCGATCCCGCTGGCGTCACACTCTATCTCAAACGCCTTGTTGAAGTCGGGCAATGCTAGCACGGGAGCGGCACAGAGCCGTTCCTTGAGTGTAGCAAACGCCTCCTCCTGCGGTTGTTCCCACCGGAAAACAATATTCTTCTTTGTTAAATCATTCAGAGGAACAACGATGGTGCTAAAGTCTTTTACAAATCGCCGATAGAAGCTCGCCAATCCATGGAACGATCTCACATCGGTAACGGCCTTCGGCGTCGGCCATTCCCGTATTGCGCGGATCTTCTCTTCATCTACTTTAACGCCATCTGCACTCACAATAAAACTAAGAAAGCCAACTTGTTCCATTGCAAAAGAACATTTACTAGGTTTAGCATATAAATTCTGCTCACGAAGTGTGAGAAAAACTTCCCTAAGATGTAAAACATGCTCATCAAAAGATTTGCTATAGATTAAAATGTCATCAAAATAAACTACAACAAATTTGCCAATTAAGTGCCGAAGTACATGGTTCATTAACCTCATAAAGGTGCTAAGAGCATTAGTTAAGCCAAACGGCATAACCAGCCATTCATATAAACCATACTTAGTTTTAAAAGCAGTTTTCCATTCATCCCCTTCTTTCATACGAATTTGGTGGTATCCACTCATTAAATCAATTTTAGTAAATAACCTACTACCACTTAATTCATCTAACATATCATCTAATCTAGGAATAGGATGACGATACTTTACAGTGATTTTGTTGACTGCTCGACAATCAACACACATGCGCCAAGATCCATCTTTCTTTGGAACTAGAATGACTGGAACGGCACATAGAGACAGACTCTCCCGAACGTACCCACGCGTAAGCAAATCGTCCACTTGCCGTTGCAGTTCCTTGGTCTCCTCTGGATTGGATCAGTAAGCTGGCCGATGTGGAATTGCCGATCCAGGAACAAAGTCGATCTGATGTTCTATGCCGTGAATCGGGGGTAAGCCAGGCGGCATCTCTTCTGGCAGTACGTCACCAAATTCCTGCAAGAGAGAAGAAATACCAAGCGGAACGGTATGTGGCCGTTCCGTTTCATCTGAGGTCAAACAATAAGAGCGAAAACGGATTAAAAGAATAGGACGGCTTGCGTCAAAACAATTTTGTTGAGCAATCATAGCTCTCCTCACTCCGCTCCCCTTGGCATATATACTCAATTTCTTTTTATTTGCCTCTCCTTTTCTCTCAATGCCACTCTCAGCACGCTTACTCCTTTCGTGCGAATGTTTACACTCTCCCTCTGCATGCTTACTGTTTTCATGCGAATGTTTAAGGCTCACACACTCAGTGTTTCCCTCTTTGTTTGTCACACTCAAACCTTCTTTTTCTCTCGCAAGCTGTTTTGCAATCTCATATTCAGCATGTGACTTAGCAAGCCATTGCTGATCCTCAAACACTTCAGCTTGTGTTAACGGTGCCAAGGTGAATTTCTTGCCATCCTTAACTAACTTGTAGAGGTTACTCTTTCCCTCATGATTCGCTTCTCGATCAAACTGCCATGGTCGTCCAAGAAGAATATGGCTTGCCTGCATCGGCACAACATCACAGAGAACCTCATCTTGGTATTTGCCGATACGAAACTTAACAAGTACCTGTTTGGTCACCTTAATACCGTTGACATCCGTCATCTAGTGTAGACGATACGGTTTCGGATGCTTTACCGTCGGCAAATCCAGTTTGTGAACCATCAGCGCACTGGCACAGTTTGTGCAGCTTCCGTTGTCGATAATAATGGAGCAGCCCTTGTTATCAATCACACCTCGGGTATGGAACAGATTGGTCCGTTGCTCCTCATCACACACTTCTTTTGTGGATTGTACGCTCAGGTTCCGTCGGATCACAAGCAACCGAACCTGCTCACCTCTCTGACAGTCAACATCCGAATCGCCCTGACCATCTTCCTCAGGTTCCGATTCCTCCTGCTCATCATCCGATTCTTCCTCTCCATTCGGCCTGATGATGAAGACCCTCTTATTCGGACACTCCGATTTCTTGTGTCCTCGGCCGCTGCATTTGAAACAAACGATTTCCTTAGTGGCTGGCCGATCCACAGGTGGAGTGTAAGGTTTGGTAGTAGCCGTTTTGGAAGGAATAACGGCACTGGATGAGCTCTTTGGAACGGCAGAAGCCGTTCTGTCGTCCTTGTTCCACGATGGCTTCTTCCAAGGTGTCGATCCAGTAGACTTAAGAAAAGCTCTTAGACTTCCGATGCTTCTCAATCTTTTGAGCCATGTGAAGCATTTCCTCAAGAGTATTGTATTGCGTCAGCTCCAGGGCGTCGGCAATCTCTACATTCAAACCAGCAATGAACCGAGCCATTGTTACCTCAGGTTCCTCAGTAATCTTTGCTTGAGCTAAAGCAATCTCCATCTCATTAAAGTAGGCACCAACTCCCTTGCTGCCCTGCTTCAAGGTCTGAAGCCGTTGATGAAGCTCTCGGTGAAAGTGCATCGGCACAAACCGTTGCCTCATCGCCTGTTTCATCTCACCCCAATCATTAATCGGACCAGCATAAACAGCGGCTCTCTTCAGGTTGAGCTGCTCCCACTAATGACTAGCATACCCACTGAATTCTACTGCTGCTAACTGAACCTTTTTACCCTCCGAATAATTGTGGCATAAGAAAATAGCATCTACTTTCCGTTCCCATGTCAAGAAGGTATCAGGGTTGTCGGTACCCTCAAACGGAGGTATTTTCATTTTGATGCTGCTGAGATTAGCATCCAAACGGTCATCATCCCGTTCTCTCCTTCCATCACGACGATCGCGTCTCTCCCTCCTCTGTCCATCCCTTGCATTTATCCATCCTTCTCTTATATGATCCTGGCTCCTTAGGATGCGTAGCACCAATTTTGATCTTTGTTCAAAGACGGATTTCCTGCGGAAATAAATAACTCGACAAGTACGAGCTTAGACCACTTAGCTAACCTGTGCTAAGAGCCCTAATCGATTTCAAGTCAAGGGTCTTGAATCGGATTCTTAGGACAAGACTCAACAATGTGAGAATCACACTAAGATAAACGACACAATAATGCAATTCCAAGATTTACTTGTATACGAATCAAGTGTTGTGGACTCAAGAAGAACAAGGTTCAACCCACTTGAACAAGGGGCGGAGATTGAAGAGAATATCTCAATTTATCAAATAACAGCCAAGTTTCTAAGGAGGCCAAGCGGCTCCTTATATAGGTTACAAGCAAACCCTAATCCCATAATAGGAATAATAAATAAAGTAAAACACTTAACTAATTAATTAAAGTGTCTAATTAATTAACTAAGCTAAAATAAATAGAAAGTCGCAGCCTTGCTAAAACAGTCAACGCGCATCAACTCCAGGCTAGGCGAAACGGACAGGAGCCGTTATCAACAAAAGGGCCAGGCGGGAACGCGGAACGGGTACAACAATCGGCATGCGCCACAGATGCTTGAATCGGCAACGGCTAAGTGAAACGGACAAGTGCCGTTTGGATGAAGCGATCAAAACGGACAGATGCCGTTTGGATGAAACAGTCAAGTGCCGTTTGCGTGAAACGGATCCATGCCGTTTCTAGCAGACTCAAAATCGATCAAGGTGAAGGTGAGAAGATTCACCACTCTCGTCGTCTTCTCTCTAAGTGCAGCTTTCTCACTTGTCATCTCAGACTCCAGCTCTTTGTGAATGAGAGATGACAATCGGTCTTGAAGCTTTTGAGCTCTGGCTCGAGTCATTGGACCAGCTGGCGGTAAAGGCACTTGGATGCGTGGATTCGCATCATTCCCTCCCCCTTCGGAAGGATTCGCCCTCGAATCCGAATCGGCATCATCAGCAAGTCCATACTCGTCATCTGTATCAAACAAAACTAAGTCAGAAACATTGAAAGTAGAGCTAACGGCACCATACTCACTCGGCAACGCCAGTTTATAGGCATTGTTGTTGATCTTCTCAATAATCTGGAACGGTCCGACTCCTCTCGGAGATAGCTTGCCGCGGCGTTGGTCAGGAAAACGCTCCTTGCGCATATGCAACTAGACCCAATCGCCCATCTAGAACGTCACTAGCCGTCGGCCATCGTTCCGTTTCTGCATCAGCTTCTCATTCATTCGCTCAATGTTCTGTTTTGCCTTAGCATGTAATTGCTTGACAAAATCAGCCTTCTGTGCACCATCTAAACTTACAACATCACTCAACGGTAAAGGAGTCAAATCCAAAACAGTTCTAGGATTAAATCCATACACAAGTTCAAACGGCGAGTAATGAGTAGTGGAATGAACAGCACGGTTGTAAGCAAATTCAATAAACGGTAAATGATCAACCCAAGTAGAAACATGCTTACGAACTAACGTGCGTAAAAGTGAACCAAGCGTACGATTCACAACCTCAGTTTGACCATCCGTTTGTGGGTGATAAGAAGTGGAATACAACAATCGGGTACCAAGCTTTTTCCATAAAACACGCCAAAAATGACTAAGGAACTTAGTATCTCTATCACTCACAATAGTCAAAGGAACACCATGCAAACGGACTACTTCATGAAAGAATAAATCAGCAATCTGAGTAGCATCACAAGTAGTCGAACATGTAATAAAATGGGACATCTTCGAAAATATGTCCACCACAACAAAGACACTATCGTTTCCATTCTTAGACCGAGGCAGCCCTACAACAAAATCCATGGACATATCGATCCAAGGATGAGAAGGAACAGGTAACAACATGTATTCTCCATGACCAGCAGACTTAGACTTGGCTCTTAGACAAGTTAAACATCGAGGAATAATGCGCACTACATCACGCTTCATGTGAGGCCAATAAAAGTGATCATGTAACACGTCTAAAGTTTTAGTCACACCAAAATGACCCATCAAACCACCACTATGGGCTTCATGCACAAGTAATTCACGAAGAGAACAATGAGGAATACACAACTGTTTTCCCTTAAATAAATATCCCTCTTGCTTAAAGAATTTAGAACCAGAAATAGAAACGCCATGCATATAAATATCACCAAAATCAGAATCGGTAGCATAGAGTTCTGTAATATGCGAAAATCCAAGCAATTTGGCATTAAGAGAAGTAATTAACGCGTACCTGCGTGATAAAGCATCAGCAACAACATTCTCTTTACCTTGCTTGTATTGAATGTGATAAGGGAAAGCCTCAATAAATTCCATCCAAACGGCATGTCTTCGATTCAGCTTCCCAATAAAACGATTTCTTGTGTCCTCGGCCGCTGCATTTGAAACAAACGATTTCCTTAGTGGCTGGCCGATCCACAGGTGGAGTGTAAGGTTTGGTAGTAGCCGTTTTGGAAGGAATAACGGCACTGGATGAGCTCTTTGGAACGGCAGAAGCCGTTCTGTCGTCCTTGTTCCACGATGGCTTCTTCCAAGGTGTCGATCCAGTAGACTTAGAAAAGCTCTTAGATTTCCGATGCTTCTCAATCTTTTGAGCCATGTGAAGCATTTCCTCAAGAGTATTGTATTGCGTCAGCTCCAGGGCGTCAACAATCTCTACATTCAAACCAGCAATGAACCGAGCCATTGTTACCTCAGGTTCCTCAGTAATCTTTGCTTGAGCTAAAGCAATATCCATCTCATTAAAGTAGGCACCAACTCCCTTGCTGCCCTGCTTCAAGGTCTGAAGCCGTTGATGAAGCTCTCGGTCGAAGTGCATCGGCACAAACCGTTGCCTCATCGCCTGTTTCATCTCACCCCAATCATTAATCGGACCAGCATAAACAGCGACTCTCTTCAGGTTGAGCTGCTCCCACCAATGACTAGCATACCCACTGAATTCTACTGCTGCTAACTGAACCTTTTTACCCTCCGAATAATTGTGGCATAAGAAAATAGCATCTACTTTCCGTTCCCATGTCAAGAAGGTATCAGGGTCGTCGGTACCCTCAAACGGAGGTATTTTCATTTTGATGCTGCTGAGATTAGCATCCAAACGGTCATCTTCCCGTTCTCTCCTACCATCACGACGATCGCGTCTCTCCCTCCTCTGTCCATCCCTTGCATTTATCCATCCTTCTCCCCCGTCAGGTTCTTCTTCCAGATCAGGTTTTGGGACTTGTGGCCTACGTCTAGCAAGTCGCCTGGGAGGAACGTTGGCCAGCTCACGCCGCCGAACCATATCACGCGGTCGACGGGCGTTGTCATCTGCTTCGGACAGATCGGATATATGTCCATCACGTTGATTCTCCGCTACTCTAGGGTTCGGGTTTATAGTGGCTAACGCCTCCACCCTAGCCATCCTTACATCGGCAGCCATCTGCCGCTCATTGGCAGCTACTTGCCGTTCATTCAAAGTTTGGAGCTGTTCCGTTATGGCAGTTAACATAGCCACCATATCGGGTTGTTGTACTCCTTCTTGAGACATCTTTAACTCTTCTGAAATCACAATACAAAAGAAAAACGTAAAATTGCACTATTCCTAGCACTCCCTCTCGTGTTTAATCACTCTAATAATCTCACAATTTCTCTCAAAATCTCCTGCAATGTTCAAGCGTTAGTGAGACTCAAGAATCCAAAGAAAAGCTTCCAAGAAGACTCTCAAAGAAAACTAGCTTCAAACAAAATGGAATACTTGGTATTTGATTAATTGCAAGATCAATCAATTAAACAAATAACAAGTGGAGTAGAAAACAATATTAACGAATCAAAGAAAAGCTCTATTTGACTCGAACGGACTCAAATAAAATTAAACTCCAATATAATATTGTAAAGTTTATGTTGCATGGGTGAAAGAATAAACTAAGATTTGTCTTTAGAAAGTGGAAGACAACAACAGAGAATATTCCAACTAAAAAGGTAGTGAGTGCGGGACAAAACAAAGTGGAAGGATGGGTTGCCTTCTACTTTTAGAAAAAGGTTTATAGTACTAACTTTAAAGTATGTTTGCACATGTGATTCCCAAGTTGGACGGATGTTGGATCTAACAACACAAATTGTTTTTCTTCTTGCTACTGAAACGGATCAAAGCAACCTTCTGCTTCTTTCTTTGTAGAATTTTTTTTTTTTGACTGAAAATTCCGAATCACAGTTTAGTAAAACGGGTGTAACTTTTGTTCCAGTTGCCCAAATCACTCGATTCCTTTTGATTAGGAATCCTTACAAGTGCAGCTTTCCAACAAAACCACAATCACCCAAATCGGACTTCAATAGCTATATATTAAAAATCGATTTTGACACTGACCAGAATTTGCACATAAACGAACCAAGCACAGCAAAGAAACCGGTTTTGAATGGAGTAGAATGAATTACCGATTTCAACAATGAAAACTTGAAACAAATAAAGATACTTACCAATCTTTGAACGCCTTAAGCTCCGCTACCAACTGATACGATCCTGGCTCCTTAGGATGCGTAGCACCAATTTTGATCTTTGTTCAAAGACAGATTTCCTGCGGAAATAAATAACTCGACAAGTACGAGCTTAGACCACTTAGCTAACCTGTGCTAAGAGCCCTAATCGATTTCAAGTCAAGGGTCTTGAATCGGATTCTTAGGACTAGACTCAACAATGTGAGAATCACACTAAGATAAACGACACAATAATGCAATTCCAAGATTTACTTGTATACGACTCAAGTATTGCGGACTCAAGAAGAACAAGGTTCAACCAACTTGAACAAGGGGCGGAGATTGAAGAGAATATCTCAATTTATCAAATAGCAGCCAAGTTTCTAAGGAGGCCAAGCGGCTCCTTATATAGGTTACAAGCAAACCCTAATCCCATAATAGGAATAATAAATAAAGTAAAACACTTAACTAATTAATTAAAGTGTCTAATTAATTAACTAAGCTAAAATAAATAGAAAGTCGCAGCCTTGCTAAAACAGTCAACGCGCGTCAACTCTAGACTAGGCGAAACGGACAGGACCCGTTATCAACAAAAGGGCCAGGCGGGAACGCGGAACGGGTACAGCAATCGGCATGCGTGACAGATGCTTGAATCGGCAACGGCTAAGTGAAACGGACAAGTGCCGTTTGGATGAAGCGATCAAAACAGACAGATGCCGTTTGGATGAAACGGTCAAGTGCCGTTTGCGTGAAACGGTTCCATGCCGTTTCTAGCAGACTCAACATCAATCAAGGTGAAGGTGAGAAGATTCACCACTCTCGTCGTCTTCTCTCTAAGTGCAGCTTTCTCACTTTTCATCTCAGACTCCAGCTCTTTGTGAATGAGATATGACAATTGGTCTTGAAGCTTTTGAGCTCTGGCTCGAGTCATTGGACCAGCTGGCGGTAAAGGCACCTGGATGCGTGGATTCGCATCATTCTCCCTCGTCAGGTTCTTCTTCCAGATCAGGTTGTGGGACTTGTGGCCCCCGTCTAGCAAGTCGCCTGGGAGGAACGTTGGCCAGCTCACGCCGTCGATTCATCTCACGTGGTCGACGGGCGTTGTCATCTGCTTCGGACAGATCGGATATATGTCCATCTCGTTGATCCTCCGCTGCTCTAGGGTTCGGGTTTATAGTGGCTAACACTTCCACCCTAGCCATCCTTACATCGGAAGCCATCTGCCGCTCATTGGCAGCTACTTGCCGTTCATTCAAAGTTCGGAGCTGTTCCGTTATGGCAGTTAACATAGCCACCAAATCGGGTTGTTGTACTCCTTCTTGAGACATATTTAACTCTTCTGAAATCACAATACAAAACAAAAACGTAAAATTGCACTATTCCTAGCACTCCCTCACGTGTTTACTCTCGTGTTTAATCACTCTAATAATCTCTCAATTTCTCTCAAAATCCCCTGCAATGTTCAAGCGTTAGTGAGACTCAAGAATCCAAAGAAAAGCTTCCAAGAAGACTCTCAAAGAAAACTAGCTTCAAACAAAATGGAATACTTGGTATTTGATTAATTGCAAGATCAATCAATTAAACAAATAACAAGTGGAGTAGAAAACAATATTAACGAATCAAAGAAAAGCTCTATTTGACTCGAACGGACTCAAATAAAATTAATCTCCAATATAATATTGTAAAGTTTATGTTGCATGGGTGAAAGAATAAACTAAGATTTGTCTTTAGCTAGTGGAAGACAAAAACAGAGAATATTCCAACCAAAAAGGTAGTGGGTGCGGGACAAAACAAAGTGGAAGGATGGGTTGCCTTCTACTTTTAGAAAAAGGTTTATAGTACTAACTTTAAAGTATGTTTCAACATGTGATTCCCAAGTTGGACGGATGTTGGATCTAACAACACAAATTGTTTTTCTTCTTGCTACTGAAACGGATCAAAGCAACTTTGTGCTTCTTTCTTTGTAGAATTTTTTTTTTTGACTGAAAATCCCGAATCACAGTTTAGTAAAACGGGTGTAACTTTTGTTCCAGTTGTCCAAATCTCTCGATTCCTTTTGATTAGGAATCCTTACAAGTGCAGCTTTCCAACGAAACTACAATCACCCAAATCAGACTTCAATAGCTATATATTAAAATTCAATTTTGACAACTGACCAGAATTTGCACATAAACGAACCAAGCACAGCGAAGAAATCGGTTTTGAATGGAGTAGAATGAATTACCGATTTCAACAATGAAAACTTGAAACAAATAAAGATACTTACCAATCTTTGAACGCCTTAAGCTTCGCTACCAACTGATACGATCCTGGCTCCTTAGGATGCGTAGCACCAATTTTGATCTTTGTTCAAAGACGGATTTCCTGCGGAAATAAATAACTCGACAAGTACGAGCTTAGACCACTTAGCTAACCTGTGCTAAGAGCCCTAATCGATTTCAAGTCAAGGGTCTTGAATCGGATTCTTAGGACTAGACTCAACAATGTGAGAATCACACTAAGATAAACGACACAATAATGCAATTCCAAGATTTACTTGTATACGACTCAAGTATTGCGGACTCAAGAAGAACAAGGTTCAACCGAATTGAACAAGGGGCGGAGATTGAAGAGAATATCTCAATTTATCAAATAACAGCCAAGTTTCTAAGGAGGCCAAGCGGATCCTTATATAGGTTACAAGCAAACCCTAATCCCATAATAGGAATAATAAATAAAGTAAAACACTTAACTAATTAATTAAAGTGTCTAATTAATTAACTAAGCTAAAATAAATAGAAAGTCGCAGCCTTGCTAAAACAGTCAACGCGCGTCAACTCCAGGCTAGGCGAAACGGACAGGAGCCGTTATCAACAAAAGGGCCAGGCGGGAACGCGGAACGGGTACAGCAATCGGCCTGCGCGACAGATGCTTGAATCGGCAACGGCTAAGTGAAACGGACAAGTGTCGTTTGGATGAAGCGATCAAAACGGACAGATGCCGTTTGGATGAAACCGTCAAGTGCCGTTTGCGTGAAACGGTTCCATGCCGTTTCTAGCAGACTCAACATCGGTCAAGTTGAAGGTGAGAAGATTCACCACTCTTGTCGTCTTCTCCCTAAGTGTAGCTTTCTCACTTGTCATCTCGGACTCTAGCTCCCTGTGAATGAGAGATGACAATCGGTCTTGAAGCTTTTGAGCTCTGGCTCGAGTCATTGGACCAGCTGGCGGTAAAGGCACCTGGATGCGTGGATTCGCATCAGTTGTAGAATTGAGGTTGTCTTGGCTCGAATGGGTGTGTAACGGGTGGGGGAATTAGTATTTTGGGGTAGCTAGGCTCACGGGGAAAGGTGACACAATTGTGATCCATAAGAAGAGTGCTACGGTTATGATTAAGCACCGGTGGAGCACTATGCTGAGAATGAATGCCTTGTACTTCAGCTTCATCACTATGGTGGCTTGAGGCTCTCCCACCTTGTACATATGCAGTCGTGTGTGGCAAACCATAGTACTCGAGGCTATTAGTGTCATTTGGTCGTATTGTTTGGTGGTAGTGTTGGGCGGGTGGAAAGTGTGTTGTGGGTGGATAATTTTGGAGTGGGGGTGGGGGTGGGGGTGTAGAAACCTTGGCGTTCAAGGCATCAAGGGCAGCCATGATCTCATTATGGGCTTGTTCTTTTTACTCCCTGTGGCGTTGCAACTCAGCCACTTGAACCGTTAGAGATGCCATGGCTGGATTGAGTGTGGAGGACTCATCCGAGCCATCACCCGGGGGTATGTCTTGGGTAGACATAGAGAAAAGTACCTGCAAAATGAACAAACGCAAGTGGTATAACAAAGGGGTTAGTCCCTCCATCACGTGTTTCTCTCGTGTTTCGCTCAATCACTCTAATAAGCTCACCACCTTACCCTCTCAAATTCTCCAAGCAAAGACAAACTCTTAAGCTAGCAAAAGACTCTAAGAATTAAGAAGGCACAAGGAAGGTAATGAAAACAAGAGCTTAGAAAGAAAGGGAAAGAAACCCAATTAGTGATCAAATGCAAAATGCTAGACAAATGAGCACTAATAGACTTGGATTAGAAAGGTGATGTATAGAAACAAAGAAGAAAACACAAGACTCAAAAGAAAGAAAGGCACAAAGAAGAGAAGGTGTTTAAGGAAGGAGAAAAGAAAAAATGAAACCGAAAATGCAATCACTTCAAATGCATCTTAGAATAGACTAAATGCACACATTAATGATCACGCACCATGGAACTCTTGGCTTTTGACTCATCCTTTGCTTTCTTTCTTTTTTTTCTTTTTAAAAAAAAGTTCAAATGTGTGTCCAACCGAAGCTAGCAATATACCGTTAGGAGTGGGGCGGTATGCCGTTAGTCTCGTTTCTAGCTTCTAGCTTCTTTTTCTCTTTCATTAATTTTTTTTTTTGAATGAGTGCAAGAGTTCACAAGCAAGGTGTGGATGACAAGTATTTCAAGTTTAAAAGTGTGTGACAAGTAGCTTAAATCAAGAAAATACTTTTCACTAAATGCCAAAAATTAATGAGGTGGCAAAGTGATGATGTGGCAAGTGATTGTGCAGTGATATGACAAGTGATTGTGCAGTGAGATGGCAAGTGATGTGGCAAGTGTGTGCTGAGCAAGTTTGCCTAAAATATCTCAAGGTATCTTAGGATGATGCTAAAAGAAATACTAGGTGGAGAATGTGAGATGTGGACAGTTTTGGAGCCTAGAAGAGAATGCAAGACAGCTGCACAAGCAAACAAAGTTGGACCACTTACACACTTGTCTCCTTGTTCATGCAAAAACAAGCAAAATTGAAGGCTATGAAGAACATGAAGGAGACATGAACGTGGGGAGATGAAAGAGATGAAGATTTGAAGCTTGATGAACAATTTAAACAACAATTTTCCTAGATTTTTGGTTCAAGCAAGATCAAAACACAAAAAGATGATTTTTTTTGCCCAAAACCAAAAATTTCCAAAAAAACTCAAAAATGAAGGAGGACGTGGGGGAGACGATTTTGACCACAAAAATTATCAAAAACATGAGATTACCAACCTAGAAGATGGCCATGAAGCTCCGCTACCACATGGTATGATCCCGGATCCTCTTGAGCGTGCACAGATCTAGTCTTCTTCAGGAGGTTGGGAAAGGACTTGATGAAGGACGAGATGGAAGTGATGATGGATGGATTGAGATGTTTAGTGGACGATTTGGATGAAGGGAGTAATGGAGTAGTTGCAGCGGAATTATGGAAAGAAGGTAGAAGATGTATTGATGATAAACTAAATAGGAACTTTCAATCACAAGTGATTGAAAGGATCTCAAGTTTGCATATCCAACCCTTTCACTCTCTAATTGTGAAACCTACTTGAATATGCAGATTTGATAAGTGTTTTGGTTCTAGAAACCCTAAATTAACTAGCCCTAAAATTGGTCTAAGAAGGAGATAACTCACAAGTTCAAAGACAAGAATAAAAGAGTGGGTTTAAGCCTATTTATATGGAGGCTATTTACACAGGGGAACACCCTAAATCACCCTTGGACAAAGGGGCTTGAAACTCCTTGCAGTTGGCTTGAAGATGAGGTGGACATGTCATGGAATAGACCTGCCGGTATATCGCTAGTCTTGGTGATTTTAATTCCCCAAACGCCGAAGCTAGGGGCATATCGATAGGGTCCTGGCGGTATGCCGCTAGAAACTGTGTTGTAAGCCTTTAGAGGGACTCTTCCATGGCTCGTGGGGTCCACCTGTGAGGTCCGAATGGGTCCAAGTGAGTCACCCAACCTTCTCGGGCCTTCACGTCACTCTCCTCGTCCCTTAGAGCCTTCAAAAGTAAGGCCACCGTACCCCTGCTTCTAGTGGGGTGGCGATGCGAGATCATGCTCGTATCACTATCTCCTTCTATTTATAGCTTGGAACTTATTACATGGGAAACCCCTAAAACACCCTTGGACAAAGGGGCTTGAGGCTAAGATGGACTGCTGAAGTTTGGCTCGAATTGGCCAAGGAGTGGTTCTGGCGGTATGCCGCTTGGGCTGGGGCATTATGCCGCTAGTCCCGCTTCCAAGACTTGGCCAGACTGCCGAGGCTGGCGACATGCCGCTTAGGCTGGGGTGGTATGCCACTAGGGCACTGTCTTGTCCTTCTAGTCGCGCGCGATCGGGGAAGATAGGCCACGCGGGAGGCCTTTCACGTGCAATATGTGTGGGCACTGGTGGGTCCATGCTCGTATCATCCCATCCCTCTTTGAGGAGATTCGTCCTCGAATGTAGACCGTGGATGGTGTGATAGACCGAAATGGGCGATGAAGATTTAACCACTAGAACTTCCATTTCTTTCCTTCGCACCAAGTCTCTTTCAATCCATTGGAGAAGCGGATCCATGTAGCCGTGAAGGGGAGCCAAAGTAGTGAAAGATGAGGTGCGGTAAAGATGTTCAAATCCAAGGAGGAACGGGTCTGAATAAGTGAGGGAGGGGACCGCCGGGATGATGGAGAACTCACTGCCTAGATGTTCAACGTGGTGCTGCAAGGCAAGACAAAGGAGAGCTCTCTTATGGCAGCCCGTAACCAACCCGCAATTCCCTATGGCCTTCTTAATAAGGCCCTAGTTCTGTTTTGGAGGAGTTTAGCCGATGGTTTCGTTGATGGAGTTGGATCTAGTCTCTTTAGGACGTTGGTTCTTGATAAATGGATGGATGAACGGATTACTTGAGATGTTAATGGAGTTGATAGCAGCGGACATAAATGGAGGAAGAAGGAAGGTGTATTTATGATGAACAAGAAAAGAACTTGATTACTTGACAAACCCTCGAAAAAAAAATTGGTCTCATTAAAATCTCTCAACTCTTCTTCAAAGTGAACCAATTCTTGGCAATGTTCAAGATAGAAAATCTGAATTCCAATCACAGGGATTCAATCCATGAATTTAAACAAGCCAGAACACAAGAAACACCAAAATGCCTACTCTAAGCCATCTACTTTTGTGTCTCGGACTTCCACTTGGAACAAGTCTACATGGTCCAAGGGGAATAAGGACCTCAAGGAAACACCCAAGGTATGTAAACCTTCATATGGTACCAAAGGTAATTCGGCAAACCCTACTCTTTCTAAATTTCCCATTACTAGTACTAACCGTGTGCCTACAAGAGACATTGTGTGCTTTAAGTGTAGTGGCCGAGGCCATAAGCAGGCCGAATGTCCCAACAAAAGAGTTCTGATCATTAGGGACAATGGAGAGATGGACTCGGAAGATGATTATGAGGTGGTGGAGGATTCGGAAGAGGAAAGTGAGGAAGAAGAGGCAGCTGGTCATGAATCTAGGGTTTGTGATCCGGTTACCCTAGTAGTTTGGAGGAACTTGAGTGTGCAGCCAAGGGCCAAAACTTATGAGGAGGAACAAAGAGAGAACCTATTCCATGCTAGGTGCCACATTGGTACTAAGGTATGCTCTCTTATTATTGACAATGGTTCTTGTACTAATTGTGCTAGTACTCTCCTTGTGCGCAAATTAGGGCTACCCACGGTCAAGCATCCAAAACCGTATACCTTGCAATGGATGAATGATGAGCTCGGCCTTAAGATGACTAAACAAGTGCTGGTGAGTTTGTCTATTGGGAAATTTAAAGATGAAGTATGGTGTGATGTAGTCCCAATGCAAGCGTCACAAGTGCTGCTCGGCCGACCTTGGCAATTCGACTACAACGCCACTCATGAAGGGAGGAGCAATCGGTACAAGCTTGAGAAGGAAGGAGTGAAGTTCACACTTGCGCCCCTTACACCTAAGCAAGTGCTTGTGGACCAGCTCTGGTTGGAGAAGTCCTATGCTGAATTTGAGGCCTCACGGTTTCTAGACAAAAGAATTGATGAAAACAGCCCCCGTGAAAAAAGTGAGCACGGGTTAAAAACAGAAAAGAAAGAGCCTGAAAAAGAAAAGAAAAGGCAAGAAAAAGAAAAGAAAGTGAACTTGTATGCGAAAGCAAAAGATTTGCGCCGAGCGCTTGTTTTACAAAAATAGTTTTGTGGCGAGAATCGCCCTTTGATTTTAGTTCGCTTTAACTCTTTTTGTTTGAGCACTACTAACCTTGATCCTTTAGCTTTTGTGCCTTCTTCAATCTTGGTTGTTTTGCAGGAGTTCAAAGATGTAACACCCGAAGAGATGCCGCCCGGTTTGCCTCCAATCCGCGGCATAGAGCACCAAATCGATTTTATGCCGGGTTCGACTATCCCAAACAGACCAGCCTATAGGAGCAACCTAGAGGAGACTAAGGAACTTCAGAGGTAGGTTGATGAGCTCCTTAGCAAGGGATATGTCCGAGAAAGCTTGTCTCCATGCGCCGTTCCAGTGATTCTAGTGCCAAAGAAGGATGGAACTTGGCGAATGTGTGTTGATTGCCGAGCTGTCAAAAAAATTACGGTAAAGTATCGTCACCCCATACCTCACTTAGATGATATGCTAGATGAGCTTAGTGGTAGTGTAATTTTTTCAAAAATTGATCTAATGAGCGGCTACCATCAAATTAGAATGAAAGAGGGTGATGAATGGAAAACGACATTTAAAAGAAAATATGGATTGTATGAATGGTTAATGATGCCGTTTGGATTGACTAATGCCCCAAGTACTTTCATGAGACTTATGAACCATGTTCTTAGGCGTTTCATAGGAAAATTTGTTGTTGTATACTTTGATGACATCTTAGTTTACAGCAAGTCTTTGCATGATCATGTTTTACACCTTAAGGAGATTTTTCTAACCTTGCGTGAAGAGAAGCTTTATGCTAAACTCTCCAAGTGCTCCTTTGCTTTAGAACAGGTTGAATTTTTAGGGTTTCTTGTGGGCAAAGACAGTGTTAAGGTGGATGAAGCGAAGGTGCAAGCGATCAAGGAGTGGCCTACGCCAAAAACAGCAAGCGACATCCTCTCCTTTCACGGCTTAGCTTCCTTTTATCGTCGTTTCATTCATGATTTTAGTACTCTTGCTTCCCCACTTAATGACCTAACTAAGAAACATGTTGATTTCAGGTGGGAGGAACCTCAAGAGGCCACATTCTAAGCGTTGAAGGACAAGTTGTCCAACGTGCCCGTGTTAGCCCTTCCTGACTTTGACAAACCATTTGAGTTAGAGTGCGACGCGAGTGGAATCGGTATAGGTGCTGTTTTGGTGCAAGAGAAGAAGCCAATAGCCTTCTTTAGTGAGAAGCTCAAGGATGCCCAGTTGCGTTATCCAACGTATGACAAGGAGTTTTACGTGCTAGTTGGGGCTTTCGAGGTTTGGCAACACTACGTGATGCCGAGGGAATTTGTGGTGCACACCGACCACTTGAGCCTCAAATACCTAAAGGGACAAGGGAAGTTGAATAGGAGAGATGCCGTGTGGCTGGAGTTCTTGGAAGCTTTCCCTTATCACATCAAGTACAAGGAAGGAAAAGACAATGTTGTGGCCAACGCATTGTCTAGGAGGTATGTCTTGATCTCTTCTTTAAGTGTCAAATTTTTAGGGTTTTCTCAAATAATTCCACTCTACCCTACTGATTTGGATTTTGGTAAGATCTATACGACTTGTGATTCCATGGCTGATGTGAAATTTTATACGCATGATAACTATCTATTTCGGCGCAAGCGCCTTTGCATTCCTAGATGTTCTTTGCATGAATTACTTGTGCATGAATCATATAGTGGTGGATTGATAGGCCACTTTGGCATTAATAAAACCTATGACATGCTGAAATCACACTCTTATTGGCCTAAGATGAAACGTGATGTTGTGCGTGTGATTGCTAGATGTGTAACTTGCCATAGGGCAAAATCTCGGTTAGCTAGTCATGGTGAATTTATGCCACTGCCCGTACCTTCCCAACCTTGGACCGATCTGTCCATGGACTTTATTGTAGGTTTACCTAAATCTTGGGATGGTAAGGATGGTATATTTGTTGTAGTGGATCGGTTTTCCAAAATGACGCACTTTTTGCCTTGTAAAAATACTAATCATACGTCTCAGGTTGCTAATATATTCTTTAGAGAGGTAGTCCGCCTCCATGGTATGCCTATTAGTATTGTTAATGACCATGATGGAAGATTTTTGAGCCACTTTTGGCGAGTGTTGTGGAGTCGCCTTGGAACTAAATTGTTGTATTCCACTTTTTGTCAAACTGACGGCCAAACTGAGGTAGTTAACCGTACTGTGGGGTCTCTTTTACGCTCTTTAGTTACCAAGCATGTATTTAAATGGACTGATCATTTGCCTTTCATGGAGTTTGCTTATAATCGTTCAATCCATTCTACTACCAATTGTTCACCTTTTGAAGTAGTTTATGGTTTTAATCCGATTACTCCCATGAATTTGACCCCTTTGCCATTGAGTGATGTTTCTAACTTAGATGGACAGCAGCGGGCAGAACACATCAAGAAGATACATGAGAAGACTAAGGCAAACATTGAGCGCACTAATGAGCGCCTAGTGCGTAAGCACAATGAAGGCCGCAAGACCGCGTCCTTTCAAGTTGGCGATTGGGTGTGGCTGTACCTAAGACGTGAGAGATTTCCAGAGAAAAGGAAAGGAAAATTAGCTCCACGGGGAGATGGCCCGTTTCAGATTGTTGAGAAGATCAACAACAATACTTACCGCCTCGACCTTCCAAGTGAGTATGGTTCGATTCATGGAACTTTCAATATTTCTGACTTAAGGTTGTTTGATGCAGGTGATGAGGATGTTGCTGATCTGGATTCGGGGGCGAATCCTTCTCAAGATGGAGGGGATGATACGGGAGCCAACCCTAGTACCGCACCCACAGGCGCAACCACCCGCGCCAAGGCCCGAGCCTTGGAGGATGCATGATAAAGGCTCAACTTCTATTTTGGAGAAGAAGACCGAAATGGAGATGAAGATGGATCTAGTCCTCTTGTGAGAGGTTGGTTGCTGGTTTGGATGAACGGATGAAGGTGCGTTTAGTGTTCAAATGGAGTATGTGTTGCAGCGCAAATGGATGATGTTTAGAGGTGTTTAGATGATGAACATAATAAGAACTTAACTAATGAGAAAACCCTCTTGATCTTAAGAACAAGCAACCTTTCTCCAAACTAGTTAAGGATCTCTCCTTAGAATTTACCCCTTAAGAATAAAGCTTAAGGAGCTTAATTACAAGAAGAGATGGATAAACAATGGTATTCAGCTCTAGCAGCCCTGGTTACCAAGAACCCTAAATTACCTAGGTTACTCTACTGATTTGGCCAAAGAGAATATCATCAAAATCAAAGGCAAGCTATAAAAGAGGCTATCTCCTTCTATTTATAGCTTGAGAATTATTACATGAGAAAATCCTAAAATAACCCTTCATTTAAACCTAGGAAGGCCGGCTGACTTGATCACCAAAACAGTCCCTAATGTGCTAGTTTTCGCCGTGAGATCCAAGGCTGGTCCGGGCAAGGCATAAGGACGAGCTGGAGCCTTTAAGCTCATATCATCCCATCCCCCTTTGAAGAGATTCGTCCTCGAATCTAAGCTTTGGAGGGTGTGGGGTTCCGAAAGTGGAGTGAGAGTCTTCAAGCTCGTATCATCCCCTCCCCCTTTGAGGAGATTCGACCACGAATCTATAGGGTCCATCCCTTGCAGGGCCAAACGGGTCAAGGCATGCTCACAGCTTGTGGATACAAACGGAACCCTCCAACTATACCTTTCAGGGAATATAGGCCAAGGTGGAGGCCTTGATTGGGGAAGATAGGTAGGCGTGGAAGGAAAACAGCCAAGAACAATCAAGGATTGACCATGACGGGGCAAGGAGTGAACTAGGGCCAAGTGCGGGCTCTTAGTAGTGGCTGATAAGGCGAGGGCGCTATGGTGAACCAAACAAGCAGCGGACGGAATCCGTGTAAAGTGCGAGACCGTGAGACCACTTGATGGCGCCTCAAATGGAAAGAAATGTGCGCTGCCCATGTGACCAAAATCGGGGAGAAACAGATCCACAAATCTATGTATAGGCACCCTCGGAATGATGGAGAAGGCACTACCCAAGGACTGAAATTTGCGCTGCAATGCAAGGCAATGAGCGGCTGTCTCATGGCAATCCGAAGTGGACTCACAAGCCCTATATGTGTTCGTTTCGCTCCCAAATCCCCTATGCACATCCGAAACCAGTAGCTTCTCCTCAAACGGAGGCAAATCATCATCAATAAGTGATGGCGGATCGGCCGAAACAACACTAGGAAGATCCTCAATCTCCTCGACCAACGGTGTCTCAAAACCATCCATGGATTGCAATACATTCATTTCCCTCCCAAGCGGCACTAAACTTTCCTTGACTGATGGCGAACCAAGAGTACAAACGCTAACCTCTTCACATTGCCCAAGGTGGCTAGAAACCTGTAGGTTATCACATATAAGTGTCATTGCGGCCATGGTGTTTGTCATGGCTTGAGTGCTTCTGTCCAAGCGCGTTAGAATTGGAGCCATCCTTAAGGCGAAAGGTGAGGTGCCAAGGTGTGGGGATGGGGCAGCCTTGGTGAAGTAGTCCTCATGCCCATACGAAATCTCTCCACTAGTCGCATAAGACTCATACGCATAGGCTTGCAGAGAGGGCGCAATATGATCATACTCCAACCAGGAAGGAGTGGAAGGGGAAGCCTTGGTGAAGTACTCATGGCTACGGTCAAGGTGGGGGGGCTGCTCAACATGATACCAAGATGCGTGGCTAGTAGGAGCAACCCTAAAATGCGGCGGTATGTAGGAAGACATAGAAAAATTCCTACAAAAGGAAAAATAAACACAATTGATAGCTGAAAGGGGTTAGTCTCTCCCTCACGTGTTTCACTCTAATGTACTCACACTCTTCTCTCACACTCTTATCTGAATCACCAACCGAAGACGTAAGCTAGAAAGACCTAACTAGGGCTCAAGGAAAGCAAGACAACCAAGGTACGAAAGAAAGGCAAGGAAAGTCAAAATTCTGCCCAAGGAAAAAGGATTTAATTTGGGCCGAAATTGGACTTAGAATAGAGTAATAATATGTGGAAACAAAGAAGAAAACAACACAGCTCAAGCTACTCAAGAAAAGACTCAAAGAAACAAGAAGAGAAAATCACAAAGAAATGAAAGACTCAAAGCTGAAATTTCGAGTGAAAACTGCGCACTGATTTTGAATTGGATAGAAGTATGTGAAACCAACAGAATTAGGAGAAGTGTAAAACATAAGAGTTGTTCCCCTCAGACTGAACTTTAATCTGTCAAAATTTCAGAATTTTCTGAGCCCAGACACTATCTGAATTGGAAACACAAATTGAAAGCCGAAGCTAGTCAAAAGGAAAAAACAGAAAACGAAAATCTGAATTGGAAACACAAATTGAAAGCCGAAACTTGTGTTCTTCCACAATGACACTTCAAAAACAATGTAATTCACTTCAGATAGATACACACAAGTAGTCTCTTGCTTATGACTCAATTGATTCACTCTTTTTATTTTATTTTTTATTTTTTTTGAGTGTTAGGAACTTGATCTTTCTTTTAGTTCCTTTCTCTTTTCTTTTCTGTTTTTGCAATGAGTGAAGAGAGCTCACTTGTATGACATGTATCCTTGAAAGAAGAAGTGAAAGACAAGTAGTTTTGCTCTTGAAAATATTTTCACTAAAAGCCAAAAGTGAGGTGGCAAGTGATAGTGATGTGTCCAAATGTGTGTGGATGACAAGGCAAGTGACAAGGCAAGTGATGTGGCTGTGTATGACAAGTAACCTAAGTGTAAGGATGCTAATTAGGGCCGGCTGTGTGAGGGGGAAGTGTAGTGAGCAAGCTGAAATGCTTGGCTCACAATGAAAGGAAATACTAGGCTCACAAATGAGGTGATGTGGCCGGCTAGGGTTGGATGCAAAAATTTCAGATTTTAGCAAGACAACAAGCAAGTCCACATGGCTCTCATGACCACCATAGGAAGCTCCAATAAACACAGCAGCAATTACACTTAAGAAGATGAAAATTTGTCCATGTAGATGCACACAAACACAAAAAATTTCAGCACTTGTGTTCTTCCAAAATTCTGCACACTAAAAGACAAGAATTTCTTCAAGAACACCAAATTTTTCAAATGAGGTGGGAATGATTCCTATGGTAGAAAACAATGTTTAAACCATAGAAAACAAAAATCAAGGTGTTTGAACCGAAGAAACTCAAGGAAAATCAGTTTGAACCGAAGAGAGGAACGGATATGAAAAACAGAAAAAATTCAGCACAAAGGAAAGATGTTCTACGGTAGAGAAGATGATTCTAACCGTAGAAATGAAGAGGAGAACAAGAAAAACCAACCTAGATGACAGCTGAAGCTCCGCTACCACTTGATAAAGGCTCAACTTCTGTTTTGGAGAAGAAGACCAAAATGGAGATGAAGATGGATCTAGTCCTCTTGTGAGAGGTTGGTTGCTGGTTTGGATGAACGGATGAAGGTGCGTTTAGTGTTCAAATGGAGTATGTGTTGCAGCGGAAATGGATGATGTTTAGAGGTGTTTAGATGATGAACATAATAAGAACTTAACTAATTAGAAAACCCTCTTGATCTTAAGAACAAGCAACCTTTCTCCAAACTAGTTAATGATCTCTCTTTAATAGAATTTACCCCTTAAGAACAAAGCTTAAGGAGCTTAATTACAAGAAGAGATGGATAAACAATGGTATTCAGCTCTAGCAGCCCTGGTTACCAAGAACCCTAAATTACCTAGGTTACTCTACTGATTTGGCCAAAGAGAATAACATCAAAATCAAAGGCAAGATATAAAAGAGGTTATCTCCTTCTATTTATAGCTTGAGAATTATTACATGAGAAAATCCTAAAATAACCCTTCATTTAAACCTAGGAAGGTTGGCTGACTTGATCACCAAAACAGTCCCTAATGTGCTAGTTTTCGCCGTGAGATCCAAGGCTGGTCCGGGCAAGGCATAAGGACGAGCTGGAGCCTTTAAGCTCATATCAATGCAGCCACGAAGTAGCCTCATCCACATGGAACTGAAGGCAGAGGCAGCCTCGGAGGAAGCCAACCTGCGTGCGCCCCAGCCGCGCCTTGTGACCTTGATCCGTGCAGCGTCTGCGCCTACGGATGGGCCACACATGGCCACCTCGGACCCCTAGGTCCACTAGCGCCCTTTTCCTATTTTTGACCAGGCCAAGATTATTTATACTACAAGAGAGGAGTCCAGGCCAAAAATCCAGAGAAACGCCCGAAGGATTTGGGACAGGCCCAAATCACAAGTCCGCATTGGATAGTGAAAGCCACCGCCGAGCCTTTTTTAAGATTGGAGCATATTTCCTCACACAATACTCAGCCCAGCACTTCATCTATGTGTTAGGAAGTTTCCCTCCAAATTTCAATGGGAACGCTCGAGGGAATAAGGAAAACGCCTTGTTTCCTTAAAATGTGATTCGGCAGACCCGCAAGCAAAGCAACTTGGGCCTTTTGACCTAAATGGCGGCACCTGCACCTATATCCTTATTATTAGACTTTATTTATATTATTTTAGGGTTTCAGAACTTATTTGGAAGGGTGGCTTGTTGCCATTTTCATTTAAGTCATTATTTAGAAACTAAACTAGTTTCCATTTTTGGAATTAGGGTTTAGCACTTCATTAAAAAGGAGCCGCTCATGTTATTTTGATCTAGACTATTTTGATAATTGAAAGCAGATTGCTTTGGATCTTTATCCACTTGTTCTTGATGAACCTTGCATCTAATTGAGTTTTGTGCATTTGATTAGTTTGTCAAGTAAAACCTAAAAGCACTATCTATTGAGTCTTTCATCTTTGAATTGCCAAGAGCACCCAGTCTTGGAGTTTCACAATTTTCTTCGAGTTAAATTCCGCATTGAAAGCCATGTCGTCGGACAACGATCTAAGGAGAGCGTTCTAGCCTACAAGGAACGCATCACGCTTTACCTACCACATCAAATACATGAAGGGTAAAGAAAATGTGGTGGCAGATGCTCTATCCTGATGGTACACACTTCTTAACTCCCTTCATACTCGCTTACTTGGCTTTGCGCATTTACCCTCCTTGTGTGATCATGATGCTGACTTTAAAGATGTCTATGATTCTTGCTTACATGGCTCTGTTGACAAATTTATGATCTATGATGAGTTTTATTTTGCAAGGGTAAATTGTGCATACCTAAGTGTAGTACTCGGGAACTCCTAGTTAAGGAAGCACATGGCGGGGGTTTAATGGGACACTTTGGCATTGATAAAACACTTAGCACACTTAAAGAGCATTTCTTTTGGCCAAACATGAAACATGATGTTACCTATTTTATTGAAAAATGCATTGCTTGCAAACGTGCTAAGTCTAAGTGTTTAGATCATGATCTATACATGCCATTACCCGTTGCATCACATCCTTGGTGTGACATTTCCATGGATTTTGTCATTGGCTTACCGCGGTCAAAAAGTGGTAAGGATTCGTTGTTTGTAGTTGTGGACAGATTTTTCAAAATGGCTCACTTTATCCCTTGTCACACACTACATATGATGCTTATCATATTGCACAACTCTTCTTTCATGAAATTGTTAGACTTCATGGCATGCCGCGGACCATAGTTAGTGATAGAGACTCAAAATTTCTTAGTCACTTTTGGCGTGTCTTGTGGGCTAAACTTGGCACAAAATTGTTGTTCTCTACCTCTTATCGTCCTCAAACGGATGGCCAAAATGAAGTTGTTAATCACACCTTAGGAAACATGTTGCGTGTCATGGTGCAAGAGTATGCTAAGTCATGGGAAGATTGCATTCCATTCATTGAGTTCGCTTATAATCGTACCATGCATTCTTCTACTCATTTTTCTCCTTTTGAGCTTGTCTATGGGTTTAACCCCCTCACCCCTATAGACTTGTTGCCTCTACCTTTGGTTGATGTTGCTAGCGTAGATGGTGACAAGAAGGCAACGTTGGTGAAGAAATTGCATGAGAAAGCAAAGGAGCGCATGGAGCATGTCAATGCAAGACTTATGCAAAAGAGGAACTCTAGCCGATGCATCAAGAAGTTTGAAGTGGGAGATTGGGTGTGGCTTCACCTCCGCAAGGACAGATTTCCCACCCAACGCAAGGGCAATCTTAGCCTTCGAGGAGACGGTCCATTCCTCATTGTGGAGAAGATTAACGGCAATGCTTATCGCCTTGATATTCCTCCTTCTTTTGGCAACGTTAGTCCTACCTTCAATGTTGCTGATTTGTCCCCTTATTTTGTAGGTGATGACGAAGAGCATGCAGACGTGGACCTTGCTGATGGTGACCCCGTGGATTCGAGGACGAATACCCTCAAAGGGGGGGGGGGATGATACAAGCACGACACCTCATCGTTACCACACTCAGAGCAAATGAACGGTGGCATTACTTTTGAAGGCGCTAAGGAAGGAGGAGAGCGACGTGAAGGGCCCAGACAGTTGGGTGGCGTGCCTGCACGCCAACACTCTCACCTTGATGCCTTGGAAGATCGCAACTCCAACAGTCGACGCAGAAGGCCAAGGCGGGACAGCTCATGGGATTCTCGGCCATAGCATGAATGGCCTCGCCGCAAACCCTAGTAGCCCGTGAGTATTCTCCGCGCAAGGCCTAGCATCCCATGAGGCCTTGCGCTACCCTTCCCAAGCCCATCTTCCAAGCCCGAAGTGAAGCCTTTTGTCCAAGGGTGTTTTGGGGTGTTTATCCCTTGTAAATAGCCTACTATAAATAATTAGAGATAGTCTCATTTAGGCTTTGTCTTTGAACTTGTGAGAAATCTCCTATCTTAGACCACTACTTAGTTTAGCTATTAGGGATCTTAAATCCAAACATTCTCTATCTTTTCTATCGAATAGGTTGCCTAGATGATCATCTATGAGGGTTATTCTTGAAGAGAGATCCTTGTATAACCAATGGTAAGGTTTCCTAGATCATCTTCTAGGAGGGTTTGTCTAGTTATCAAGTTATTTTCCTTGTAAACACTTTATCAATTAATCCTTTTCATTTCCCTTTCCATTCTGCCATTACTTCCGCACTCCATTACACCTTCAAACTCGCTCCCTTCAATCCATAAACATCCGTCCAAACCATCCTCCCGAAGTGAGCTAGATCCTCCTTGCAAGTCTCGGCCGAAGCCTCTCCAATCCTAGGCGAGATCATACTAGTGAGTTATCTCCATCAAGACCAATAGTTAGGCTTTGCCTTTAGGGTTCTTAAAACCGGTCTTCTTTCAGCTAGCTAACACCTTTCGGCTTGATCATCTCTTGATCAATTCAGGGAAGGTTTCGGCTAGAGATCCTTGTAATCATTTGAATGCAAGTTTTATATATTGTTTTCCATAAATTCCTATCTACTCTTGCTTCATCTAATCCGCTGCATTAACTCCATTAAACACCTAAAATACTCCATCAATCCTTCACTAAACCGTGTATTTACCACCTCCCAAAGGAGACTAGATCCTTCCCTCAAGAACATCACGACTTCATCTTCAAAGAGAAACCAAACTTTAGGGTCCCTACTTCGGGTTTTGATTGCTAAACATGGTATTAAATGGGAAGATTATCTTCTGTTTGCTGAGTTTGCATATAACAATGCATATCATACTTCAATCGGTTTTTCTCCTTTTGAGGTGGTTTACGGGTTCAAACCCTTGACCCCTCTCGACCTCTTGCCTTTTCCCGTTAGCCCTTTTAAGTGTGTAGATGGCAATGCGATGGCAGACACGGTGAGAAAACTCCATGAGCAGGTGTGCAAAAACATAGAGAGCATGAATGAACGAGATGCGGTCAAACGCAACAAGAGCAAAGAACCTGTTGTCTTTGAACCAAGCCAATGGGTTTGGCTTCATTGGTGAAGCAAACTAAGCCCAAGAGGAGACAACCCTTTCCATATCCTCCACCGCATCAACGTAAATGCCTATGTCCTAGACCTACCGGGTGAGTATGGTTCCATGAGCAATACCTTTAGTGTTAATGACTTATCTCCGTTTGATGCAGATACCAGATTACCCCAAGAAATGGATTCGAGGACAAATCCTCTCAAAGGGGAAGGAGATGATATGTTCACGGACCTCTCACCTCCATAAGCCGAAGACCCCGAACTGAGAGGACCGATAACACGAAGCCAGACAAGGAAGTTAACCCTTTGGTTCACGCATGAAACGGGCAAGGACTAACCAAACATTGAGAATCGAGTCTTAACGGTGCTCGCGCACCATACCGGGAATGATAGGTTTTCCACAAACCTACCGGGAGGGTTATCGGGAAACCCATCGCAAGCCAGCGTCAAGGCCTTGATGCATGCTACATGATCAGGGTATCTATCGAAAGATCTAACGGGAAACATTGTACGAGCTACCAGGAGAGGCACTCCTTTGCTTGTCACGATGTTACCGATAGACTGCCGAGAACCACGCATGAGCCTATCAGGAGCGCTCAAGTTCCCATACAGGGAACTACCGACTTTGATCAGCAACCGCTAACCGTCAAGGAGGATACTGGGATTCTAATATGAGCTTAAAGGCTCCAGCTCGTCCTTATGCCTTGCTCGGACCAGCCTTGGATCTCACGGCAAAAACTAGCACATTGGGGACTGTTTTGGTGATCAAGTCAGCCGACCTTCCTAGGTTGGCCTTCCTAGGTTTAAATGAAGGGTTATTTTAGGGTTTTCTCATGTAATAATTCTCAAGCTATAAATAGAAGGAGATAGCCTCTTTTATAGCTTGCCTTTGATTTTGATGATATTCTCTTTTTGGCCAATTCTTAGAGTAAACTAGTGTAACTTAGGGTTCTTGGTAACCGGTGCCAATAGGGCTGAAAACCATTGTTTATCTTCTATCTCTTCTTGTAATCAAGCTCTTGAGTTTCGTTCTTAAATCAGAAAAGAGAGATCCTTAACTAGTTTATAGAAAGGTTGCTTGGTTTAATATCAAGAGGGTTTTCTAATTAGTTGAGTTCTATTATGTCTCATCCATTCCATCACTACCATACATCCATCAAGCCGCTGCAAGTAACTCCATTAAACGCCATCTTCATCCATTAAACACCTTCATCCGATCATCCGACCAAGCTGCCAACCTCTCACAAAAGTACTAGATCCGGCTTCAACATCAATTCGGTCTTCTTCTCCAAAACAGAAGTTGAGCATTTATCAAGTGGTAGCGGAGCTCTTGGTTGGTTCTTCCTTTGTTCATCTCACCATTTCCTCTAGGTTGGTTCTTCCTTTGTTCATCTCACCATTTCCTCCATTAAAATCACTTCCCCTTCATCTCATTTTTTCGTTTGGGCTGGTCAGAATTTTTCTGTCCAGGAGTCAGTTTTTGAGTCTGTTTTCCTTTCAGTTTTGTGTCAGTTTTCTACGCCAGAAAAATCTGAAATTTTTTGTGTTTCAACTTATTTTTGAGTAAAACAAATGTTGTTTTTGAGTCTGCAGCTTACTCTGTGATTTTTACACACTTTTTGACCTTAGAAGAAAAGTATGCAGAAATCGCGCGAGAAAAATAGTTTTGTCTTGTGCATCTGTTATCTGTGCCTTTCACTTGGAATTTCGTTTTTCTTCCTTCTACAAAGTTGTAGATTGGAGCCTTTTGAGTCTGTCTAGTGATTTTCAGAATTTTTGGTCCACGTTTGATATACCTTGTGGCCAGAAGGCGAAAGTCTGCTTGGTGTTCTTTGTGTTCATCATTGTAAACGTTTTACTTTTTGTGTTTGATTATTGTGAGAACCAAAAATTCCGAAACTTGGTGTTTGTGTGGTTTAAACTTCATAATATCTGTGGTAATTAGTGGCTAATTTTTGGAGCTTCCTATGGTGGCCATGAGAGCCATGTGGACTTGTTTGTTGATTAGCTAAGTGCCAAAACTTTTAGCTCCACTCCTAGCTGGCCACATCACCCCTATTGTGAGCCTAGTATTTTGCTTACATTGTGAGCTAGGCATTTCAGCTTGCTCACCATACTTAGCCGGCCCTAGGTTTACATCCTTACACTTGCCACCTCACTTGCCACATACACACCACCTCACTTGCCACCTCACACATTTTGCCACCTCATCACTAGTGCCACCTCATCAAATATTTGGCATCTAATGAATATTTTTTAAAGTGTAAAACTACTTGTCTTTCACTTCTTATTTCTAAGATACATGTCATACAAGTGAGCTCTCTTCACTCATTGCAAAAAAAAAAAAAAAAAAAAGGAACTAAAACATAGATCAAAAAAAAAAAAAAAAAGTGATCAAGTTCCAAATTCAAAAAAAAAGAGAAGAAGATTGCAATTGAGTCAAAAGCATGAGACTACTAGTATGTATGAATACATTAGAAGTGTAGTAGTTTACAATTAGGTGTGCTTTTGTTTGAGTTTAGTTTTGCAACTTTTGTTGTTTAAACTTTCGGTTTTACTTTTCTTTGTGATTTTCCTTTCTCATTTCCTTGAGTCTTTTCTTGAGTAGCTTGTCTTAGTGTTTTCTTCTTTGTTTCCACATATTATTACTCTATTCTAAGTCTAATTTCGGCCCAAATTAAATAATTTTTCCTTGGGCAGAATTGCGACTTTTCTTGCCTTTCTTTCTTACCTTGGTTGTCTTGCTTTCCTTGAACCCCAGTTAGGTCTTTCTAGCTTAGGTGTTCGGTTTGTGATTGAGATAAGAGTGTGAGAGAAAAGTGTGAGTACATTAGAGTGACAAACACGAGAGTGAAACACGTGAGGGAGAGACTAACCCCTTTTAGCTATCATTTGTGTTTGTTTTTCCTTTTGTAGGAATTTTTCCTATGTCATCTTGTTGTGAGCATGATGGGTCCTCTTGGGAGGAGGACTCTTGTTGTTCTTGCACCGCCTCCACCACGGGTTCTAGTGACCAGCCCTCTTATTGCTATGAGGCAAGCTACGACATTGAGCATGAAGATGAGCCCTATCTGCACGACCCTTATTATGGCAGCGCCTATACCGTTGAGACGAGTTATGATTCTAGCCCTTATGTGATGGAAAACCTAGACCACCATTCACTTGAGCACAGCCATGACTACTTCACCGAGGTTGCCCCTTCCCCACACAGTGGCACCTCTTTCTATGTTCCGGATCGTGGCAGCCATTATCGACCTTTTGTGCCACCGGATTTTAGTGCACCTCCTCGCCACGCCACACCATATTCTTATGAGCAGCCTCCCTGTTAGGATCCTTCGGTACTGATTGGAGTAAGGAACTAGTCTCGATTGTGGATGGTCCGATTGATGAAGGATGAAGGTGTTTTTGACGGACTTGATGATGTTCGGAAATATGCGCAGCGGATAAAGTTGTAATGGAAATATGTAGGATTTTTAGAGATGGTTTTTATGGAATTTTGGTGATGATTTAATTCAAGATAAATGGTTCTTGAATCGGAAATTTTAGAAGTGAAAGATGGAATTTTAAATGGACAAGTATATTCGAGAAAACCCTCTCGTTAACGAAGAACGAGCAACCTTTCTATTAGGGCTGTACAAAAAACCGACCCAACCCGTCTGACCCGTATAACCGATCTGACCCAACCCGTCAAAAGAGCATAACCGCCATAACCGTGGGTAATGGTTATATAACCAACCCGTTATAGTTGGGTTGGGTCGGATAGCGGGTCGAGTTTTAAAAAACCGCGGTTAATAACCGACCCGCCCACCCATCTATTATTAACCCTAAGTATATAACCTAATTGAAAAAATCCTAACTCCCTAAGGACTCTAACCCGCCGACAACAACAACAAAGACCCTCTCCCTCTCGGACCACGACTCGCCACACTCGCCATCGCACCTATCTCCCTCATCACCATCCACCGCCACACCCCGTTACTTTTCAAGACCACTGCTCATCACCAACCACCAATCCCGACCATATCCCGACCATATCCCTCCTCTCCGTTCATCTCTCCCTCTCGGCCTCATCACCAATTGCAGAGGTCTCCCTCATACCACTGCACTGCTCATCATCAACCGCACCTATCTCCCTCATCTCTCCACCTGCCGTTGCTGCTTTCCCCCGCTTAGGAGCCGGCTCTGGGTGTAAATTCGAGATCCAGAGGTAGGTTTTCCTTGTTCCATTTTTGTTTCTTATGCATCTTTGATTTCGTTATGATTGCTCGCTTCTTAAACCCTCAATTTTTGTACCCTTTGGTTTCTCTGTTCAGAATCCCACATTTTAAATTGTTGAAATTTTGTCAATTGAGCTTGAATTTTGGGGAACAGTCGGTAATGGGTATGGTTAAACAGTTGTGTGATTCGATAAAGGTTGTTGCGGGTAATGGGTATGGTTAAACAGCTGTGTGATTCGATAAAGTTTATCACTTTGTCTGAAAGTAGTATTTGGTAATGGCTTTTTTTCACTGTTTTCATTTCATTTGTGCTTTACTTATGTTTGGTTTATGAGAACTAGGGAAAGCAGCTGATTCTGATAAAGGAAATAATATTATTATTCATTTGATGCCTTCTGATTCTGATAAGAATCAGCAGTTCCAATCTGCAGTTTTCTCTGGTTCAGCATATACAGTGCACACAACTACTATAGTTTTTCTTATTTTTTTAATAATATATATATATATATATATATATATATATCGATTTTTCTTGATTATTTATATGGTCATGGTGGTTTCTTTTTCAAGGAATTTAATTTTAGATGCATGTATTTTAATTAAATCAAATTATCTAAATGATACAGTTCTTTTTTCTAATATTAATTATACAGATTCCTAATAATTTTTATTATTATTATGCCATCAGCATGCTTTTTTTCCCATAATAGAGTTTAATAGGAGTAGTAGTTAATTGACCTTTATAGAGAGTGATTTGCTGAACTGAGTTGCAGAGGATCAGGGGCCATCCTAGTTATTATCACTTTATACGGACATCATATAATTTGGGGGTTTTACTTAGTTAATATAAAGGCAAATTAAGTACATTTTGTTAAATCTATATCTATAAAGCTAAAACGTGTCAAGTCTAATTGGGTCATGGTCTTGGATTTGTGCATTCATTATTACTATTCATTTGTGCATTCATTTTTGCATCCATTTTTAAATTTTCTTAATTGTTTTATTCATAACAGATGGTTGACGTTGAAATTTCAACCACGTCTGATGCTGCTTCAAATGGTGAGGATCAAACTCCTATAATTGTTGCTGATGGTGCAGCTGGTGTGGAACAAACTCAAACACAACAAGCTGTGATCGAAGGACATAAAAGGAATCGTGAGCAATCTCTAGTATGGAGTCATTTCACTACTGTTCCAGGGACTGAAGGTACTAATCGTAGAGCTACTTGCAATTATTGTGGTCGAAATTATGCTTGTGGCAATGGGCCAAAAAATATTGGTACTACTAATTTGTGGTCACATTTAGATGGAAGATGCAAGAAATACTCTTATAGAGTTGTTAGAGATAAAAAACAGAAAACATTAGTATATCAACCTAAAAAAGAGATGGGTGTTGTTGATGGGGTTAAAAGTGGTACTTTGAAAGCCATAGGTTATTCACATGATGCTTGTAGGAAGGCACTAGCTAGTATGGTTATTGTGGATGAGATGGCTTTTAGGGTCGTGGAGGGTGCGGGTTTTTTGAATTTTTGTCAAGTTATGCAACCTTTGTTTAAAGTACCTTCAAGGGTGACTGTTGCAAGAGATTGCATGAAATTGTATTTTGAAGAAAAAGAAAAGTTGAAAGAAAAGATTAAGGGTCAGCGCATTTGTTTAACAACGGACACTTGGACATCTATCCAAAACATTAATTATATGTGTCTCACAGCCCATTGGATTGATGATGATTGGAAGTTAAACAAACGGATAATTAATTTTTGTCAAGTTGCAAGTCACAAGGGTGAGGTCTTGGGTAAGGTTGTTGAAAATTGTCTATTGGATTGGGGGATAGATAAAATTTTAACATTGACGGTTGACAATGCAAGCTCCAATGATGGAGTTATTAGACACTTAAAAGGTGCGACTGGAGAGTGGAAAGATGTGATCTTTGAACATGAATTTTTACATGTTAGATGTTGTGCACATATTGTCAATTTGATTGTGACTGAAGGTTTAAAAGAAGTGAATGAGTCAATTGTTAGGATTAGGAATGCAATTAGATATGTGCGGTCTTCACCTTCTAGGCTTCATTCTTTTAAAAGGTTTGCTGATAAAGTAAAGGTTTCAACTCAAAGTCTTGTATGTTTGGATATTGCAACTAGGTGGAATTCCACCTATAAGATGTTGGAAGCTGCTGAAAAGTTTGAAAAAGTATTTGATAGAATGAAGAAGGAAGATGTTTGGTTTTCTAAATACTTTGACGAAGGGGGGAAGACTAGTGGGGTTCCTACATCACTTGATTGGAAAAATTCAAGAGTTTTCATCAAGTTCCTGAAGCTCTTTTACATAGTCACTTTGAGATTTTCAGGTTCTTTGTTTGTTACATGCAATAATTTTTTTCATGAGCTTGTGAACATGCAATCCAAGATAGTTCAATTGTCTAGAGGTAGGGATCCTTTGTTGAGTGGGATGGCAGCCGGTATGATGTTAAAGTTTGATAAATATTGGGGAAAGTTTGACAAAATTAATTTCTTGTTATATGTGGCTGTTGTGTTGGATCCACGTTACAAGTTGAGATATGTCAAATTTTGTTTTGGCGAAGTTTATGATTCAGTGACAGCTTCTGAATTGACAACTAAAGTGAGGGCAACTTTTGTGAGGTTGTATGAACACTTTTCAGCTCAAATGAGAAGTTCTGATGTGGGGAGTGCTAGTCCAAGATCAAATACTGCTCAAGTGGAAGATATTGATGATCTAATGGAGGAAGATGAGCATAATGAGTTGGCTTCTAAATTTAAAATGCATTTGATGGAGGAGGATAATGAAGAGAGTAAGGATGAGGTTGAGAGGTATCTTTTAGATGGGTGTGAGGAGATGAGTGATGAAAAATTTAATATCTTGGATTGGTGGAAAACCAATGGGTACAAATATCGAGTTCTTGCAATGATAGCTCGAGAGGTGTTGGCTGTCCCTGTGTCAACAGTCGCATCAGAATCTGCTTTCAGTACCGGTGGGCGTGTACTTGATCCATTTCGAAGTTCTTTAGCTCCAACAATGGTGGAAGCTTTACTCTACTGTCAAAATTGGTTGCGTTGCTCTCAAGAACAAATTGACTTGCATGATGCATTGGAAGATATTGAAAATTATGATGAAATTGAATCAGGTAACAATAAACATATTTCCAAAGTTTCTATTTTTTTGAATAATAATGAATTCTAATCATGCTTTCTCTGATTTTGCAGAATTTGCGTCAAAAGTTACATTGGATCTTGATGTTGAGGAAGACATAGAAGATGTAATAAGGTATATTCACTTCACTGACTTTTAATTTTTTTTTTCATCATTGTGGTTGTTGGATCTATTATAACATAAATGTGTGAATTTGTATTAATGCCAGCTAAGGGAGCTCGTGAATGCTGGTCAAGAGAGCTCGTGAATGCTCCAACATAAGTAAGTAGGCACATTATGATGATGGATCTTGCCATGCTCTCATTTTTAGTTATAATGCCGAAATAATGCCCATTTAAGTGTTGAATTCAGCTCATTCTAGCTGTCAAAATGTGTGTTTATGTGCTGCCAATTTGGTGTTTATAATGTTGTCAATTCGTTGACGAATCCTTGCTCATTTAGTGTCCGTTTTTGTTGCCGAAAGGTTGTTGATTTTGTTGTCGAAATGGGTACTTGTGTTGCTGCCAAAACCACGCCACTTTGCTGTCAATCTTTGCTCATTTTGCTGTCAATTTCGCACTAATAATTGCTTCCATTTTCATGCTATTTTTGCTGTCAATTGGGAGTTTGTTTTGATGACGAAATAGTGTCTGTTTTGCTGCCAAATTATGCATGTTTTGCTATCAATATTAAGCTCATTCTAGCTGTCAATTTGATGCCCATTTTGCTGCCAATTCACGCATGTTTTGCTGTCCATTTTGTAGCTCTTTTAGTTGTCCAAATGCACCCCTTTTAGTGTCCAATCGTAGCTCGTGAATGCTGGGTTTTTAGTTTCCTTTTTAATAGGCAGCCTTTGCTTCGTATGATGAGAAGAATGTAAAATTGACAAAATTGTTAAAACTTGCAGTGATGAAGGTAAGATCAGGAAGGTGTTGAAGGTAGAGCCACTTCCAAATGTGGATCTCATGTGAACAAGATGCAGCAATTGTCCATTGCCTTGTGAATTGAAAAATTTGTTTGCTTTAAATTATGAATTATCAACTTTCAACGTTATTGTGAAGTTACATTGTTGTTCTTATGAAAAATGTGAACGGTGGTTGTTGTTTTGTGAAGTTATTTTTGGTTTTATTTTCAGCAGCAGGGTTTAAAATTGCCCTTTTCAACAACAAAATAGCCAAGCCAACTTGGCAGCCCATAACCGCCTATAACCGCCAACCCGCGGTTAACCGCCTATAACCGTACAACCCGTCAACTAGCGGTTATAGGCGGATAACCGACCCAACCCGACCCGCTAAATATTTGGCGGGTTGGTGCTGGTTATGAGTCATAACCGACCCAACCCGGCCCGCGTACAACCCTACTTTCTATATTGAATAACTTGAAAGATCGAACTCAAACTTGCAATGAAAATGCTAGTTTGAACCCGAAATGATTACAAGAATTTTAGGGAAATAAAGCTAGAAATTACAAGGAAATAAAAT
This sequence comes from Viola odorata, assembly GCA_963691705.1. Classification (NCBI taxonomy): domain Eukaryota; kingdom Viridiplantae; phylum Streptophyta; class Magnoliopsida; order Malpighiales; family Violaceae; genus Viola; species Viola odorata. The sequence goes on from OY829542.1 coordinate 32,385,145, forward strand.
TGACTTTAAGATTGAATAATCAATTGGTAATCAAAAAGTGACTCTAAAGGAAACAAAAGACTCCTATTTATAGCTTATGAACTAAGGGTAAGGTGGTCATTTGCCAATTAATTTGGTTGGAATTAATTGGAAATAATTGGATGTTGGTCATGTGCCAATTAATTCGGTTGGAATTAATTGGGAAACTTGGATGCTGGACGCTTTGGGAGGGTGCCAGCTGGGCACGTCTTGGTCACGCGGCAGCAGTTGCGGGCGTTGAACGTGAGCTTGCGTGGTCGTACGATGAGGGAGGTGCGGCGTTGTCCGGGTCACGCGGAGGTTGGTTGCTGGCGAGCACGGATGTTGTTGCAGGCGCTGCGGTTACGGACGTGGGCCGAGTCTTGCGGCCGAGCTGGCGTGGCCGTTGACCAAGTCTCGCGGGTGAGGGTAAGGCGGTGTGGCTGGTTGGGGAAGATGACCCCAAACGGCGTCGTTGCCAGGAGAGCTTGGCTGGGCTTGGGCCGGCTGGGCTTGGGCTGAACCAAGTTCCCCTTTGGTCCTTGGATTTGCAAACATAGCCTTCCTTGGTCCTCGAACTTTAGGTGCGCTTCTTCGTAGCGTAAATGTCGGAGCATAAGCGCCACGAGATTTTGGCGCTGGCTCCGTGTACGCGATGCGATCGGTGCGATCGTATCATCTCCTCCCCCTTCGAGTGGATTCGACCTCGAATCCAAGGATTGCATGTCCTCAGCATCCTCGTCATCGGAATCGGCTACAAAATAAGGAGATAAGTCAGTAATGTTAAAAGTGGTAGAAGAAACAGCAAAAGATTTAGGAATGTCTAAAACATAGGCATTATCGTTAATTTTATTAACAATAAGGAAAGGACCAGCCCCTTTATGGCTCAATTTAGACTTCCAAAGGTGAGGGAATCATTCTTTGCGAAGATGCAACCAAACCCAATCTCCAACTTCAAAAGACTTGACTCGTTTGCCGGCATTGCGCTTCTCCTCGAGTTTGGCGTTCACGTTTTCCATTCTTTGCTTCGCCTTAGCGTGTAACTCCTTCACTTTGGTTGCTCGTTCTTCTCCATCTAAGCTGGATATATGAGAAACAGGTAATGGGAGCAAGTCTATGGGGGTGAGTGGATTGAACCCATAGACGAGCTCAAATGGAGAAGAAAAAGTGACAGAATGCATGGCACGATTATATGCAAACTCAACAAAGGGAAGACATTGATCCCAATTCTTAGAATATTTCGGTACCATGATTCGAAGCAAGTTACCAAGAGTTTGATTGACTACCTCCGTCTGGCCATCCGTTTGGGGGTGGTAGGATGTGGAAAACAGGAGTCTCGATCACTTACAATGGTACGTGGCATGCCGTGGAGGCGGACAACCTCTCGGAAAAACAGATCAGCTACATGAGAAGCATCAGCAGTGGATTTGCAAGGAATAAAATGTGCCATCTTAGAAAATCTATCAACGACAACAAAGATAGCATCTCTCCCGTTACTAGTTCTAGGCAATCCTAGTACAAAATCCATGGAAATATCGCACCAAGGGTGCGAAGCAACAGGTAATGGTATGTAACGACCTTGATCATGAGATGTAGACTTAGCACGATGACATTCAATGCATACATTAACAATACGAGTTATCATAGGACGCATATGCGGCCAATAAAAGTGTTCTTTTAAAGTACTCAAAGTTTTGTTAATACCGAAATGACTGCTAAGTCCACCACCGTGAGCTTCTTTAATGAGAAGTTCGCGCATGCTACATTTGGGCACACATAATCGACCTTTACAAAATAGGAATCCATCATGCAAAGAATAATTTTCAAAAGGTCTATTCAAGCATGCATCATACGCAACATGAAAATCATCATCATTTTCATACAGTTCAATGATATGCGAAAATCCCAATAATTTAGATTGTAAAGAAGTAATAAGTGCATACCTTCGGGAAAGGGCATCGGCGACCGTGTTCTCCTTCCCTTTCAGATATTTGATCACATATGGAAATCGCTCAATGAACTCCAACCAAACAGCATGGCGACGATTCAACTTACCTTGTCCTTTGAGGTAGCGAAGGGATAGATGGTCGGTGTGGACAACGAACTCCTTCGGGACGAGGTAGTGCTCCCAAACAGTGAGGGTTCGAATTAAGGCGTACAGCTCCCGATCATACGTGCAGTAATTGAGCTGGGCGTCCTTCAATTTCTCACTGAAATAAGCGATCGGTCGCCCTCCTTGTAATAGCACTGCTCCAATCCTGATTCCACTTGCATCGCATTGGACCTCGAATGTCTTGTCGAAGTCAGGTAGTGCGAGGACCGGGCTGGATACAAGGCGTTCCTTAAGGGTTTTGAAGGCCTCCTCTTGCTCGGCCCCCCATATGAATGGAATGTCCTTCTTGGTGAGTGCGTTGAGGGGCGCAGCAATCGTTGAAAAGTCCTTCACGAAACGCCGATAGAAACCGGCCAAACCATGAAACGAGCGCACCTCGCTCGCATTTTGCGGAGTGGGCCAATCCGCAATCGCCTTCATCTTGGCTTGATCAACCTTGAGTCCATCTGTTCCTACAAGAAAACCAAGAAAGTGGACTTCGTCCAAACAGAACTCGCACTTCGCGAGTTTAGCGTAAAGCTTATGCTCGCGAAGGGTTACAAATACAAGTCTCAAATGCTCAAAATGGGAGTCATGCGAGGAGCTATATATCAAGATGTCATCGAAATAAACAACAACAAATTTTCCAATAAAGTCACGCAACACATGATTCATTAATCGCATAAATGTGCTAGGAGCATTTGTTAACCCAAAAGGCATAACTAACCATTCATAAAGACCAAATTTAGTTTTGAAAGCAGTTTTCCATTGGTCTCCTTCACGCGGAGGTTGGTTGCTGGCGAGCACGGATGTTGTTGCAGGCGCTGCGTGGGACGCGGTCGTGCGCGTTGAGCGCGGAAGGTGAGCGCTGCGTGGGCCGAGTCTCGCGGGCGAGGATGAGGGCGAGCGGTTGCCGACGTGGGCCGAGTCTTGCGGCCGAGCTGGCGTGGCCGTTGACCGAGTCTCGCGGGTGAGGGCAAGGCGGTGTGGCTGGTTGGGGAAGATGACCCCAAACGGCGTCGTTGCGAGGAGAGCTTGGCTGGGCTTGGTGATATGGCCCAAGCTCTGATTTGGAGGAGTTTGGCCGAAGGAATCCTTGAAGTAGTCGGATCTAGTCTCTTTAGGAGGTTGACGTTCGGATAATCGGATAGATGATCGGACTTGATATGGATGAACGGATATTTAGAAGGGGAGATGATTTAGATTGCAGCGGACATGAATGGAGGAAAAGGAAAGTGTATTGATGATAACAAAAAAACTATTGTTCTTGACAAACCCCCTCACCTCTTGGATGAGTAACCTTGCCGAAGAGAACAAAGGATCTCTTAAACAAATACAACCCCCTCACCTCTTGGATGAGCAACCTGATTTGTTTAGATAGTTGGTGCTGGTTTTAAGAACCCTAATGCTTAAGCTAAAAGTTTGGTCCTTGAAGAAGATAACACAAAAACAAAGACAAGTGCAATAATGAACAAATTGCACTTTAAATACTCTAGGTTATTACAAGGAGTAAATACTCCTTTACCCTTAGGTATAAGTTGCTGGACAGCCGGCCTTGAAGGCTTGGAGATGGTCTGGTGCGGCCTTGGCTGATCCGTGCACATGTAGCCATGCCTAGCCGCGGACACTCATGGTTTCCGAGGGTTAGGTGCGCTAATCCTCATGGTATGTCCGAGTAAGGCATGAACGCACGTAGTCCATCTTTCACTTGGCTTTAGGTTGGTTTGTTCGGCCCTAAGGCTCTTCAAGAGGGTGGCTGCTAGGGCTTTGCTCCGAGTGAAGTATCCATGAGCATTGGTGCTCATATCATCCCCTCCCCGTTTGAAGGGATTGGACCTCGAATCTATGGGCTGCTCCTCTTCAACACCCTCGGTATGTCTAAACGATAAGCATTATCGCTGAATTTCTCCACAATTAGAAAGGGGCCGTCTCCCCGTTGGCTAAGTTTCCCTTTCCGTTGAGTTGGGAAACGGTCTTTTCTCAAATGCAGCCACACCCATTCGCCAACTTCAAATGACTTGATGTGGCGTCCCGAGTTACGTTTGGCCATCAACTTGGAGTTCAATGCCTCCATTCGCTCCTTTGCTTTTCCATGCAATTGCTGCACCACGGCTGCTTTTTCCTCTCCATCTATGCTTATCAAATCAGTCAAAGGAAGAGGCAGCAAGTCTATGGGGGTGAGTGGGTTAAACCCATAGACTAGCTCAAAAGGTGAAAAGCGAGTGGAAGAATGCATGGCACGATTGTATGCGAATTCAATAAAAGGGATGCAATCATCCCATGACTTAGAGTATTGCTGAATCATCACTCGTAGCATTGTGCCTAAAGTCCTATTAACTACTTCAGTTTGGCCATCCGTTTGGGGATGACAAGATGTAGAAAACAGCAACTTAGTACCCAATTTACCCCACAACACACGCCAAAAGTGACTAAGGAATTTGCTATCCCTATCACTAACAATTGTGCGAGGCATACCATGTAAGCGGACAATCTCTCGAAAGAAAAGTGTGGCAATGTGCGATGCATCATTTGTAGTGTGACATGGTATAAAATGAGCCATTTTTGAAAAGCGATCAACAACTGCAAAGAGTGAATCCTTGCCTCGTTTCGAGTGAGGCAAACCAACTACGAAATCCATAGATAAATCACACCAAGGATGTGATGGCACAGGTAGAGGCATATAAAGACCATGATTAAGGTATTTAGATTTAGCACGTTTACAAGTAATGCAAGCTGCCACAAAATTAGTAACTTGTTTCTTCATGTGTGGCCAAAAGAAATGCTCTTTAAGTGTGCTAATAGTCTTTTCTATGCCAAAGTGGCCCATTAGACCACCTCCATGTGCTTCGTTAACAAGCAATTCACGTGTGCTACATTTAGGAATACATAATCTACCTTTGCGAAATAGAAAAGAGTCATGTAACACAAAAATGTCATGCGCACCATTAACAGAAGCTAGAAATGCATCTTTAAAATCCGCATCATCAGCATACAAAGAGGTAATATGCATAAAGCCTAAAAGGCGTGAATGAAGCGATGTAAGGAGGGCATACCTACGGGACAACGCATCTGCCACGATGTTGTCCTTACCCTTCAAGTATTTGATGTGGTATGGGAACCGCTCGATGAACTCCATCCAAGCTGCATGGCGTTTATTGAGCTTTCCCTGTCCCTTCAAGTACTTGAGGCTTAGGTGGTCCGTATACACTACAAATTCTTTGGGCAGCAAGTAGTGTGCCCACACATTGAGGGCACGCACAAGGGCATATAACTCTCGGTCATATGTGCAATAATTCAGCTGCGCACCCTTCAATTTTTCACTAAAGAAAGCCACCGGTTTCTTCTCTTGGACTAAAACAGCTCCAATACCGATGCCACTTGCATCACACTCGACTTCGAACGTTTTGTCGAAGTTGGGTAGGATTAGGACGGGGCTGGAGGACAGCTTGTCCTTGAGAGTGTTGAAAGCTAACTCGTGCTCTTCACCCCAAATGAAAGGGACATTCTTCTTGGTGAGAGCATTGAGGGGGGCTGCAATGGAGGAGAAGTCCTTTACAAAGCGGCGGTAGAAACCAGCCAGCCCGTGAAAGGAGCGGACGTCCCCCACATTGGTTGGGGTCGGCCATTCAGCAATGGCCTTGATCTTCTCATTGTCCACTTTTAGGCCTTGAGTACCTACAATGAAATCAAGGAAGTGTACTTCCTCCAAACAGAATTCGCATTTGGATAACTTCGCGAAGAGTTTATGCTTGCGAAGGGTGAGAAAAATCTGTGCCAAGTGTTCTAAGTGGAGTTGTGGTGATGTGCTATAAACCAATATGTCATCAAAATAAACAACTACAAATTTCCCCATAAAAGGTCTAAGCACATGGTTCATTAAGCGCATAAAGGTGCTAGGAGCATTAGTGAGCCCAAATGGCATAACTAACCATTCATAAAGACCAAACTTGGTTTTAAAGGCTGTTTTCCATTCATCTCCTTTATACATCCTAATCTGGTGATAACCACTCACTAAATCAATTTTGGAGAACATTTTAGCACTACTTAACTCATCCAGCATGTCATCCAAACGAGGAATGGGGTGAGAATACTTTACCGTGATTTTATTCACCGAACGACAATCCATGCACATGCGCCAACTTCCATCCTTCTTTGGCACGAGGACCACCGGGACAGCACAAGGAGAGAGGCTCTCCCTAACGAATCCTTTGTCAAGAAGCGCTTCAACCTGATCTTGCAATTCTTGCGTTTCCTTTGGATTACAACGATACGCTGGGCGGTTTGGTAGTGTAGATCCAGGCAAGAAGTCAATTCGGTGCTCTATTCCACGCACGGGGGGAAGTCCATTGGGGATTTCATCCGGAAAGACATCCTTGAAATCTAGCAAGAGAGGAGACAAACAACTAGGAAATGGGGGGTTAGTGTTAGTAGCGACAAGGGAGTGTTCCTTAAATCTGATAAGTATGCAAGGCTTGCGCATGATTAAAGCATGCCTTACATCTCTACCCTTAGCCATTAGACACACCTTGCTGTCCATTTTCACACCCTTTGGTATCTCACCCGCTTGCTTACTTTTTTCAAGCGATGTATTTCCACTCAACCCTCCTCATAGCTCACATTTTTCTCTCCACTCAAGGCATGCTCATTTTTTTCATGCCCGCTGTTTTGCACTCGCTCACCACTTACTTTCTTCACTCCACTCCATTTTGCTTGTTTTCCAAGTGATGATGTTATTTCAAACGTGGCAGCAGCCTTCTCCAACTTCAATTGGTCCTCGTAAACTTGATTAGGAGGAAGGGGCGGTAGTAGGAACTTGCTGCCATTGTGTTCCAACTTGTATGTGTTGTACAACCCGTCATGAAGGGCCCTCTTATCAAATTTCCATGGTCTGCCAAGGAGAAGGTGGCTAGAGTGCATTGGTGCCACATCACATAGGCGTTCGTCCACATATTTGCCGATTTGGAGGGGAACTAGAACTTGGCTCTTGACTTTAACCGAGTTGCCGTCATTGAACCAATTCAACACATAGGGCCGGGGGTGTTTGGAGGTGGTGAGGCCTAAGGAATGCACTAGGAGGGTGCTGGCCACATCCGCACAACTCCCGTTGTCCACAATAATGGAAATCACCATTCCATTTGAAATTCCGCGGGTATGAAACAAGTTCTCCCTCTGTTCCATCATCGTGTCACTATCCTTTGCTGCCATGCTCAAACTACGTCGAACAACTAAGCAGTTGGGGACTTCTAACATGTCATACTCATCTTGATCTATCGGTTCACCCTCGTGATTATTCCATATATGGTCGAGAGGAGGTGGTGGATCGTCATCGTCCTCACTTTCGGCCGCCCCCCCTCGCGAATCATTACCACCCTCCGATTGGGACATTCGGCCCTCATATGGCCTTTCCCCCCACACTTGAAACACTCAATGTTTCGGGAAGGCGTTCTAGGTGTGGAGGTAGTGTTTGGTGTTTGTTTCGGGTTGGTGTAGGGCTGGGATGGGGTGTGTGTTTTGGGGCTGTCCGTGGCAGGTTTAGAGGTCTGCCATGGCTTTGGTGTGGTATTGGTAGATGACTGCCAAGGTTTTTGAGTGGTGGATGAAGAAGTGTATGAGGATTTGGGTTTAGAACTTACTTGTTTCTCAATTTTCAAGGCCAAATGAAACATGTCTTCTAGGGTGTCATAATGATGGAACTCAAGCTGATAGGAAATTTCCTTGTGTAGACCCGCGATAAACCGAGCCATGGTTGCTTCTTCACTCTCATTCGTGCTTGCCCGCATCAAACATGTCAACATTTCGTGATAATATTCACTCACGGTACGTGGCCCTTGATACAACCGTTGGAGGCGCTGGTGTAACTCGCGGATATAGTGTGGAGGCACAAAATGACGCCTCATCTCAGCCCTCAATTCTTCCCAAGAGGCAATAGGTGGTGTGCCCGCATTTCGTTTGAGCAAACAAAGGCGATCCCACTACTGTATTGCCAAATCCGTGAATCCCACAATCGCTAACTTAACTTTCTTTGTCTCGGAGTAATTGTAGCAAGCAAACAGCCGGTCCACTTTGTTTTCCCACTCATTGAAGGCATCCGGATCATCTTTACCGTCAAAGGAGGGAATGGAAAGTTTGATACTCGAGAGGTTGCTATCCACTCTCTCCTCGTTGTTCCGATCACCCCGCTGCTCAAATGCTTCGTCATAATCGAAACGCCGGGCATTGTGAGCGTGCTCATAGGGCGGTGGACAGGGGGGTATAGGTCTGTCCAAGGGAGGTGGTACATAGGCATTGGCTAGGTGTAAAGGGACGTCTAGGGGATGGAGGTTTGGCTGCTGTCTAGTAGCATTAGGTGGTGCTACGGGTGGGTGGTTGTGTGGAGGTGGTGGTGGCGGTTGTGTTGGTGGCTGCCTTACATCTTGGTGGGAGGTGTGTGTGAGGGCATCCTGGATGTGTGTGGATGCGGCAGTGCGGGCACGAGGTGGTGGAGGTGGTGGCTGCCTTGTGTCATGGGGGTTGGTGTGTGTGTGTATTTGTGGCATCGCATAGTAATCGATGCTTGTAGGATCAGTTGGGCGTGTAGTTTGGTGGTATTGAGCCCCTGGTGGGAAATTTTGGGGTTGGTAATTGGGCGGCGGGTAAAGAGGCGGTGGTTGATGTGGGGGAGGTGGTGTGTCCTTCGGAGGTGTATATGTGGGCTGTGGGGTTGGGGCTGGCCGCGGGGAAGTAGGGTTAACCATTTGCGCCGATAAGGCAGCAATGGCAGCCAAGATGTTCTTAGTGTCTTGGCCTTGCTGTGCTCTAAAGTGTTGCAAATCAGCGACATGCTGTCTAGTTTCGTGCATTTGGACTGTGAGAGAGGCCATGGCCGGATTTAGAGGGGAGGATTCCCCCGAGCTAGCATTCGAATTTGTGTCTCGGTGAGACATAGTGAAAGGTACCTGCAAAAAGACACAAACACAATTGGAAATAATAAGGGTTAGTCTCTCCCTTACGTGTGTCACTCGTGTTTCGCACTACACTCTAATACGCTCACAATCTCACCCACCCAATCTTCACTCAAGAACCGAACAATTGAACCAGCAATGACTCTAAGACTCAAGGCTAGGATAAGGAGTTCAATGAAAACTAGGGTAGAAAGAAGGGTAGAAAACCGCAATTGTGCTCACTAAAACAACTTGTTGGTGAACACGAATTAGGTTTAGAGTAGATATTAGTGTAGGAAACAAGTGAAGAAAACTCAAGGACACAAAAGAAGGCAAGCTCAAAGGACTAACACTAGAAGAAATGGAGGGAAACGAGAATAAACTTTAAAAAATGAAATTCTGCTGCCAAATGAAACACTTGAAAAATGCACACCTTAACTTGAAAGAAAATACTTCAAATGCACACATACATTTTTCCTCTTGCTTTAACTTACTCGTATTCTTTTTCTTTTGATTGAGGGATTTAATTCGCTCTTTTGATCCGTTCTTTTTCTCTTCTTCTTTTTTGACTTAGGGATTTCTTTTACTCTTTTGATCCCTTTCTTTGCTGTATGATATGAGTTTTTGATAATTGAAGTGGAAGGCAAATGATTTTGCAAGTAAAAAAAAAAATTCACGAATTGCCGAAATTTTTTGCTAACATGCACCAGAATTTTCCACTAAAATAAACCAGTATTTGTCACTAAAAATGGACGACTATTTTTGCTAAAATGCACCAAAGTTTTTCACTAACATGCACTAACATTTGTCACTAACATGCACCACAGTTTTCACTAAAGTGCACCAAAGTGTGTGACAAGGAGTTTAGGCAAATTAGGGTGTATGACAAGTATTTGATTGAAGGTGTATGACAAGTAAAATAAATCGTATGACAAGCCAAGCAAAATGAAGTGTGCTGCCCTAATTTTGATTGATAGGTGCGGCAGCCACAAACACAAATTTATTCAATCTTTGTGTGAAAACAAGATCAAAACTCAAAATAAAATTAATTTCTCAAGAAGGGAAAAAAATTCAGATTTAATTTAAATTGTTTCCTATTGTAGAAAACAATGTTTTAACCATAGAAAAGGAAAGAGAAGAAATTTGATCCGTGGGAACAGCTCGGAAAAGTGTTTTAGCAATTTAAGGGAACGGTCCTTGAAAAAGAACCGTGGAAATGATGAATAAGATGATTCTGACCATGAATGAGAACAATACCAACCTAGAGAATAGCTTGGAGCTCCGCTACCACTTGATATGGCCCAAGCTCTGATTTGGAGGAGTTTGGCTGAAGGAATCCTTGAAGGAGTCGGATCTAGTCTCTTTAGGAGGTTGGCGTTTGGATAATCGGATAGATGATCGGACTTGATATGGATGAATGGATATTTAGAAGGGGAGATGATTTAGATTGCAGCGGACATGAATGGAGGAAAAGGAAAGTGTATTGATGATAACAAAAAGGAACTATTGTTCTTGACAAACCCCCTCACCTCTTGGATGAGTAACCTTGCCGAAGAGAACAAAGGATCTCTTAAACAAATACAACCCTCTCACCTCTTGGATGAGCAACCTGATTTGTTTAGAGAGTTGGTGCTGGTTTTAAGAACCCTAATTGATACGATCCTAAGATCCTAAGTCACGCATGCGCAAAACCCTAAGGCGCAAGGTGCGTGCAAGGAAGTTACTAGCAAGTGAGGAAGCTAGCCAACAGAGTTGCAAGTGCTCAAGTGAGGCTTTTATCCATGCACCAGACAGATGATGAGAGTCATCGCGCGGAGGAGACACTCATTGGAGCAAGAATGTGCAAGCTGTTGCGGATAGGATCAAGGGAGCTGCGCCAGAACTGACAGAGCATAAAGGTGATCAAACCACCTCCGATTTGAGTGGTTCCAATTGCATAATGAAGCCTGGAGTCTTGGCTATCTCGTGTTCAAATTTCAGGTTATTTGGACTAGGGAATCTGGAGTTACATGAAGTCGAAGTGCTGTTGCGCAGACTGTGAGCGAGAATAGACAATGCTGGATTGTCAACGAGCCTCAGGGAAAAAGACTTGAGATTTTTGTGAGATTCCAACTGGATATTAAATTTCAGTCCAATACGAAGCTTTGGGTTCAAGTTTCGTCCCATTTGGACTTGTGGATCAACAGAACCGCTAGTTGGACATTTTGCCACGCATGGTGCACGCGAGAAGATATTTGTCTTGGAGTTTCAAGTCGAATAGAAGTCTTGAGCGTCTACAATGCGTGTGGAAGCTTTCCAGTAGTTATTTAATAGTTAGATTAAACTTGTAATATTTGTTTATTTATCTGCGCAAATTAGACAGATAAGTATTACAATAGGATAAGATAAGTTTTGAAGTAGGTTACTTTTATTAGGATTGTAATCCTTGAGCCTATTTAAAGGCCAAGCGTTTGATGGAATAAAACAATTGAATATGAATTTTTGAAAACAAAAGACTTTGTCTTTGAGAGGTTTAAGTCCTCATAAACCGTTCCTATAGAACCTTGTTCTATTCCTAGTTTAGCAAGCTGAGAGTAGTTACAAGTAAAGAACGAAATTGCTATCATCCATTCCTTAGTTTCGTCTGGGTTGTCTAGGTATTGCACCTAGGAGGGTTAGAGTTCTATTGAAGATCCTTGAAGGATTTCGTCCAGGTTGCCTAAGTATTGCACTTAGGAGGGTTGGAGTTTCCAACGAGTTAGTTTTCCGCATTCAAATCCTTGTCGCTGAGCAACGATCCAACCATTGGAAGGTTTCCGAATTAGGAACCATATCACTAATGCTTAAGCTAAAAGTTTGGTCCTTGAAGAAGATAACACAAAAACAAAGACAAGTGCAATAATGAACAAATTGCACTTTAAATACTCTAGGTTATTACAAGGAGTAAATACTCCTTTACCCTGAGGTATAAGTGGCTGGACAGCCGGCCTTGAAGGCTTGGAGATGGGCTGGTGCGGCCTTGGCTGATCCGTGCACATGTAGCCATGCCTAGCCGCGGACGCTCATGGTTTCCGAGGGTTAGGTGCGCTAATTGACCCTATAGATTCTAGGACGAATCTCTTCAAAGGGGGAGGGGATGATACGAGCTTGAAGACTCTCACTCCACTTTCGGAACCCCACACCCTCCAAAGCTTAGATTCGAGGACGAATCTCTTCAAAGGGGGATGGGATCATATGAGCTTAAAGGCTCCAGCTTGTCCTTATGCCTTGCTCGGACCAGTCTTGGATCTCACGGCAAAAACTAGCACATTGGGGACTGTTTTGGTGATCAAGTCAGCCAAGTCAGCCGGCCTTCCTAGGTTGGCCTTCCTAGGTTTAAATGAAGGGTTATTTTAGGGTTTTCTTATGTAATAATTCTCAAGCTATAAATAGAAGGAGATAGCCTCTTTTATAGCTTGCCTTTGATTTTGATAATATTCTCTTTGGCCAATTCTTAGAGTAAACTAGTGTAACTTAGGGTTCTTGGTAACCGGTGCCAATAGGGCTGAAAACCATTGTTTATCTTCTATCTCTTCTTGTAATCAAGCTCTTGAGTTTCGTTCTTAAATCAGAAAAGAGAGATCCTTAAATAGTTTATAGAAAGGTTGCTTGGTTTAATATCAAGAGGGTTTTCTAATTGATTGAGTTATATTATGTCTCATCCATTCCATCACTACCATACATCCATCAAGCCGCTGCAAGTAACTCCATTAAACGCCATCTTCATCCATTAAACACCTTCATCCGATCATCTGACCAAGCTGCCAACCTCTCACAAGAGGACTAGATCCGGCTTCAACATCAATTCGGTCTTCTTCTCCAAAACAGAAGTTGAGCATTTATCAAATTCCACTAACCCCGAGGACTTCATTCCTCCATCGGAACATTTTTAGAGTAAATCTTGCCGAAGCTAATGGCATGCCGCCAAGCGCTGTCCAGAACTGCCAACGTGGACATTTTGAAGGCTCTCGTCCTTATTTTCTACACTAATATAAATAGCACTCTTTTAGCTCATTTTCTCCTTAGTTTAAATTTGAGTGATTTTGTTGAGTAGAGAGAACTCCTCCCTTATCACCTGAACTCATCTTGTAGACTTCTAAACCTTGATGGTGCTTTGATCATCTACAAGTAAAATGTAAACCATCAACCTTTGTATTTGTGTAATTGTGAGCAAGTTGTCCTTGTAAATGAATCTCCTTGTGAAATATATGTGTATGTTTCTTTCCATTGATAATCTCTACCCGAGTACTCAACGTGTTCTTCAACATCTTCACCACACTCCAATCCTTCCATAAACTCTTTCTGGTTCATCTTCTTCTTGTTTATCATCATTTTTGTCCGCTACGTAAGTCCTTTGTATTCTTCTTTGTGTCATTGTGTTTAAGTTAACTCTCAAGCTAGATCCTACAAAGCTTCAAATATCATTCGATCTACTCACCCCAGGTCGAATCATATTAGAAGGGCACAAGGTAGGCGCTAGCTTCGCTTATGCCTCTCGCTAGGCTCCCGATAGTTTCCCTATTTCCCGATAGATTCCCATCAGCATGTACCAAGGACTTATGGTTGCTCGGCCATCCCGTGAGTCCTTGACGTGGATACGAGGCATGGTCCTTGAGCTCGTACCATCTCCTCCCTCTTGAAGGCGATTCGTCCTCGAATCTGTGTGCTCCATCCCTTGATGATTATCTACTAAAGTACCTTCAAAAGAGACACTAGGATCAGCACTATGGTCATCCAAAGGGGATTCAACACAAGGTAAAATCACAAGAGGGGAAATCAAGGAGGCCGTGGGTGGGACAATGGAAGCGGTAGTCTTCCATGGTGGGAGCGAGTCCCGGTGAGGACCAACTCTTAAAGCACCTGCAAAAGAGAGATGAGGAGTCGTCCTATGGTCATCAAATGGCGGAGAATCGCAAGGTGCAACCAAAAGATAGGAGGAAAATGATGCGTTCCTTAGTATCTAGAACGCCCTCCTTCGATCGTTGTCCAGCGACGTGGGTTTCAATGCGGAATTTAACTCGAAGAAAGCACGTGAACCTCCAAGTCGCAATGCTTGGCAATGCAAAGAACGAGTGACTCAATGGGAGGTGCTTTCAAGTTTTACTTGACAAGCTAATCGAATGCACGAAACTCAATTAGTTGCAAGGTTCATCAAGAACAAGTGGATAGGAATCCAAAGCAATCTACTTTCAATAATCAATAATCAAGTCTGACTGAGAAATAACATGGGCGGCTCCTTTTTAATGAAGCGCTAAACCCTAATTCCAAAAATGGAAACTAGTTTAGTTTCTAAATAATGACTTAAATGAAAATGGCAACAAGCCACCCTTCTAAATAAGTTCTGAAACCCCTAAAATAATATAAATAAAGTCTACTAAATAGGATAGAACTGCAGGCACCGCCGTTTAGGTCAAAAGGCTTAAGTGGCTTTGCTTGCGGGTCCGCCGAATCACGTTTTAAGGAAACAAGGCGTTTTCCTTATTCCCTCGAGCGTTCCCACTGAAATTTGGAGGGAAACTTCCTAACACATAGATGAAGTGGTGGGATGAATATTGTGCGAGGAAATATGCTCCAATCTTCAAAAGGCTCGGCAGTGACTTTCACTGTCCAATGCGGGCTTGTGATTTGGGCCTGTCCCAAATCCTTCGGGCTTTTCTCCTGATTTTTGGCCTGGACTCCATTCTTGTATTATAAATAACCATGGCCTGGCCAAAAATAGAAAAAGGATGCTGGCAGACCTAAAGGTCCGAAGTGGCCAAGTGTGGTCCATCCACGGCACGGATCAAGGTCACAAGGCGCCGCTGGGGTGCGCGCAGGCTGGCTTCCTCCGAGGTTGTCTCTGCCTTCAGTTCCATTTGGATAAGGCTGCTGAGTCTTGTCTGCAAGGTTCGGGCCCTGGCTCGAGTGATTGGGCCCGTGGGTGGCAATAGGAGGCTCGCGGATGCGGCTGCTGCATCCTCCAAGGCTCGGGCCTTGGCGCAGGTGGTTGCGCCTGTGGGTCGTATCATCCCCTCCATCTTGAGAAGGATTCGCCCTCGAATCCAGATCAGCAACATCCTCATCACCTGCATCAAACAATCTTAAGTCAGAAATATTAAGGTTCCATGAATTGAACCATACTCACTTGGAAGGTCGAGGCGGTAAGCATTGTTGTTGATCTTCTCAACAATCTAAAATTGGCCATCTCCCTGTGGAGCTAATTTTCCTTTCCTCCTTTTTGGAAATCTCTCACGTCGTAGGTGCAGCCACACCCAATCGCTAACTTGAAAGGACGCGGTCTTGCGGTCTTCATTGCGCTTGCGCACTAGGCGCTCATTAGTGCCCTCAATGTTCACCTTAGCCTTCTCATGTATCTTCTTGATGTGTTCTGCCCTCTGCTGTCCATCTAAGTTAGAAACATCACTCAAAGGCAAAGGGGTCAAATCCATGGGAGTAATCGGATTAAAACCATAAACTACTTCAAAAGGTGAATAATTTGTAGTAGAATGGATTGAACGATTATAAGCAAACTCCATGAAAGGCAAATGATCAGTCCATTTAGACACATGTTTAGTAACTAAAGAGCGTAAAAGGGACCCTACAGTACGGTTAACTACCTCAATTTGTGATAAGGCCCTAGCTCCTTTTGGAGGAGTTTAGTCGCTGATTTCTTGGAAGAAGCCGGATCTAGTCTCTTTCAAAGGTTGGTTTTTGATAGATGGATGGATGAACGGATAATATGAAGGAGTAAATGAGTAGTATGCAGTGGATGAACATGGAGGAAAGTGAAAGGTGTATTTATGATTAACAAATCAAAACTTTGTTCTTAGCAAACCCCCTTAAGATGGACTTGAGTAACCTTGCTGAAAAGAACTAAGGATCTCTAAGCTAATCCGACCCTCTCACCACAATGATGAGCAACCCGAATTAGAGAAGATAGTGTGCTGGTTTGAAGAACCCTAATTAGCTAGCTAAGAGTTGGTCTAGGTTGAAGTTTATCACAAAAACAAAGACAAAGTGCTGAAATGAATTCAATGCACTTTAAATACCTAAGCTTAAAAATAGAAGGGGTAAATACCCTTACACCCTTGGACAAAGGGGCTTGACCTTGGCCTTGGCAGCAATTGATGATGGGCTTGGAAGATGGGCTTTGGCCAACCAGCTAAAGGACGCAAGGCTTGGGCAGGCGCAAGGGCTGATCCGCACGGCCTCATGGCTTCCTAGGGTTAGGCGCTGGATCGGTGCGGGGTTCTTCATAGGATGCGCGGGCTGCCCATGAGTCGCGAGCAGTGCTTATGGCGAAGGAGTTGGCGTGCATGCAAGTCACCCATTTGTGCCTTGGTTCCAAGCTGCTCTCCTCGACCCTAAGGCTCTTCAATAGCACGGCTACCATTCCTTTGCTCCTAGTGAAGTATCCCGTGCTCGTGCTCGTATCATCCCTTCACCCTTTGAGTGGATTCGACCTCGAATCCATTGGCTGCTCTTCCTCAACTCCTTCGTTATCACCTACAAAATAAGGTGACAAGTCATTAATATTGAAAGTTGAGCTTACGGAACCAAAAGAAATAGGGATATCGAGACGATAAGCATTGTCGCTGAATTTCTCCACAATGAGAAAAGGGCCATCTCCCCGTTGGCTAAGCTTTCCCTTGCGTTGAGTGGGGAAACAATCCTTCCTCAAATGCAACCAGACCCATTCGCCCACTTCAAAGGACTTGATTTGGCGTCCCGAGTTGTGTTTTTCCATTAGCTTGCTGTTCAAGGCTTCCATTCGCTCCTTGGCTTTCTCATGCAATTTTCGCACCATGGCTGCTTTCTCCTCGCCATCTAAGTTTGCACAATCAGTGAGAGAAAGGGGCAGCAAGTCTATGGGGGGTGAGAGGGTTAAACCCGTAGACTAGCTCAAAAGGAGAAAAACGAGTGGAAGAATGCATTGCGCGATTGTATGCAAATTCAATGAAAGGGATGCAATCGTCCCAAGACTTGGAATATTGCTGAATCATAACATGCAACATAGTGCCTAAAGTCCTATTAACTACTTCAGTTTGGCCATCCGTTTGAGGATGACACGAAGTGGAAAATAGCAACTTAGTTCCTAACTTTGCCCACAACACACGCCAAAAATGACTAAGGAATTTTCTATCCCTATCACTAACAATCGTGCGTGGCATGCCATGTAAACGAACAATTTCATGAAAGAAAAGAGAGGCAATGTGAGATGCATCATTTGTAGTGTGACAAGGAATAAAGTTTGCCATCTTAGAGAAGCGATCAACAACTACAAACAAGGAATCCTTTCCCCTTTTGGTTCGGGGCAGTCCAACCACAAAATCCATAGAGAGATCACACCATGGATGAGATGCAACCGGCAAAGGCATGTAAAGACCATGATTAATGCATTTAGACTTGGCACGTTTACAAGTAATACAAGCAGCCACAATATCAGCAACATGTTTCTTCCTGTGAGGCCAAAAGAAATGCTCTCTAAGTGTGCTAAGTGTCTTATCTACCCCAAAGTGCCCCATTAGACCTCCCCCATGCGATTCTCGCATAAGAAACTCACGTGTACTACAACGAGGTATGCACAATCTACCTTTACGAAACAGAAAATCAGCATGTATCACAAATATTCCATGTGCACCATTAGAGCATTCAAGATAAGCATCCTTAAAGTCTAAATCAGCAACATACAAAGAAGTGATGTGTGAGAAGCCTAAGAGGCGTGAATGGAGGGAAGTGAGAAGGGCATACCTACGGGATAGAGCATCCGCCACTACATTGTCCTTCCCTTTCAAATACTTGATGTGATAAGGGAAACGCTCGATAAATTCCATCCATGCCGAATGGCGCTTGTTGAGCTTCCCTTGTCCCTTGAGGTATTTGAGGCTAAGGTGGTCTGTGTGAACCACGAACTCCTTGGGCAGCAAGTAATGCTCCCACACGTTGAGAGCTCTCACAAGTGTGTATAACTCTCGGTCATACGTGCAGTAGTTTAGTTGAGCTCCTTTCAACTTCTCGCTGAAATAAGCCACCGGTTTCTTTTCTTGGACCAAAACAGCACCGATTCCCATCCCACTTGCGTCACACTCCACCTCGAAAGTCTTATCGAAGATGGGGAGGATGAGGACTGGGCTGGAAGTCAGCTTGTCCTTGAGTGTGTTGAAGGCCACCTCTTGCTCTTTGCCCCAAAGGAAGGGCACATTCTTTTTGGTGAGAGCATTGAGGGGGGCGGCGATGGTTGAGAAGTCTTTGACGAAACAGCGGTAGAATCCGGCCAGCCCGTGGAAGGAACGCACGTCTCCCAAGTTGGCTGGTGTAGGCCATTCAGCAATGGCCCTAATCTTCTTATTGTCTACCTTGAGGCCGAAGGTACCTACAATGAAGCCAAGGAAGTGCACTTCCTCCAAACAAAATTCACACTTGGATAACTTCGCGAAGAGTTGATTCTTGCGAAGGGTAAGAAAAATCTGGTGCAAATGGTCTTAATGGACTTCTAAACAGGTGCTATAAACCAATATGTCATCAAAATAAACAACCACAAATTTGCCGATAAAAGGCCTAAGTACATGGTTCATTAGACGCATAAAAGTGCTTGGAGCATTTGTAAGACCAAAGGGCATAACAAGCCATTCATAAAGACCGAACTTGGTTTTAAAGGCTGTTTTCCACTGATCTTCCTCATGCATTCTAATTTGGTGATAGCCACTCACTAAGTCAATTTTAGAGAAGATTTTAGCACCACTTAACTCATCCAACATGTCATCCAAGCGAGGTATGGGGTGAGAGTACTTTACCGTGATTTTATTGACTGAACGGCAGTCCATACACATGCGCCAACTTCCATCCTTCTTAGGCACGAGGATCACGGGGATAGCACAAGGGGAGAGGCTCTCCCGAATGAAACCCTTGTCTAGAAGAGCGTCAATTTGCTGCTGAAGTTCATGTGTTTCTTTCGGATTGCATTGGTATGCCGGGCGGTTTGGAAGAGTTGATCCGGGGAGGAAATCAATCCGGTGCTCAATTCCACGCACGGGTGGGAGGCCATTGGGGATTTCTTCCGGAAACACATCCTTGAAATCTAGCAAAAGAGGATACATAAGAGGGGGAAAGGAAGGATTATTGTTAGAAGCAATAAGCGAGTGTTCCTTAAATCTGATTAGGATGCAAGGCTTGCGCATGATAAGAGCATGCCTTACATCTCTTCCTTTAGCAATTAAACTCACTTTGCTGCCTATTTTCACTCCACTCAAAGGCTCACTAACTTGCTTACTTTTGTCAAGTCGTGTGTTACCACTCAACTCACTCGCAAAGCTCACCTTTTTCTCTCCACTCGGCGCATGCTCGTTGTTTTCATGACCGCTATTTTTAACACTCTCACAACTGACATTCTTCTCTCCACTCCATACCTTTTGTGATCCAAGAGAAGATGTTATCTCAAAAGTGGCTGAAGCCTTTTCTAACTTCAGCTGGTCTTCGTACACTTGGCTAGGAGGAAGGGGTGGGATAATGAACTTGCTGCCAAGGTGCTCTACCTTGTAAGTGTTGCGAAAACCATCGTGAATGGCCTTCCGATCAAATTTCCAAGGTCTGCCAAGGAGGAGATGGCTAGAGTGCATCGGTGCCACATCACATAAGCGCTCATCTGCGTATTTTCCAATGTTAACTGGAATGAGGACTTGCTGCTTGACCTTAACTGAACTCCCATCGTTGAACCAATTCAAGGAGTATGGCCTAGGGTGTTTGGAGGTGGGGAGACCCAAGGAGTGCACAAGGAGAGTGCTGGCCACATCCGCACAACTCCCATTGTCCACAATGATGGAGATTACCATTCCATTCGAAACCCCACGCGTATGGAACAAGTTCTCTCGCTGCTCAAGTACTTTATCATCTTCCTTTGCTGCCAAACTTAACGTGCGCCTCACAACTAGGCATGTTGGCACGTCTACATAGGCATATCCAGCCTCCTCTTCATTCGGATCATCATCAATATCCCATAAGTGACCATGAGGTGGGGCTGTCTCCTCATCATCCTCACTTTCTAATTCTCCTCCCTCGCGAATCAAGATGACTAGCCTATTGGGACACTCGGCCTTCATATGGCCGCTGCCCCCACATTTGAAGCATTTAATGCTTCTAGAAGGCGTTCTTTAGGTGTTTAAGGGTGGTTTTGGAGGGTAAGGTGGCTAATTTGTAGTGTTTGGGGTGGTGTTTGGCTTGGTTGTGAAAGGTGGTTTGGGGCTATCATTGGTAGACTTAGAAGGGAAGGGAGGGGTCTGCCATGATTTTTGGAAAGGTGAAGGAGAGGTGTAGGGTGTTTTCGGCTTGGCAGTCACTTGCTTCTCAATTTTTAAGGCCAAATGGAACATCTCCTCCAATGTGTCGTACTTGTGGAAGTCTAGCTGATAGGAAATTTCCTTGTGTAGACCACTCATAAACCGAGCCATGGTGGCCTCCGTGCTCTCATTTGTGCTTGCCCTCATCAAACAAGTCAACATCTCATGGTAGTAATCACTCACGGTACGGGGACCTTGATACAAACGTTGGAGACGCTGGTGCAAGTCACGGATGTAGTGTGGGGGCACAAACCGATGCCTCATTTCAGTCCTCAATTCCTCCCAAGTCTCAATAGGCGGGCTGCCCTCATTTCTCTTTATCAAACAAAGGCGATCCCACCATTTTATTGCTAAGCCCGTGAACTCTACAATGGCCAATTTCAGCTTCTTTGTCTCAGAGTAGTTGTAACAAGCAAATTGCCTATCCACTTTGTTCTCCCATTCATGAAAAGTATCCGGATCATCCTTACCCTCGAAGGTAGGGATTGACAACTTGATACTCGAGAGGTTGTGATCCACTCTCTCCTTATTGTGCCTATAACCCCGCTGCTCGTATACCTCATCACGATCAAACCTTCGAGCGTTGTGAGCATGTTCATAGTGAGGTGGATGTTGCTGCCTAGGCTGCTCATAAAGGGGTGGGACATATGCATTCGCATGATGTAGGGGAACAGCTAGGTGATTAGCTATTTGGAGTGGAGTTGGTGTACGCGGTTGTCTAGGGTTATGTGGTGGTGGTCCGAGTGGGGGGGGGGGCTGATGTGGTGGCTGTCTCGTGTCAAGAGTGTGGGTAGGGCCGATTAGTTTGCACATGTGGCTGGCTAGGAGGATGAGGAAAGGCGACGCCATGACTGTCCACCAAAAAGTTGCTACGGTTGTGTTCAAAATGTGGGGGCACGGTGATACGAGCACGAGCATGGGATACGTCACTAGAAGCAAAGGAATGGTAGCCATGCTATTGAGGAGCCTTAGGGCCGAGGAGAGCAGCTTGGAACTAAGGCACAAATGGGTGACTTGCATACACGCCAACTCCTTCGCCATAAGCACCGCTCGACTCATGGGCAGCCCGCGCATCCTATGAAGAACCCCGAACCGATCCCGCGCCTAACCCTAGGAAGCCATGAGGCCGTGCGGATCAGCCCTTGCGCCTGCCCAAGCCTTGCGTCCTTAGCTGGTTGGCCGAAGCCCATCTTCCAAGCCCATCATCAATTGCTGCCAAGGCCAAGGCCAAGCCCCTTTGTCCAAGGGTGTAAGGGTATTTACCCCTTCTATTTTTAAGCTTAGGTATTTAAAGTGCATTGAATTCATTTCAGCACTTTGTCTTTGTTTTTGTGATAAACTTCAGTGATGCGAATCCACGCATCCAGGTGCCTTTACCGCCAGCTGGTCCAATGACTCGAGCCAGGGCTCAAAAGCTTCAAGACCGATTGTCATCTCTCATTCACAAAGAGCTGGAATCTGAGATGACAAGTGAGAAAGCTACACTGAGAGAGAAGACAACTAGAGTGGTGAATCTTCTCACTTTCGGCTTGACCGATGTTCTGTCTGATAGAAACGGCATGGAGCCGATTCACGCAAACGGCACTTGACCGTTCTCATCCAAACGGTATCTGTCCGATTCACACAATCGGCACTTACCGTTTGGGTCAAAACGGCACTTGTACGTTTCACTTAGTCGTTGCCGATTCTATCATCTGTCGCGCATGCCGTTTGCTACACCCATTCCGCGTCACACCTGTTTGCTCTTTGTTGATAAACGGCTCCTGTCCGTTTCGCCTCTCCTGGAGTTGACGCGCGTTGACTGACCCTTTTAAGCAAGGCTGCGACCTTCTATTTATTTAGTTTAATTAATTAAATAGATACTTTAATTAATTAGTTAAGTGTTCTACTTTAGTTAAGTGTTCTACTTTATTTATTATTCCTATTTTGGAATTAGGGTTTACTTGTAACCATTATATAAGGAGCCACTTGGCCTCCTTAGAAACTTGGCTGTTATTTGATAAATTGAGATATTCTCTTCAATCTCCGCCCCTTGTTCAAGTCGGTTGAACCTTGTTCTTCTTGAGTCCGCAATACTTGAGTCGTATACAAGTAAATCTTGGAATTGCATCCTACTTGTTGTTTATCTTCTTGTTCGGACTTTGGTTGGCTGTTGCCTAGCGTTCAGCTGGTCTTAGTTGTGCAAGTTTATCATTCACAAGGACCCTCTCTTGTTTGGATTTTGGTTGGCTGTTGCTTAGCGTTCAGCAGGTCTTAATTGTGCAAGTGAGTTCTATCTATTCTATCTATTCCGCAGGAAATCCATCTTTGAACAAAGATCAAAATTGGTGCTACGCATCCTAGGGAACCAGGATCGTATCAGTTGGTAGCGGAGCTTAAGGTGTTCAAAGATTGGTAAGTATCTTTATTTGTTTCAAGTTTTCTTTGTTGAAATCGGTATATCGTTCTACTCCATTCAAAACCGATTTCTTTGCTGTGCTTGGTTCGTTTATGTGCAAATTCTGGTCAGTTGTAGAAATTGATTTTTAAAGTATAGCTGTTGAAGTCCGATTTGGGTGATTTTGGTCTTGTTGGAAAAATTTTTTTACAAGAAAGCAGTACAAAAGTTGCTTTGATCCATTTCAGTAGCAAAAAGAAAAACAATTTGTGTTTTTAGATCCCACATCCGTTCAAACTTTGGGAATTCCATGAGCAATCAATTGTTAAAACTACTTTAAAGTTGGCACTTTTAAGCTTTATTCTAAAAGTAGCAAAAAGAAAAACAATTTGTGTTTTTAGATCCCACATCCGTTCAAACTTTGGGAATCCCATGAGCAATCAATTGTTAAACCTACTTTAAAGTTGGCACTTTTAAGCTTTATTCTAAAAGTAGAGGGCAACCCATCCTTCCACTTTGTTTTGTCCCGCACCCACTACCTTTTTGTTTGGAATATTCTCTGTTTTTGTCTTCCACTCTCTAAAAGGCAAATCTTAGTTTATTCTTTCACCCATGCAACGTGAACTATACAATATTAAATCAGAGGTTAATTTTATTTGAGTCCGTTCGAGTCAAATAGAGCTTTTCTTTGATTCTTTAATATTGTTTTCTACTCCACTTGTTATTTGTTTCATTGATTGATTTTGCAATTAACCAAATACCAAGTATCCCGTTTTGTTTGAAGCTAGTTTTCTTTGAGAGTCTTCTTGGCAGCTTTTCTTTGGATTCTTGAGTCTTACTAACACTTGAACATTGCAGGAGATTTTGAGAGAAATTGTGAGCTTATTAGAGTGTTAAACACGAGAGTAAACACGTGAGGGAGCGCTAGGTTAGTGCAATTTTACGTTTTATTTTGTGTTGTGAATTTCAGGTGATTTTTAGATATCTCGAGAAGGAGTGCCACATCCCGATTTGTCGGTCATGTTGGCTAACATAACGGAACAGCTCAGAACCATGACTGAACGGCAATTGACTGTCGATGCTAGGATGGCTCGGGTTGAAGCATTAGCCACTATAAACCCGAACCCTAGAGCAGAGGAGGACCGACGTGACGGACGTATGAGCGATCTGTCCGAAGAGGATGACGACGCCCGTCGGCCACGTGATATGAATCGGCGGCGTGACTTTGGCAACGTCCCACCCAGGAGACTTGCTAGACGTGGACCACATGTCCCACAACCTGATCTGGAAGAAGAACCAGACGGGGGAGAAGGATGGATATATGCTCCGGACGGACCGAGAGGGGGCAGAAGGGATAATCGGGATGGTAGGAGAGATCGGGATGAGGACCGATTAGATGCTAATCTCAGCAGCATCAAAATGAAAATACCTCCGTTTGAGGGTACTGACGACCCTGATGCTTTCCTGACCTGGGAACGGAAGGTAGATGCTATCTTCCTATGTCACAATTATTCAGAGATTAAAAAGGTTCAGCTCGCAGCAGTTGAATTCAGTGGATATGCCAGTCATTGGTGGGAGCAGTTCAATCTGAAACGAGCAGCTGTTCTTGCTGGTCCGATTGTTACTTGGGGTGAGATGAAACAGGCAATGAGACAACGGTTTGTACCGTTACACTTTCACCGTGAGCTGCACCAACGGCTTCAAACTTTGAAGCAGGGCAGTAAGGGGGTTGGAGCCTATTTTAATGAGATGGAGATTGCTCTAGCTCAAGCAAGGATTACTGAGGAACCTGAGGTCACAATGGCTCGGTTCATGGCCGGGTTGAATACAGATATTGCCGATGCATTGGAGCTGACTCAATACAACACTCTTGAGGAGATGCTTCATATGGCTCAAAAGATTGAGAAACATAGGAAAGCTAGGAGTTCCTATAAGTCTACTGGATCGACGCCTTGGAAGAAGACGTCTTGGACTAAGGACGACAAAACGGTTCCTGCCATTTCGAAGGGATCTGCTAGTGCCGTTATACCTTCCAAAATGGCTACCACAAAGCCTTATACTCCACTAGTGGATCGGGCCGCCACTAAAGACATTGTGTGTTTCAAATGCTACGGCCGAGGGCATAAGAAATCAGAATGCCCAAATAAAAGAGTCTTCATCATCAGGCCGAATGGAGAGGAAGAATCGGATGATGATAAGGGGGAATCGGAACCAGAGGGAGATGGTTGTGCCGATTCGGATGGTGACTGTCAGAACGGTGAGCAGGTTCATCTGCTTGTTGTCCGTCAGAATCTCAGTGTGCAAGCCACAGAGGAAGTGTGTGACGAGGAACAACGGACAAATCTGTTCCATACCCGTGGGGTAATCGACAAGAAGGGTTGTTCCATCATCATTGACAACGGCAGCTGCACCAATTGCGCGAGTTGGATGATGGTTGATAAACTGGGCTTACCGACGATAAAATATCCGAAGCCATATCAACTTCACTGGATGACCGATGAAGCCGGTGTCAAGGTCAATCGGCAGGTACTTGTCAATTTCCGTATTGGGAAATATCAGGATGAAGTACTTTGTGATGTGGTCCCAATGCAAGCAAGTCATATTATTCTTGGCAGACCATGGCAGTTTGATACAGACGCGACCTATGAGGGCAAACGGAATCTCTATAAGTTGGTGAAGGATGGCCGAAAATTCACCTTAGCCCCGTTGTCACCAGCAGAAGTATGTGAAGATCAGCAATGGCTTGCTAAGTCTTATGCTGAATATGAAATTACAAAACAGATTGAGAGAGAAAAAGAAGGTTTGCGTATGCCCAATAAAGAGAGAAACAATGAGTGTGCGAGCCTTCAACATTCGCATGAAAACAGTAAGCATGCAGAGGGAGAGTGTAAACATTCGCACGAAAAGAGTAAGCGTGCTGAGAGTGGCATTGAGAGAAAAGGAGAGGCAAATAAAAAGAAATTGAGTGTATATGCCAAGGGGAGCGACGTGAGGAGAGCTATGATTTTTCAACAAAATTATTTTGGCGCAAGTCGTCCCATTCTTTTAATGCGTTTTCGCTCTTATTGTTTGACATCGGATGGAACGGAATGGCTACATACCGTTCCGATTCGTATTTCTTCTCTCTTGCAAGAATTTGGAGACGTACTGCCCGAAGAGATGCCGCCTGGCTTACCTCCGATCCGCGGCATAGAACATCAGATCGACTTTGTTCCTGGATCGACAATCCCACATCGGCCAGCTTACCGATCCAATCCAGAGGAAACCAAAGAACTGCAACGGCAAGTGGACGATTTGCTTGCGCGTGGGTATGTTCGGGAGAGCCTGTCTCCATGTGCCGTTCCAGTCATTCTAGTTCCAAAGAAAGATGGATCTTGGCGCATGTGTGTTGATTGTCGAGCAGTCAACAAAATCACTGTAAAGTATTGTCATCCTATTCCTAGATTAGATGATATGTTAGATGAATTAAGTGGTAGTACGTTATTTTCAAAAATTTATTTAATGAATGGCTACCACCAAATTCGTATGAAAGAAGGGGATGAATGGAAAACTGCTTTTAAAACTAAGTATGGTTTATATGAATGGATGGTTATGCCGTTTGGCTTAACTAATGCTCCTAGCACCTTTATGAGGTTAATGAACCATGTACTTCGGCACTTAATTGGCAAATTTGTTGTAGTTTATTTTGATGATATTTTAATCTATAGCAAATCCTTTGATGAGCATGTTTTACATCTTAAGGAAGTTTTTCTAACACTTCGTGAACAGAAACTATATGCTAAACCTAGTAAGTGTTCATTCGCAATGGCACAAGTTGGTTTTCTTGGTTTTATTGTGAGTGCAGATGGTGTTCAAGTGGATGAAGAAAAGATCCGCGCGATTCGGGAATGGCCGACGCCGAAGGCCGTTACCGATGTGAGATCGTTCCATGGCTTGGCGAGCTTCTATCGGCGATTTGTAAAGGACTTTAGCACCATCGTTGTTCCTCTGAATGATTTAACAAAGAAGAATGTTGTTTTCAGGTGGGAACAACCGTAGGAGGAGGCGTTTGCTACCCTCAAGGAACGGCACTATGCCGCTCCCGTGCTAGCATTGCCCGACTTCAACAAGGCGTTTGAGATAGAGTGTGACGCCAGCGGGTTGGGAATCGGTGCCGTTCTGATGCAAGAGAAACGACCGATTGCCTTTTTCAGTGAAAAGCTCAAGGATGCTCAACTCAGGTACCCGACCTATGACAAGGAGTTCTATGCTCTTGTCCAAGCATTGGAGACTTGGCAACATTACCTGATGCCGAGGGAGTTCATCATCCACACTGACCATTTGAGCTTGAAATACCTCAAGGGACAAGGGAAGCTGAATCGGAGACATGCCGTCTGGATGGAATTTATTGAGGCTTTCCCTTATCACATTCAATACAAGCAAGGTAAAGAGAATGTTGTTGCTGATGCTTTATCACGCAGGTACGCGTTAATTACTTCTCTTAATGCCAAGTTGCTTGGATTTTCGCACGTTATAGAACTCTATGCTGCCGATTCTGATTTTGGTGACATTTATTTGCATGGTGTTTCTATTTCTGGTTCTAAATTCTATAAGCATGAGGGTTATTTGTTTAAAGGTAAACATTTATGTATTCCTCACTGTTCTCTTCGTGAATTACTTGTGCATGAAGCCCATAGTGGTGGTTTGATGGGTCACTTTGGCGTGACTAAAACTTTGGATGTGTTACATGATCACTTTTATTGGCCTCACATCAAGCGTGATGTAGTGCGCATCATTGCTAGATGTTTAATTTGTCGTAGAGCCAAGTCTAAATCTGCTGGTCATGGCGAATACATGCCGTTACCTATTCTTTCCCATCCTTGGACCGATTTGTCCATGGACTTTGTCGTTGGCCTGCCTCGGTCTAAGAACGGAAAGGATAGTGTCTTTGTTGTGGTGGACAGATTTTCGAAAATGTCCCATTTTATTCCATGTTCTACTACTTGTGATGCTACTCAGATTGCTGATTTATTCTTTTGTGAAGTAGTCCGTTTGCATGGTGTTCCTTTGACTATTGTGAGTGATAGAGATACTAAGTTCCTTAGTCATTTTTGGCGTGTTTTATGGAAAAAGCTTGGTACCCGATTGTTATATTCCACTTCTTATCACCCACAAACGGATGGTCAAACTGAGGTTGTGAATCGTACACTTGGTTCACTTTTACGCACGTTAGTTCGTAAGCATGTTTCTACTTGGGTTGATCATTTACCGTTTATTGAATTTGCTTACAACCGTGCTGTTCATTCTACTACTCATTACTCACCGTTTGAACTTGTGTATGGATTTAATCCTAGAACTGTTTTGGATTTAACTCCTTTACCGTTGAGTGATGTTGTAAGCTTAGATGGTGCACAGAAGGCTGATTTTGTCAGGCAATTACATGCTAAGGCAAAACAGAACATTGAGCGAATGAATGAGAAGCTGATGCAGAAACGGAACGATGGCCGACGGCTAGTGACGTTCCAGGTGGGTGATTGGGTCTGGTTGCATATGCGCAAGGAGCGTTTTCCTGACCAATGCCGCGGCAAGCTATCTCCTAGAGGAGACGAACCGTTCCAGATTGTTGAGAAGATCAACAACAATGCCTACAAACTGGCTTTGCCGAGTGAGTATGGTGCCGTTAGCTCTACTTTTAATGTTTCTGACTTAGTCCTGTTTGATACAGATGACGAGTATGGACTTGCTGATGATGCCGATTCGGATTCGAGGGCGAATCCTTCCGAAGGGGGAGGGAATGATGCGAATCCACGCATCCAGGTGCCTTTACCGCCAGCTGGTCCAATGACTCGAGCCAGGGCTCAAAAGCTTCAAGACCGATTGTCATCTCTCATTCACAAAGAGCTGGAATCTGAGATGACAAGTGAGAAAGCTACACTGAGAGAGAAGACAACTAGAGTGGTGAATCTTCTCACTTTCGGCTTGACCGATGTTCTGTCTGATAGAAATGGCATGGAGCCGATTCACGCAAACGGCACTTGACCGTTCTCATCCAAACAGTATCTGTCCGATTCACACAATCGGCACTTACCGTTTGGGTCAAAACGGCACTTGTCCGTTTCACTTAGCCGTTGCCGATTCTATCATCTGTCGCGCATGCCGTTTGCTACACCCATTCCGCGTCACACATGTCTGCTCTTTGTTGATAAACGACTCCTGTCCGTTTCGCCTCTCCTGGAGTTGACGCGCGTTGACTGACCCTTTTAAGCAAGGCTGCGACCTTCTATTTATTTACTTTAATTAATTAAATAGATAATTTAATTAATTAGTTAAGTGTTCTACTTTATTTATTATTCCTATTTTGGAATTAGGGTTTACTTGTAACCATTATATAAGGAGCCACTTGGCCTCCTTAGAAACTTGGCTGTTATTTGATAAATTGAGATATTCTCTTTAATCTCCGCCCCTTGTTCAAGTCGGTTGAACCTTGTTCTTCTTGAGTCCGCAATACTTGAGTCGTATACAAGTAAATCTTGGAATTGCATCCTACTTGTTGTTTATCTTCTTGTTCGGACTTTGGTTGGCTGTTGCCTAGCGTTCAGCAGGTCTTAGTTGTGCAAGTTTATCATTCACAAGGACCCTCTCTTGTTCGGATTTTGGTTGGCTGTTGCTTAGCGTTCAGCAGGTCTTAATTGTGCAAGTGAGTTCTATCTATTCTATCTATTCCGCAGGAAATCCATCTTTGAACAAAGATCAAAATTGGTGCTACGCATCCTAGGGAACCAGGATCGTATCAGTCAGCCTAGACCAACTCTTAGCTAGCTAATTAGGGTTCTTCAAACCAGCACACTATCTTCTCCAATTCGGGTTGCTCATCTCTTTTGATGAGAGGGCTGAATTGATTAGAGATCCTTTGTTCTTTTCAGCAAGGTTACTCAATACATCTTGAGGGGGTTTGCTAAGAATAGAGTTCTTATTTCTTACTCCTAAATACACCTTTCCTCTACATCCATGTTCATCCGCTGCATCTAACTCCGTCATCCCTTGAAATACTCATTCGCATCATCCTTTCTATCCGATTCAAGCAAGTTGCCGACCTCTTGAAGAGACTAGATCCGGCTCCCTCTCAAACCAGCGGCTAAACTCCTCTAAAAGGAGCTAGGGCCTTATCAAGTGGTAGCGGAGCTCCAATCCGTGCTCTAGGTTGGTAAATTTCATCGTTTTCACCGTTGAATCGACTGAAAAGTTTTCTGTTTTCGGGTAAATTTCACCACCGTTCCTCTAAACTGAAATTACTTGTTCTTTCCATTTCCTACGGTTCAAACACTTATTCCTTCCATATCCACGGTGGAAACATTGTTTCTAACCGTGGGAATCAATCGTTTGTCATTCCGAGCATTTCTGATTTTAGGTCAAAAATTTTCGTTTCTAGTGATTTGTTCTTGCACAAACACATTGGATAGATTGATTTGTGTTTATTGTGTCTTTTGTGACTGAAATCTTCATCTTCTTGACAATATTTGCTGCTGAATATATTGGAGCTTCCTATGGTGGCTATGAGAGCCATGTGGACTGATTTTATTTGAGCCAAGTATTTCACATTTAATCCTCTCTTCCTATTCGGGCACATCTCCCTATTTTCAGCCTAGTATTCTCATTTACTTGTGCACACAGCCGGCCCTAAAACCAACAAGCTTCCCTCACCCTTTGTTTGTCATACACTTGGCATAAACTCCTTGTCATACAATCTGATTTGCCTAAGCTCATTGTCACACATCTTGGTGCATATTAGTGAAAATTGTGGTGCATTTTAGTGACAACTTTGGGTGCATGTTAACCAAAACTTGGGTGCATTTTAGCAAAATTTTTGGTGCATTTTAACTTCAAAATACTGGTTTATTTTAGTGGAAAATTTCGGTGCACGTTAGCAAAAAATTGTCAATTCGTGAAGTTTTTTTTAACTTGCAAAATTATTTGCCTTCCACTTCAATTATCAAAAACTCATTTCATACATTTATTGAAGCTCTCTTGCATTTACAAAAAAAAAGACAGCAAAGAAAAGAAAGGGATCAAAAGAGTAAAAGAAATCCCTAAGTCAAAAAAAAAAAAAGTAAAGAAAGAAAGGGATCAAAAGAGTGAAATCAGTCCCTCAATCAAAAGAAAAAGAATACATGTGAGTCAAAGCAAGTGGCAAAATGTATGTGTGCATTTGAAGTGTTTTCGTTCAAGTTAAGGTGTGCATTTACCAAGTGTTTCATTTTACTGCAAATTTTGAATTGTGAAGCTTAGTCTCGCTTCCCTCCATTTTTTCTAGTGTTGGTCCTTTGAGCTTGCCTTTCTTTTGTGTCTTTGAGTTTTCGTCCCTTGATTCCTACGCCAATATCCACTCTAACCTAATTAGTGTTCAAACTCAAGCAATTTTCCTTGAACACTAATTCGGTTTCCTTACCTTTCATTTCTGCCCTAGTTTTCTTTGATTCTCCTTGTGCGCATTGAGTCTTAGAGTCATTGCTAGCTATTTTGTTTGGTGATATGAGCTTAAAGGCTCCAGCTCGTCCTTATGCCTTGCCCGGACCAGCCTTGGATCTCACGGCAAAAACTAGCACATTAGGGACTGTTTTGGTGATCAAGTCAGCCGGCCTTCCTAGGTTTAAATGAAGGGTTATTTTAGGGTTTTCTCATGTAATAATTATCAAGCTATAAATAGAAGGAGATAGCCTCTTTTATAGCATGCCTTTGATTTTGATGATATTCTCTTTAGCCAATTCTTAGAGCAAACTAGTGTAACTTAGGGTTCTTGGTAACCGGTGCCATTAGGGCTGAAAACCATTGTTTATCTTCTATCTCTTCTTGTACTTAAGCTCTTGAGCTTTGTTCTTAAATCAGAAAAGAGAGATCCTTAACTAGTTTGTAGAAAGGTTGCTTGTTCTTATGATCAAGAGGGTTTTCTAATTAGTTAAGTTCTTATTATGTTCATCATCTAAACACCTCTAAACATCATCCATTTCCGCTGCAACACATACTCCATTTGAACACTAAAAGCACCTTCATCCGTTCATCCATCCAAGCTGCCAACCTCTCACAAGAGGACTAGATCCAGCTCAAGAATAGCAATTCGGTCTCCTTCTATCCAAATCGAAGTTGAGCCGTTATCAAGTGGTAGCGGAGCTCCAGCTGTCCTCTAGGTTGGTTTTTCTTGTTCTCCTCTTCATTTCTACGGTTAGAATCATCTTCTCTACCGTAGAACTTCTTTCCTTTGTGCTGAATTTTTTCTGTTTTTCATATCCGTTCCTCTCTTTGGTTCAAACTGATTTTCCTTGAGTTTCTTCGGTTCAAACACCTTGATACTTCTATCCAATTCAAAATCAGTGCGCAGTTTTCACTCGAAATTTCAGCTTTGAGTCTTTCATTTCTTTGTGATTTTCTCTTCTTGTTTCTTTGAGTCTTTTCTTGAGTAGCTTGAGCTGTGTTGTTTTTTTCTTTGTTTTCACATATTATTACTCTATTCTAAGTCCAATTTCGGCCCAAATTAAATCCTTTTTCCTTGGGCAGAATTTTGACTTTCCTTGCCTTTCTTTCGTACCTTGGTTGTCTTGCTTTCCTTGAGCCCTAGTTAGGTATTTCTAGCTTAGGTCTTCGGTTGGTGATTTAGATAAGAGTGTGAGAGAAGAGTGTGAGTACATTAGAGTGACAAACACGAGAGTGAAATGCGTGAGGGAGAGACTAACCCCTTTCAGCTATCAATTGTGTTTATTTTTCCTTTTGTAGGAATTTTTCTGTCTTCCTACATACCGCCGTATTTGAGGGTTGCTCCTACTAGCCACGCATCTTGGTATCATGTTGAGCAGCCCCCCACCTTGACCGTAGCCATGAGTACTTCACCAAGGCTTCCCCTTCCACTCCTTCCTGGTTGGAGTATGATCATATTGCGCCCTCTCGGCAAGCCTATGCGTATGAGTCTTATGCGACTAGTGGAGAGATTTCGTATGGGCATGAGGACTACGTCACCAAGGCTGCCCCATCCCCACACCTTGGCACCTCACCTTTCGCCTTGAGGATGGCTCCAATTCTAGCGCGCTTGGACAGAAGCACTCAAGCCATGACAAACACCATGGCCGCAATGACACTTATATGTGATAACCTACGGGTTTCCGGCTACCTTGGGCAATGTGAAGAGGTTAGCATTTGTACTCTTGGTTCACCATCAGTCAAGGAAAGTTTAGTGCCGCTTGGGAGGGAAATGAATGTATTGCAATCCATGGATGGTTTTGAGACACTGTTGGTCGAGGAGATTGAGGATCTTCCTAGTGTTGTTTCGACCGATTCACCATCACTTATTGAGGATGATTTGCCTCCATTTGAGGAGAAGCTACTGGTTTCGGATGTGCATAGGGGGTTTGGGAGCGAAACGAACACATGTAGGGCTTGTGAGTCCACTTCGGATTGCCATGAGACAGCCGCTCATTGCCTTGCATTGCAGCGCAAATTTCAGTCCTTGGGTAGTGCCTTCTCCATCATTCCGAGGGTGCCTATACATAGATTTGTGGATCCGTTTCTCCTCAGTTTTCGTCACATGGGCAGCGCACATTTCTTTCCATTTGAGGCGCCATCAAGTGGTCTCACGGTCTCGCACTTTACACGGATTCCGTCCGCTGCTCGTTTGGTTCACCATAGCGCCCTCGCCTTATCAGCCACTACTAAGAGCCCGCAATTGGCCCTAGTTCACTCCTTGCCTCGTCATGGTCAATCCTTGATTGTTCTTGGCTGTTTTCCTTCCACGCCTACCTATCTTCCCCAATCAAGGCCTCCATCTTGGCCTATATTCCCTGAAAGGTGTAGTTGGAGGGTTCCGTGTGTATCCACAAGTTGTGAGCATGCCTTGACCTGTTTGGCCCTGCAAGGGATGGACCCTATAGATTCGTGGTCGAATCTCCTCAAAGGGGGAGGGGATAATACGAGCTTGAAGACTCTCACTCCACTTTCGGAACCCCACACCCTCCAAAGCTTAGATTCGAGGATGAATCTCTTCAAAGGGGGATGGGATGATATGAGCTTAAAGGCTCCAGCTCGTCCTTATGCCTTGCCCGGACCAGCCTTGGATCTCACCGCGAAAACTAGCACATTAGGGACTATTTTGGTGATCAAGTCAGCCGGCCTTCCTAGGTTTAAATGAAGGGTTATTTTAGGGTTTTCTCATGTAATAATTCTCAAGCTATAAATAGAAGGAGATAGCCTCTTTTATAGCTTGCCTTTGATTTTGATGATATTCTCTTTGGCCAATTCTTAGAGTAAACTAGTGTAACTTAGGGTTCTTGGTAACCGGTGCCATTAGGGCTGAAAACCATTGTTTATCTTCTATCTCTTCTTGTAATTAAGCTCTTGAGCTTTGTTCTTAAATCAGAAAAGAGAGATCCTTAACTAGTTTGTAGAAAGGTTGCTTGTTCTTATGATCAAGAGGGTTTTCTAATTAGTTAAGTTCTTATTATGTTCATCATTTAAACACCTCTAAACATCATCCATTTCCGCTGCAACACATACTTCATTTGAACACTAAAAGCACCTTCATCCGTTCATCCATCCAAGCTGCCAACCTCTCACAAGAGGACTAGATCCGGCTCAAGAACAGCAATTCGGCCTCCTTCTATCCAAATCGAAGTTGAGCTCTTATCATTTGGTTTGGAACTGAAGTTTGAGTGGGTGAGATTGTGAGAGCATTAGAGTGTAGTGCGAAACACGAGCGATACACGTGAGGGAGGGACTAACCCTTTATTATTTGCAATTGCGTTTGCGTCTTTTTGCAGGTACATTTTCTATGTCTAACCACGGCACAAATTTGAGTGAGGGGTCGGATGAGTCCTCTCCTCTAAACCCGGCCATGGCATCTCTTACGGTCCAAATGGGAAAGACTCGCCAACATGTGGCTGCTTTGCAACAACACGCCACAAGACAAGAGCAAGCCAATATTGACATCTTGGCTGCCATTGCTGCCTTAGAGGCAAAAGTTTCTACACCCTCACCACAACCTCCAAATTACCCTCCAACCATGACTTACCCACCCCAACCTTCCCCACAAGCCCCAATTTATACACCAGCCCCAAATTACACACCACAAGCCCATTTTCATCAAACTACTCACCCACAAGATCCTACTAGTCTCGACTACTATGCCTTCCCGCAAGTAGAGGGTCATACGAATAGGGCTACAACAGCCGGCGATCTTGGCCACGATGAGTAAGCCCTAGGCCACCATACTCACCATACCATGCCCCCACATCTTGAACACAACCGTAGCAATTTTTTGGTGGACAATCATGGCATCGCTTTTCCTCATCCGCCTAGCCAGCCACACGTGCAACCTAATCAGCCCTACACCCACACTCTTGACACGAGACAGCCACCACATCAGGCCCCCCCACCCGGACCACCACCACATAACCCTAGACAACCGCATACACCAACTCTACTCCAAATAGCTAATCACCTAGCTGTTCCTCTACATCATGCGAATGCATATGTCCCACCCCATTATGAGCAGCCTAGGCAGCAACATCCACCTCACTATGAACACGCTCACAATGCTCGAAGGTTTGATCATGATGAGATATACGAGCAGCGGGGTTATAGCACAATGAGGAGAGAGTGGATCACAACCTCTCGAGTATCAAGTTGTCAATCCCTACCTTCGAGGGTAAGGATGACCCGGATACTTTTCATGAATGGGAGAACAAAGTGGATAGGCAATTTGCTTGTTACAACTACTCCGAGACAAAGAAGCTGAAATTGGCCATTGTAGAGTTCACGGGCTTAGCGATACAATGGTGGGATCGCCTTTGTTTGATAAAGAGAAATGAGGGCAGCCCGCTTATTGAGACTTGGGAGGAGTTGAGGACTGAAATGAGGCGTCGGTTTGTGCCCCCACACTACATCCGTGACTTGCACCAGTGTCTCCAACGTTTGTATCAAGGCCCCCGTACCGTGAGTGACTACTACTACGAGATGTTGACTTGTTTGATGCGGGCAAGCACAAATGAGACCACGGAGGCCACCATGGCTCATTTTATGAGTGGTCTACACAAGGAAATTTCCTATCAGCTAGACTTCCACAAGTACGACACATTGGAGGAGATGTTCCATTTGGCCTTAAAAATTGAGAAGCAAGTGACTGCCAAGCTGAAAACACCCTACACCTCTCCTTCACCTTTCCAAAAATCATGGCAGACCCCTCCCTTCCCTTCTAAGTCTACCAATGACAGCCCCAAACCACCTTTCACAACCAAGCCAAACACCACCCCAAACACTACAAATTAGCCACCTTACCCTCCAAAACCACCCTTAAACACCTAAAGAACGCCTTCTAGAAGCATTAAGTGCTTCAAATGTGGGGGCAGGGGCCATATGAAGGCCGAGTGTCCCAATAGGCTAGTCATCTTGATTCGCGAGGGAGGAGAATTAGAGAGTGAGGATGATGAGGAGACAGCCCCACCTCACGGTCACTTATGGGATATTGATGATGATTCGAATGAAGAGGAGGTTGGATATGCCTATGTAGACGTGCCAACATGCCTAGTTGTGAGGCGCACATTAAGTGTGGCAGCAAAGGAAGATGATAAAGTCCTTGAGCAGCGAGAAAACTTGTTCCATACGCGTGGGGTTTCGAATGGAATGGTAATCTCCATCATTGTAGACAATGGGAGTTGTGCGGATGTGGCCAGCACTCTCCTTGTGCACTCCTTGGGTCTCCCCACCTCCAAACACCCTAGGCCATACTCCTTGAATTGGTTCAACGATGGGAGTTCAGTTAAGCTCAAGCGGCAAGTCCTCATTCCACTTCAGATTGGAAAATACACGGATGAGCGCTTATGTGATGTGGCACCGATGCATTCTAGCCATCTCCTCCTTGGCAAACCTTGGCAATTCGATCAGAAGGCCATTCACGATGGTTTTCGCAACACTTACAAGCTAGAACACCTTGGCAGCAAGTTCATTATCCCACCCCTTCCTCCTAGCCAAGTGTACGAAGACCAGTTGAAGTTAGAAAAGGCTTCAACCACTTTTGAGATAACATCTTCTCTTGGATCACAAAAGGTGTGGAGTGGAGAGAAGAATGTAAGTTGTGAGAGTGTTAAAAACAACGGGCATGAAAAAAGCGAGCATGCCCCGAGTGGAGAGAAAAATGTGAGCTTTGCAAGTGAGTTGAGTGGTAACACACGACTTGACAAAAGTAAGCAAGTTAGTGAGCCTTTGAGTGGAGTGAAAATGGGCAGCAAAGTGAGTTTAATTGCTAAAGGAAGAGATGTAAGGCATGCTCTTATCATGCGCAAGCCTTGCATCCTAATCAGATTTAAGGAACACTCGCTTATTGCTTCTAACACTAATCCTTCCTTTCCCCCTCTTATGTCTCCTCTTTTGCTAGATTTCAAGGATGTGTTTCCGGAAGAAATCCCCAATGGCCTTCCACCCGTGCGTGGAATTGAGCACCGGATTGATTTCCTCCCCGGATCAACTCTTCCAAACCGCCCGGCATACAGCTGCAATCCGAAAGAAACACATGAACTTCAGCAGCAAATTGACGCTCTTCTAGACAAGGGTTTCATTCGGGAGAGCCTCTCCCCTTGTGCTGTCCCCGTGATCCTCGTGCCTAAGAAGGATGGAAGTTGGCGCATGTGTATGGACTGCCGTTCCGTCAATAAAATCACAGTAAAGTACTCTCACCCTATCCCTCATTTAGATGACATGCTAGATGAGTTAAGTGGTGCTAAAATCTTCTCTAAAATTGACTTAGTGAGTGGCTATCACCAAATTAGAATGCATGAGGAAGATCAATGGAAAACAGCCTTTAAAACTAAGTTCGGTCTTTATGAATGGCTTGTTATGCCCTTTGGTCTCACAAATGCTCCTAGCACTTTTATGCGTCTAATGAACCATGTACTTAGGCCTTTTATCGGCAAATTTGTGGTTGTTTATTTTGACGACATATTGGTTTATAGCACTTGTTTAGAAGTCCATTTAGACCATTTGCACCAGATTTTTCTTACCCTTCGCAAGCATCAACTCTTCGCGAAGTTATCCAAGTGTGAATTCTATTTGGAGAAAGTGCACTTCCTTGGCTTCATTGTAGGTACCTTCGGCCTCAAGGTAGACAATGAGAAGGTTAGGGCCATTGCTGAATGGCCAACACCAGCCAACTTGGGAGACGTGCGTTCCTTCCACGGGCTGGTCGGATTCTACCGCCGTTTCGTCAAAGACTTCTCCACCATCGCCGATGATACAAGCACGGATGCTCTAGGCGCACCTACTCATGGGCAGGCCGGCCATCCCGTGAAGAAGTCCGCACCGAACCCTACTAAGCCATGAGGCCACACGGCTAAGGCCTTGCATCCACCTTCTGTTTGGCCGAAGCCCATCCTCCAAGCCCATTTTCAGTTGCTGCCAAGGCAAACCCCCCCTTTGTGTAAGGGTGTAAGGGTATTTAACCATTATGTTAGGATTTTAGTATTTAAAGTGCATTCCTTTTCATTTCAGCACTTGCCTTTGATTTTGATGATATTCTCTTTGGCCAATTCTTAGAGTAAACTAGTGTAACTTAGGGTTCTTGGTAACCGGTGCCAATAGGGTTGAATACCATTGTTTATCTTCTATCTCTTCTTGTAATTAAGCTCTTGAGCTTTGTTCTTAAATCAGAAAAGAGAGATCCTTAACTAGTTTGTAGAAAGGTTGCTTGTTCTTAAGATCAAGAGAGTTTTCTAATTAGTTAAGTTCTTATTATGTTCATCATCTAAACACCTCTAAACATCATCCATTTCCGCTGCAACACATACTCCATTTGAACACTAAAAGTACCTTCATCCGTTCATCCATCCAAGCTGCCAACCTCTCACAAGAGGACTAGATCCAGCTCAAGAATAGCAATTCGGTCTCCTTCTATCCAAATCGAAGTTGAGCCGTTATCAAGTGGTAGCGGAGCTTCAGTTGTCCTCTAGGTTGGTTTTTCTTGTTCTCCTCTTCATTTCTACGGTTAGAATCATCTTCTCTACCGTAGAACTTCTTTCCTTTGTGCTGAAATTTTTCTGTTTTCCATAACCGTTCCTCTCTTCGGTTAAAACTTCATTTTCTTGAGTTTCTTCGGTTCAAACACCTTGATTCTTATTTTCTATGGTTTAAACATTGTTTTCTACCATAGGAATCATTCCCACTTCATTTGAAATTTTTGGTGTTCTTGAAGAAATTTTTGTCTTTTAGTGTGCTGAATTTTGGAAGAACACAAGTGCTGAAATTTTTTGTGTTTGTGTGCATCAAAATGGACGAAATTTCTTCTTCTTAATTGTGTATTTGCTGCTGAAGTTATTGGAGCCTCCTATGGTGGCCTTGAGAGCCATGTGGACTGATTTGTTCTCTTGCTAAGTGCCGAAATTGCTTGTCCACATCACCTTGATTGTGAGCCTAGTATTTTCCTCAATTGTGAGCCAAGCATTTCAGCTTGTTCTCCAACCTAGCTGGCCCTAATTTAGCATCTCTACACATTGTATGTTTGTCATACACGTCCACCTCACATGCCACATCACTTGCTAGGTCATCCACTCAATTAGTGACACATCATCTTCACTTGCCACATCACACTTTTTGGCATCTAGTAAAAATATTTTCAAGAGCTAAACTACTTGTCTTTCACTTCTTCTTTGAAAATACTTGTCATACAAGTGAGTCTTCTTCACCCTTTGCTAAAAACAGAATTTAAAAGAAGGGAACTAAAAGAATTGATCAAAAAACATAAAAAAGTGATCAAGTTCCTCACTTCTCTCAAAAAAAAAAGGAGAGAGAAGAAAAGCAAAGGAGTCACAAGCAAGGAGCTACTTGTGTATGTGCATTTGAAGTGAATTACTTTGATTGTGTAGTGTCTTAGTGGATGAACACAAGTTTCGGTTTTCAATTGATGTTTTCCAATTCAGATTTTCGTTTTCTATTTTTTTTTCCTTTTGACTAGTTTCGGCTTTTGTGTTTGTGTGAGCATCTGTTCTCCGTTTGTACTGACATTTGGTGTGATGAAACTTCAGTCTGAGTAGAACAACTCTTATGTTTTGGTCTTCGGCTAATTCTGTGTTGTTCCTATACTTCTCGTCAACTCAAAATCAGTGTGCAGTTTTCACCCGAAATTTCAGTTTTGAGTCTTTCATTTCAATTGAGTAGCTTGTCTTAGTGTTTTCCTTTCTTTGTTTCCGCACATACACATATCTACTCTAAGTCAATTTAGTGATCAAAATCAAGTTCTCTTCTTTGATCACTATTTCGGCTTTCCTTCACCTTTCCTTCTAGCCCTAGTTTTCATTGCTTTTCCTTGTGCCTTAGTGATTCTTTGAGTCATTACTGCCTTCGGTTTTGGGTTGGGGCTTGGAGAGAGAATTGTGAGCTTATTAGAGTGATAAACACGAGTGCAAACACGTGAGGGAGGGACTAACATTTTTATTAGCTATAAATTGTGTTTGTTTCTTTTTTTAGGTTATTTTTCTATGTCTTCTTGTTATTCGGAGGATGAAGGGTCTTCTTGGGAAGAGGATTCTTGTTATTCTAATGTCGCGCCCACGGTTACTAGTGACCACTTCACTCCTTGTTATGATGGGCATCATTCTTTCGTTGGGCATGAGACACCGTATGGTACCAGCCCGTATATGGTTGATAGTGTGGCCTACCCGTGTGGTTCTTATGATGGGAGCGCCTATTCCGAAGGGTATCAGCCACAGTGTGATTTTCGTAAGCCCTCATGGCAATCTTATGAGTATGAGCAGCCGGACCACATTGAGGAGCACCCACACCGCCCCTCTTTACCTTATGTGGCGCCACCTCCATATGGTGCCCGTAGCTCATCACGCGTGATAGAGGCGCCGGTTGATCACCTCCTTTATCCACACGGACGTGACTATGTTCCATATGGGCCACCATCATCACCCCGTGACCCTAGGTCTCCTAGTATACCACCTCGCCACGCGCTGCCGTATTTTTATGAGCAGCCTACTCACCATGTCACTTGGCCCCGCCACCTCCTAGGCACGCCACACCGTATTCCTATGATCAGCCTACTCACCATGTCACTAGGCCCCCGCCACCTCCCAGCCGAGACTTTGACACCGTGACTGCCTCCTATACCCCTCCACATTTGAGGGTTGCTCCTCCGCACCCTTCCTATCACCTTACCCCATCACATGACCTAGGGTCGTCCCATGCACAAGTACCTTCACCCTTCGACTCAGAGATTGCTCCAATTCTAGCACGAGTGCAACGTAGCACTCAATCCATGGCAGAAACCATGGCCGCAATGACACTGATATTGGAAAACCTACGGGACTCCGGGCACCTTGGGCAATGTGAAGAGGTTAGTGTTTGCCCTCCCGATTGGCACTCTATTGATGATATTTTGGATCCAATTGAGGAGGAGTTGTTTCCATCTGAATTGCCATCACTTATTAAGGTTGAGTTGACTCCGTGTGAGGAGAAGCTACTGGTTTCGGATGTTCATGTGGAGTTTGGGAGCGAAGGGAATACAAGTAGGGTTTGTGAGTTCACTTCGGATTGCCATGAGACAGCCGCACATTGCCTTGCATTGCAGCTCACTTTTCAGCCCTTGGGTAGTGCCTTCTCCATCATTCCGAGGGTGCCTAGGTATGGATTTGTCGACCCGTTCCTCCTTGGTTTTGGGCAGATTGGCCGTGCACTTGTCTTTCCATTTGAGGCGCCTCCAAGCGGCCTCACGGTCTCGGCCCCTACTAGGAGTTCGCACCTGACCCGAGTCACCTCCTTGCCCCGTCGTGGCCAATCCTTGATTGTTCTTGGTTGTTTTCTGCCCGCACCTACACGTCTTCCCCGAGGAAGGCCTCCACCTTGGCCTATATTCACCGGGAGTTGTCGTTGGAGGGTTCCGTGTGTAGACACCAGCTGTGAGCATGCCTTGGCCCGTTCGGCCTTTCGAGGGATAGACCCTATAGATTCGAGGACGAATCTCCTCAAAGGGGGATGGGATGATACAAGCACAGATGCTCTAGGCGCACCTACTCATGGGCAGGCCGGCCATCCCGTGAAGAAGTCCGCACCGAACCCTACTAAGCCATGAGGCCACACGGCTAAGGCCTTGCACCCACCTTCTGTTTGGCCGAAGCCCATCCTCCAAGCCCATTTTCAGTTGCTGCCAAGGCAAACCCCCTTTGTCTAAGGGTGTAAGGGTATTTACCCATTATGTTAGGATTTTAGTATTTAAAGTGCATTCCTTTTCATTTCAGCACTTCCCTTTGATTTTGATGATATTCTCTTTGGCCAATTCTTAGAGTAAACTAGTGTAACTTAGGGTTCTTGGTAACCGGTGCCAATAGGGCTGAATACCATTGTTTATCTTCTATCTCTTCTTGTAATTAAGCTCTTGAGCTTTGTTCTTAAATCAGAAAAGAGAGATCCTTAACTAGTTTGTAGAAAGGTTGCTTGTTCTTAAGATCAAGAGGGTTTTCTAATTAGTTAAGTTCTTATTATGTTCATCATCTAAACACCTCTAAACATCATCCATTTCCGCTGCAACACATACTCCATTTGAACACTAAAAGCACCTTCATCCGTTCATCCATCCAAGCTGCCAACCTCTCACAAGAGGACTAGATCCAGCTCAAGAACAGCAATTCGGTCTCCTTCTATCCAAATCGAAGTTGAGCCGTTATCAGCCGCCCCCCTCAATGCTCTCACCAAAAAGAATGCGCCCTTCCTTTGGGGCAAAGAGCAAGAGGTGGCCTTCAACACACTCAAGGACAAGCTGACTTCCAGCCCGATCCTCACCCTCCCCAACTTCGATAAGACATTCGAGGTGGAGTGTGATGCAAGTGGGATAGGAATTGGGGCTGTTTTGGTCCAAGAAAAGAAACCGGTGGCTTATTTTAGCGAGAAGTTGAAGGGAGCTCAACTAAACTACTGCACGTATGACCGAGAGTTATACGCACTTGTGAGAGCCCTCAATGTGTGGGAGCATTACTTGCTACCCAAGGAGTTCGTGGTTCACACGGATCACCTTAGCCTCAAATACCTCAAGGGAAAAGGGAAGCTCAACAAGCGCCATGCAGCATGGATGGAATTTATCGAGCGTTTCCCTTATCACATCAAGTATTTGAAAGGGAAGGACAACGTAGTGGCGGATGCTCTATACCGTAGGTATGCCCTTCTCACTTCCCTCCATTCACGCCTCTTAGGCTTCGCACACATCACTTCTTTGTATGCTGCTGATTTAGACTTTAAGGATGCTTATCTTGAATGCTCTAATGGTGCACATGGCATATTTGTGATACATGCTGATTTTCTGTTTCGTAAAGGTTGATTGTGCATACCTCGTTGTAGTACACGTGAGTTACTTATGAGAGAATCGCATGGGGGAGGTCTAATGGGGCACTTTGGGGTAGATAAGACTCTTAGCACACTTAAAGAGCACTTCTTTTGGCCTCACATGAAGAAACATGTTGCTGATATTGTGGCTGCTTGTATTACTTGTAAACGTGCCAAGTCTAAATGCATTAATCATGGTCTTTACATCCCTTTGCCGGTTGCATCTCATCCATGGTGTGATCTCTCTATGGATTTTGTGGTTGGGCTGCCCCGAACCAAAAGGGGGAAGGATTCGTTGTTTGTAGTTGTTGATCGTTTCTCTAAAATGGCACACTTTATTCCTTGTCACACTACAAATGATGCATCTCACATTACCTCTCTTTTCTTTCATGAAATTGTTCGTTTACATGGCATGCCACGCACGATTGTTAGTGATAGGGATAGCAAATTCCTTAGTCATTTTTGGCGTGTGTTGTGGGCAAAGTTGGGAACTAAGTTGTTGTTTTCCACTTCGTGTCATCCTCAAACGGATGGCGAAACTGAAGTAGTTAATAGGACTTTAGGCACTATGTTGCGTGTTATGATTCAGCAATATTCCAAGTCTTGGGACGATTGTATCCCTTTTATTGAATTTGCATACAATCGCGCAATGCATTCTTCAACTCGCTTTTCTCCTTTTGAGCTAGTCTACGGGTTTAACCCTCTTACCCCCATAGACTTGCTGCCTCTCTCTCTCACTGATTGTGCAAGCTTAGATGGCGAGGAGAAAGCAGCCATGGTCCGAAAATTGCATGAGAAAGCCAAGGAGCGAATGGAAGACTTGAACAACAAACTAATGGAAAAACGCAACTCGGGTCGCCACATCAAATCCTTTGAAGTGGGCGAATGGGTCTGGTTGCATTTGAGAAAGGATCGTTTCCCCTCTCAACGCAAGGGAAAACTTAGCCAACGAGGAGATGGACCTTTTCTCATTGTGGAGAAATTCAGTGACAATGCTTATCGTCTCGATATCCCTATTTCTTTTGGTTCCATAAGCTCAACTTTCAATATTAATGACTTGTCACCCTATTTTGTAGGTGATACCGATGGAGTTGAGGAGGAGCAGCCATTGGATTCGAGGTCGAATCCACTCAAAGGGGGAGGGGTTGATACGAGCACGAGCATGGGATACGTCACTAGAAGCAAAGGAATGGTAGCCGTGCTATTGAGGAGCCTTAGGGCCGAGGAGAGCAGCTTGGAACCAAGGCACAAATGGGTGACTTGCATGCACGCCAACTCCTTCGCCATAAGCACCGCTCGCGACTCATGGGCAGCCCGCGCATCCTATGAAGAACCCCGCACTGATCCCGCGCCTAACCCTAGGAAGCCATGAGGCCGTGCGGATCAGCCCTTGCGCCTGCCCAAGCCTTGCGTCCTTAGCTGGTTGGCCGAAGCCCATCTTCCAAGCCCATCATCAATTGCTGCCAAGGCCAAGGCCAAGCCCCTTTGTCCAAGGGTGTAAGGGTATTTACCCCTTCTATTTTTAAGCTTAGGTATTTAAAGTGCATTGAATTCATTTCATCACTTTGTCTTTGTTTTTGTGATAAACTTCAGCCTAGACCAACTCTTAGCTAGCTAATTAGGGTTCTTCAAACCAGCACACTATCTTCTCCAATTCGGGTTGCTCATCTCTTTTGATGAGAGGGCTGAATTGATTAGAGATCCTTTGTTCTTTTCAGCAAGGTTACTAAAGTCCATCTTGAGGGGGTTTGCTAAGA
Source organism: Viola odorata (assembly GCA_963691705.1). NCBI lineage: Eukaryota > Viridiplantae > Streptophyta > Magnoliopsida > Malpighiales > Violaceae > Viola > Viola odorata. Next base: position 32,429,937 of record OY829542.1, read on the forward strand.
ATAGAGTTCTTATTTGTTACTCCTAAATACACCTTTCCTGTACATCCATGTTCATCCGCTGCATCTAACTCCGTCATCCCTTGAAATACTCATCCGCATCATCCTTTCTATCCGATTGAAGCAAGGTGCCGACCTCTTGAAGAGACTAGATCCGGCTCCCTCTCAAACCAGCGGCTAAACTCCTCTAAAAGGAGCTAGGGCCTTATCACACGGTATGGTGAGTATGGTGGCCTAGGGCTTCCTCATCGTGGCCAAGATGGCCGACTGTTGTAGCCCTATCCGTATGACCCTCTACTTGCGGGAAGGCATAGTAGTCTAGACTAGTAGGATCTTGTGGCTGAGTAGTTTGATGATAATGGGCTTGTGGTGTGTAATTTGGGGCTGGTGTATACATTGGGGCTTGTGGGGAAGGCTGGGGTGGGTAAGTCGTGGTTGGAGGGTAATTTGGAGGTTGTTGTGAGGGTGTAGAAACTTTTGCCGTTAAGGCAGCAATGGCAGCCAAGATGTCGATAGTGGCTTGCTCTTGTCTTGTGGCGTGTTGTTGCAAAGCAGTCACATGTTGGCGAGTCTCTCCCATTTAGACCGTAAGAGATGCCATGGCCGGGTTTAGAGGAGAGGACTCATCCGACCCCTCACTCAAATTTGTGCTGTGGTTAGACATAGAAAATGTACCTACAAAAAGACGCAAACACAATTGCAAATGATAAAGGGTTAGTCCCTCCCTCACGTGTATCGCTCGTGTTTCGCACTACACTCTAATGCTCTCACAATCTCACCCACTCAAACTTCAGTTCCAAACCAAACAAAGTAGCTAGTAATGACTCTAAGACTCAAAGCGCACAAGGAGAATCAAAGAAAACTAGGGCAGAAATGAAAGGGAAGGAAACCGAATTAGTGTTCAAGGAAAATTGCTTGAGTTTGAACACTAATTAGGTTAGAGTGGATATTGGCGTAGGAATCAAGGGACGAAAACTCAAAGACACAAAAGAAAGGCAAGCTCAAAGGACCAACACTAGAAAAAATGGAGGGAAGCGAGACTAAGCTTCACAATTCAAAATTTGCGGCAAAATGAAACACTTGGTAAATGCACACCTTAACTTGAACGAAAATACTTCAAATGCACACATACATTTTGCCTCTTGCTTTGACTCACATGTATTCTTTTTCTTTTGATTGAGGGACTGATTTCACTCTTTTGATCCCTTTCTTTCTTTACTTTTTTTTTTTTTTTTTTTGACTTAGGGATTTCTTTTACTCTTTTGATCCCTTTCTTTTCTTTGCTGTCTTTTTTTTTTTTTTTGTAAGTGCAAGAGAGCTTCAATAAATGTATGAAATTTTGCAAGTTAAAAAAAATTTCACGAATTGACGAAATTTTTTGCTAACGTGCACCGAAATTTTCCACTAAAATAAACCATTATTTTGAAGTTAAAATGCACCAAAGTTTTTGCTAAAATGCACCCAAGTTTTGGCTAACATGCACCCAAAGTTGTCACTAAAATGCACCATAATTTTCGCTAATATGCACCAAGATGTGTGACAATGAGCTTAGGCAAATAAGATTGTATGACAAGGAGTTTATACCAAGTGTATGACAAACAAAGGGTGAGGGAAGCTTGCTGGTTTTAGGGCCGGCTGTGTGCACAAGTAAATGAGAATACTAGGCTGAAAATAGGGAGATGTGGCCGAATAGGAAGAGAGGATTAAATGTGAAATACTTGGCTCAAATAAAATCAGTCCACATGGCTCTCATGGCCACCATAGGAAGCTCCAATATATTCAGCGGCAAATATTGTCAAGAAGATGAAGATTTCAGTCACAAAAGACACAATAAACACAAATCAATCCAGCCAATGTGTTTGTGCAAGATCAAATCACTAGAAACAAAATTTTTTGACCTAAGTGGCTGTCAGTTTGAGGGTGACAAGAAGTCGAATACAGCAATTTAGTTCCAAGGCGACTCCACAACACTCGCCAAAAGTGGCTCAAAAATCTTCCATCACAGTCACTAACAATACTAATAGGCATACCATGGAGGCGGACTACCTCTCTAAAGAATATATTAGCAACCTGAGATGCATCATTAGTATTTTTACAAGGCAAAAAGTGCGCCATTTTGGAAAACCAATCCACAACAATAAATATACCATCCTTACCATCCCAAGATTTAGGTAAACCTACAATGAAGTCCATGGACAGATCGGTCCAAGGTTGGGAAGGTACGGGCAGTGGCATAAACTCACCATGACTAGCTAACCGAGATTTTGCCCTTTGGCAAACTACACATCTAGCAATCACACGCACAACATCACGTCTCATCTTAGGCCAATAAAAGTGTGATTTCAGCATGTCATAGGTTTTATTAATGCCAAAGTGGCCCATCAATCCACCACTATGTGATTCATGCACAAGTAATTCATGCAAAGAACACTTAGGAATGCAAAGGCGCTTGCGCCAAAATAGATAGTTATCATGCGTATAAAATTTCACATCAGCCATGGAATCACAAGTATTATAGATCTCACCAAAATCCAAATCAATAGAGTAGAGTGGAATTATTTGAGAAAACCCTAAAATTTTGACACTTAACGAAGAGATCAAGGCATATGATACGATCCTAGCCCCATGGCTAACCCCAGAGAGGTTAATGAAATCCCTACACATGAAGACAAGGCAGGAGACGCTGTTTGATCAAGCTTTCAGGCATAGGATGACATGGAAGGTGGCTTGGAGGCACCTAGCACAAGGTTTGACATCCATCCGAGTCAACCCTTGGAAGAACGGCTTCAATAAAAGATCCAACATATATACAAGACCTATTGGAGTCTTAGGAAGGCTGTGTCCAAGTTTCAGAGCATTCGGACAAGTAAATCTCAAGGTGGATCATGGTGGCATTCTAGCTGTCAAGGAGAAGACGCCCAGGCACGACCAGCGACTTCGATTGAATCTAGACGGCGCTGTACATGTCTGAATCATGCAATCAACCACGCGTTGGAAACTTCAGGATGTTAGCTTTCATTTGGGACAAGATTCAGCTCATTTGGCCCACTGTTTTGAATGTTATGGACGTAAACATTATGGTGCGCAGTCTGTGCGCGAGACAACATACAACTTGAAGTTTCGGCCCAAACCTTGGCCCGATGATGGAGAACTCGACATGAGCTGCTGGAATGTATTTAAATATATGTATATTTACTTTAAGTAGTTTCCTTAATTAATTAGTTAGTAATGGCAGCAACCTTTGTTTCCATTTATTGATTAATTAGTTAAATCAGTTTATTAGCTAATTAAGTTATTTTCCTTAATTAGAACTCCTACTTCTATTACTATTAGGGTTTTCTTGTAACCTTATATAAGGAGCCGCTTGGCCTCCTTAGAAACTTGGCTGATTATTTATAAAGATATTTTCTTATATTCTCTGCCCCTTTTGCGTTCAACAACGAATGAACCTTGTTCTTCTTGAGTCTTGTAAGCTTGAGTCGTTCCAAGTAAAACCCGAAATTACTTCCATTAATTGTCTGTTCTAGGTTGATATTCACAAGGAATATAGGCTTAGCGATTCGATTAAGATCCTTCCTTATTCGAGTTAGGTTGGTTGATGCTTAGCGATCAACAGACTTAATTGCTTAAGAAAGTTATCCATTCCGCAGGGAAATCCCGTCTTGAACAAAGATCAACATTGGTGCTACGTCTCCTTTGCAAACAAGGATCGTATCAGCTGGTAGCGGAACTTAAAGGTGTTCATGATTGGTAAGGTATCGGTTCTGAAATTTTCTGTTTTCATTGTTGAAATCGGTTGTTCTTCTGCTCCATTCAAAACCGATTTCTTTGTTGTGCTTGGTTCGTTATATGTGCAAATTTCTGGCAGTGTCGAAATTGAATTTTAATACATAGCTATTGAAGTCTGATTTTGTGAGAAAGGTCTCGTTGGAAAACTGCACCTGTTAGCTTTTTCGAATAAAAAAGAATCAAGTGATTCGGACACCGGAGTCAAAAGCTATAGTCGATTTACTAAATTGTATTTTCTGCCAAATTCTGCACAATTTCTGTCAAGTCGAAAATTGAATTTTAATATATAGCTACGGAAGTTAGATTTGAGTGAAAAAGGATCCGTTGGGAAGCTGAGTCTGTTAGGTTTCCGAATCAAGAAGAATCAGGTGATTCGGACACCGGAGTCAAAAGCTGTGCTTGAATTACTACACTGTGTTCGCCGAAACCGAATTCTATACCTTATATAATGCCGTACATGCAATGGTCTTTGAGGCAAGATTATGATGATGATGCCTATTTGAGGCAAGGGCAGTATGATAGGCGTGAAAGGAGGAAGATCTCGGTTGGTTTGAGGGATAAGGCCGAGACATATAACAAAGGTGAGTCAAGGGTAAGACTTCCGCCTTTTGAAGCAGTGTATGGTCCGAATGATTACTTGGATTGGGAGCAAGATGTACAATATATTTTTCACTGCCATGATTATTCAGAAAGGAAGAAAGTGAGGTTAGCATCAGCTGCGTTTAGCGAGTATGCAAGGGATTGGTGGGATTAGCTCAATCACAAGAGAGTGACTATCTACTTAGATCCAATTGAGGATTGGAGCGAGATGAAATAGGTGATGAGGCAGCGGTTTGTTCCTAATCACTTCAGCCGTGAGCTCCTCCATAAGTTACAGACCTTGACACAAGGAAATAAGAGTGTTGAAGAGTACTTTAATGCGATGGAGATTGCTTTGGAGAGAACGCAAGTCAAGGAGACCAAAAAGGAGACGATGGCAAGATTCTTCGAAGGCCTCAACCAAGAGATAATAGATCCACTGCATTACACTGAGTTCTTCTACTTAGAGGATATGTTACAAGAGGCGATCAAAATAGAGAAGCAAAGGAAGAAGAGGTCTCTTTATCCTAGTATCAGGCCTACTAAGTCAAAGGCGAAAGATGATGCTGAGCAAGATTCGAGGACGAATCTTCTCGAAGAAGGGGAGAATGATATGGATCCAAGAACGGAATTTTCTATAATCAAGGATCAAGCATTCGAGGTCTATGAAGACAAGTTCCCTATTCAAGAAGAGAAGTCCATTACATGTCTAGGTGCAGAAGTGAGTGAGCGAGAAAAAGAAAAGGTCTTAAAAGAACCCAAAGTCCTACAGAAGACTAATCAAAACAGCCCCCAAACTCTTTATCCTATGAACACAGTTTAGTGTTTTGATCACAACTTTTTACTCTGAACTTCGAATCGACTGATTCTTTTTGATTCGGAAGGCAACCAAAATCTAAGTTCAATAGCTATATATACAAATTCAATTTCGACTTGACAGAAATTGTGCAGAATTTGGCAGAAAACACAATTTAGTAAATGGGCTATAGCTTTTGACTCCGGTGTCCGAATCACTTGATTCTTTTTGATTCGAAAACCTAACAGGTGCAGCTTTCCAACGAGACCTTTCTCACCAAAATCAGACTTCAATAGCTATGTATTAAAATTCAATTTCGACACTGCCAAAAATTTGCACATATAACGAACCAAGCACAACAAAGAAATCGGTTTTGAATGGAGTAGGAGAACAACCGATTTCAACAATGAAAACAGAAAAATTTCAGAACCGATACCTGACCAATCATGAACACCTTTAAGCTCCGCTACCAGCTGATACGATCCTTGTTTGTAAAGGAGACGTAGCACCAATGTTGATCTTTGTTCAAGACGGGATTTCCCTGCGGAATGGATAACTTTCTTAAGCAATTAAGCATGTTGATCGCTAAGCATCAACCAACCTAACTCGAATAAGGAAGGATCTTAATCGAATCGCTAAGCCTATATTCCTTGTGAATATCAACCTAGAACAGACAATTAATGGAAGTAATTTCGGGTTTTACTTGGAACGACTCAAGCTTACAAGACTCAAGAAGAACAAGGTTCATTCGTTGTTGAACGCAAAAGGGGCAGAGAATATAAGAAAATATCTTTATAAATAATCAGCCAAGTTTCTAAGGAGGCCAAGCGGCTCCTTTTATAAGTTTACAAGGAAACCCTAATAGTAATAGAAGTAGGAGTTCTAAATAAGGTAATAACTTAATTAGCTAATAAACTGATTAACTAATTAATCAATAAATGGAAACAAGGTTGCTGCCATTACTAACTAATTAATTAAGGAAACTACTTAAAGTAAATATACATATATTCAAATACAGTCCAGCAGCTCATGTCGAGTTCTCCATCATCGGGCCAAGGTTTGGGCCGAAACTTCAAGTTGTATGTTGTCTCGCGCACAGACTGCGGACCATAATGTTTACGTCCATAACATTCAAACCACTGGCCAAATGAGCTGAATCTTGTCCCAAATGAAAGCTAACATCCTGAAGTTTCAAATGAATGGTCGATGGCATGATTTAGACATGTACAGCGCCGTCTAGGTTCGATCGAAGTCGCTGGTCGTGCCTGGGCGTCTTCTCCTTGACAGCTAGAATGCCACCATGATCCACCTTGAGATTTACTTGTCCGAATGCTCTGAAACTTGGACACAGCCTTCCTAAGACTCCAATAGGTCTTGCATATATGCTGGATCTTTTATTGAAGCCGTTCTTCCAAGGGTTGACTTGGATGGATGTCAAACCTTGTGCTAGGTGCCTCCAAGCCACCTTCCATGTCATCCTATGCCTGAAAGCTTGATCAAACAGCGTCTCCTGCCTTGTCTTCATGTGTAGGGGTTTCATTAACCTTTCTGGGGTTAGCCATGGGGCTAGGATCGTATCAGCATACCTCCTAGACAATGCGTCGGCTACAACATTGTCTTTTCCTTCTTTGTACTTGATGTGATAAGGGAAAGCTTCCAAGAACTCCAGCCACATGGCATGTCTCCTATTCAACTTCCCTTGTCCCTTTAGATATTTGAGGCTCAAGTGGTCGGTGTGCACCACAAATTCCCTCGGCATCAAGTAGTGTTGCCAAACCTCGAAAGTCCTAACTAACGCATAAAGCTCTTTGTCATATGTCGGATAACGCAATTGGGCATCCTTGAGCTTCTCACTAAAGAAGGCTATTGGCTTCTTCTCTTGCATCAAAACAGCACCTATACTAATTCCACTTGCGTCGCACTCCAACTCAAACGGCTTGTCAAAGTCGGGTAGGGCTAACACGGGTGCGTTGGACAGCTTGTCCTTCAACGCTTGGAATGGGGCCTCTTGAGGTTCCTCCCACCTGAAATTAACATGTTTCTTAGTTAGGTCATTAAGTGGGGCAGCAAGAGTACTAAAATCACGAATGAAACGACGATAAAAGGAAGCTAAGCCATGAAAGGAGCGGATGTCGCTTGCTGTTTTTGGCGTAGGCCACTCCTTGATCGCTTGCACCTTCGCTTCATCGACCTTCACACCGTCCTTGCCCATAAGAAATCCTAAAAACTCAACCTATTCTAAAGCAAAAGAGCACTTGGAGAGTTTAGCATAAAGCTTCTCTTCACGCAAGGTTAGAAAAATCTCCTTAAGGTGTAAAACATGATCATGCAAAGATTTGCTGTAAACTAAGATGTCATCAAAGTATACAACAACAAATTTTCCTATGAATCGCGTAAGAACATGGTTCATAAGTCTCATGAAAGTACTTGGGGCATTAGTCAATCCAAACGGCATCACTAACCATTCATACAATCCATACTTTGTTTTAAATGCCGTTTTCCATTCATCACCCTCTTTCATTCTAATTTGATGATAGCCGCTCATGAGATCAATTTTAGAAAAGATTACACTACCACTAAGCTCATCTAACATATCATCTAAGTGAGGTATGGGGTGACGATACTTTACCGTAATTTTGTTGACAGCTCGGCAGTCAACACACATTCGCCAAGTTCCATCTTTCTTTGGCACTAGAAGCACTGGAACGACGCATGGAGACAAGCTCTCTTGGACATATCCCTTGCTAAGGAGCTCATCAACCTGCCTCTGAAGTTCCTTAGTCTCCTCGGGGTTGCTCCTATAGGCTGGTCTGTTTGGGATAGTCGAACCCGGCACAAAATCAATTTGGTGCTCTATGCCGCGGATTGGAGGCAAACCGGGCGGCATCTCTTCGGGTGTTACATCTTTGAACTCCTGCAAAACAGCCAAGATAGAAGAAGGCACAGAAGCTAAAGGATCAAGGTCAGTAGTGCTCAAACAAAAAGATTTAAAGCAAAGTAAAATCAAAGGGCGATTCTCGCCACAAAACTGTTTTTGTAAAACAAGCGCTCGGCACAAATCTTTTGCTTTCACATACAAGTTCACTTTCTTTTCTTTTTCTTACCTTTTCTTTTCTTTTTCAAGCTCTTTCTTTTCTGTTTTTAACCCGTGCTCACTTTTTTCAAGGGGGCTGTTTTCATTTTTTTCTTTTCTTTCAAACCCGTGCTCACTTTTTTTCACGGGGGCTGTTTTCATCAATTTTTTTATTCATAGGCCGTAAGGCCTCAAATTCAACATGGGACTTTTCCAACCAGAGCTGGTCCTCAAGCACTTGCATGAGTGAAAGGGGCGCAAGTGTGAACTTCACTCCTTCCTTCTCAAGCTTGTACCGATTGCTCCTCCCTTCGTGAGTGGCGTTGCGGTCGAATTGCCAAGGTCGGTCAAGCAATACATGTGACGATTGCATTGGGACTACATCACACTAAACTTCGTCCTTATATTTCCTAATTGACAAGCTCACCAACACTTGTTTAGACACTTTAAGGGCCTGACTATCATTCATCCATTGCAAAGAGTACGGCTTTGGATGTCTCACCACGGGTAGCCCTAATTTGTGCACAAGAAGCGTACTAGCACAATTAGTACAAGAGCCATTATCAATAATAAGAGAGCATACCTTAGTACCAATGTGGCACCTAGCATGGAATAGGTTCTCTCTTTGCTCCTCCTCACATGTTTCGGCCCTTGGCTGCACACTCAAGTTCCTTCGAACTACTAGGGTAACCGGATCACAAACCCTAGCTTCATGATCCTCCACTTCTTCCTCACTGTCCTCTTCCGAATCCTCCACTATCTCACAATCATCCTCTGAATCCATCTCTCCATTGTCCCTAATGATCAGAACTCTCTTGTTGGGACATTCGGCCTGCTTATGGCCTCGACCACTACACTTAAAACACACTATGTCTCGAGTAGGCACACGGTTAGTATTAGGAATTGGAACTTTAGAGGGAGTAGGGTTTGCCGAATTACCTTTGGTACCTGATACGATCCTAGTTGCTTAGGATGCGTAGCACCAATTCTGATCGTTGTTCAAAGATGGATTTCGATGCGGAAGTAATGAACTCGACAAGTACGAGCTTAGACCACTTAGCTAACCTGTGCTAAGAGCCCTAATCGATTTCAAGTCAAGGATCTTGAATCGGATTCTTAGGGCTAGACTCAACGATGTGAGAATCACACTAAGAGAAACGACACAATAACACAATTCCAAGATTTACTTGTATACGACTCAAGTATTGCAGATTCAAGAAGAACAAGGTTCAACACGTTGAACAAGGGGCAAATATTGAAGAACAAAGGTTCTGAAATTATCAAATAAAAGCCACCCAATAATGGAGCTAAACGGTTCCTTATAAAGAGTTTACAAGCAAACCCTAATAGGAATAGAAGTAGGAGTTCTAATTAAGGGAATTAACTTAATTAACTAATTTAAATAAACTGATTAACTAATTAATTAAATAAATGGAAACAAAGGTTGCTGCCATTTATTTAACTAATTAGTTAATTAGTTTAATTAACTAATTAGTTAAATAAATGGAAACAAAAGTTGTTGTCATTATTTAACTAATTTAAAGTAAATATAAATATAATTAAATACATTCCAGCAGCTCATGTCGAGTTCTCCATCATCGGGCCAAGGTTTGGGCCGAAACTTCAAGTCGTATGTTGTCTCGCGGACAAACTGCGCACCATAATGTAGACTTCCATAACTTTTAAAACACTGGGCCAAATGAGCTAAATCTTGTCCCAAATGAAAGATAACATCTTGAAGTTTCCAAGGCGTGGTCGATCGTACGATTTGGATCTGCACAGCGCTGGCTACATTCCAACGAAGTTGCCTATTGTGTCTGCGCCTAGATCTGTTGTGTGCGAGATTGTCATCTCGAATCTCCTTGAGATCTACTTGTCCGAATGCTCTGACACTTGGACACAATAAACATAACACATAGAGGTTTCCATCAAGTCTTTCGGACCTCTGATCGGACTCCATCTGCTCCATCATGCCTTGACACTTTTGTCCATGTAGTCGCGTGATACATCTTGGGATCGTATCATTCCCTCCCTCTTCGGAAAGATTCGTCCTCGAATCTTGCTCAGCATAATCTGTCCAGGAAAGCTTCCCCATTATATGCTCAAAGTATACTCGCCATCTCTCGTGCTTCCTTAGTCGCCATCTCTTGCGCTTCAAGGGTAAGACGCATGATATGCTAAGGTATGTGTGAGGATTCGCATCATTCCCTCTCCCTTCGAAAAGATTCGACTTCGAATCTGTACCTAGACCTGCACCACAATACCTTAAGTTAGTAATATCAAAGTAAGCACAAATTGAACCATACCAACCTTGTAAATTCAACTTGGCAGCAATGTCTTTGAACATGTCAAAGCATCGAGTACGATGATAGCTACAAGCGGCTACTCTTGCTTGAACTTGGTTTAGGGACCGTCTCCGGCGTAACTGCTGCCAAACCCAAGCTCTTATCTTGAAGGATCCACTCATCCTTCCATGGTTTCCCAAAGTTACCATCTTGACACTCAAGCGCGCACCATAGCGCTTGGCAAGTCCGCATTACTTAGATCTCTTTGCTACCACTTATACTAAATAATACACTCAATGGCAGCAACATTAAATCGAATAATGTTATAAGAATGAAACCATATATGAGTTTAAGCAAGAATCCCAAAATAGTAGCATGTACCGAAAGGAAGTAAGTAAATAAAATAAATTGAAAGCATTGCTTCCATGTAAACTCATACTTACAAACTGAAACATGCCATGAAGACTCAAGTGTCCATGGATCCACATTACTTGAAACTCCAAATTGTGGTTGACAAGAGGTCTCAATTAGCATCTTCGCGCTCGGCCTCCTCCACAATTCCATCCATGAGTCACTAAGTGACTCCTCCCTGTGATTACTAACAATACTCCAAGGAACAACATGTGAAAGCATAACATCCTTAAATAATATGTTAGTAATAGTTGCGCTATATTGATGTATCAAACCAGCGTCATATGACCAATACACAGTCAAATCGTGTAACGAACTACACAACCAAATTAAGCGCTCATGCTTGCTATGATATCCTTTATGCATACAAAACATAGATTTTGTGTCAAATAAATAATCTTTATAGACTTCACAAAAATTAGAATCATTAGCATAAAGATTAACCCTAGGTGTAACCTCAAGCGATTTTTCACTAAGTGACTTTTTATCAATACTACGAATAAGACTCAAAGGAACATCATGTGAAGACATATCATTCCCATAAATTAAACTAGTAATATTAATTAAATCACAGCAACTCATCAAGCAATCATCAAACACATCATGCTCAACAAAATTTCGCAAAAGATCATGCGACCGATATAAGCGATTGCGTCTGAAAAGAGCTCCTCCAAATCCTGTCGACTTAAACACAAAATTTTCATAAAATTCACACTTGGCAGAATAGTTATCTAATGTAAAAGCATGTGAGAATCCAATTAAATTTGTGTTAGAGACAACACAATCCATGTCTCCCGGCCTAGTCATCATACCAAACTGTTTTCGCTTTCGCGAGTAATTTTCAAAGGCATATGACTTGACCTTTGGTGCTTGCATATAACCATCATCATTTAAATAAAGATCAGATTTTTACAAATCAAGAAGGTTAGTATACTCAACCAAATTAGACTTAGGAAAAGAAAACCGTACCATACCCTTTCGGTTAGGGTTTGCCGAAATAGGCACCACGGATGCTCAAGGCTCTTTCCCTCTTCTTCGTGGTAAGGTAATAGGCTTCTCTTCTGCTAACAGCCTACTCTTGTTCTGCACACGAGGAGAAATAATAATAGAAGAGAAAACATTTGGATTAGGGTTAGGAAAATCTAAGCGCAATGGCCAAAAATTCAGTTTTTGGTGGCTTGCGCCAAAACAGATTTTTTGCACATGTAATGCATTCCTCACTTGTTCTCTCTTGGCATAAACACACATCTCTCCTTTTTTAATTATGCCACTCTCTGCATGCTCTTTATTTTCATGCAAGTATTTTAAACTCTCATCTCTTTTCCCATGCTCGCTATTTTCATGGGGGTTGTTTTTTATTTCATCTTCTTTCCCATGCTCACTCTTTTCATGGGGGCTGTTTTCCTCAATATTGCTCTCTTTCTTTTCACTCAACTCTCCTCTTTTTCTCTCAATATCCCTTATGATTTCAGACTCGGCATAAGCTTTCACAAGTTGCTTTTGCTCCTCATCTTTCGCCTTTGATTTAGTAGGCCTGATACTAGGATAAAGAGACCTCTTCTTCCTTTGCTTCTCTATATTGATCGCTGTTTGTAATATATCCTCTAAGTAGAAGAACTCAGTGTAATGCAGTGGATCAGTTATCTCTCGATTGAGGCCTTCGAAGAATCTTGCCATCGTCTCCTTTTTGGTCTCCTTGACTTGTGCTCTCTCCAAAGCGATCTCCATCTCATTAAAGTACTCTTCAACACTCTTATTTCCTTGTGTCAAGGTCTCCAACTTTTGGAGAAGCTCACGGCTGAAGTTAGTAGGGACAAAGCCTGCTTTCATCCCATTCCAGGTCTCAATTGGTACATCCCTCGCATTGGCTCGCTTAAGATTAGTTTGCTCCCACCAACATCTAACATCTCCACTAAACGCAGCTGCTGCTAGCTCTAGTTTCTTCCTTTCCGAATAATCATGGTAGCGAAAAATAGATTGTACATCTCACTCCCAATCCAGGTAAGCATTCGGATTGTACACTGCTTCAAAAGGCGGAAGTCTTACCCTTGACTCACCTTTGTTATATGTCTCGGCCTTATCTCTCAAACCAACCGAGATCTTCCTCCTTTCACGCCTATCATGTCGCCCTTGCCTCGGATAGGCATCATCCTCATAATCTCGCCCCTTAGACCATTGCGTGTTCATTCTGTAATTCCTGTAAATTCACAACACGAAAAGAAACGTAAAATTGCACTAATCCTAGCACTCCCTCACGTGTTTACTCTCGTGTTTGAACTATCTAATACTCTCACAAAATTCACTCAAATAATCCTTGCAATTGTTCAAGTGTTAATAAGACTCAAGAGTTCAAGAAAAAGGCTTCCAAGAAGACTCTCAAAGACAACTAGCACTGAAAAGAATGGTGACACTTTATATTTGAGTAATTGCAAGAACAACCAATCAAACAAATAGCAAGTAGAGTAGAAGGCAATTTCAAGGTATCAAAGAAAGCTCAAATTGACATGAAAGGACTCAAACAAATTCAATTTCAGTTCTGATTTTAATATCCAATCGCACTTGAATTCGCTTCCTTGATAAATAGGACTTTTGTGGCGCAAATACTTCTATATATTTTTGTATTTGCAGAATTGAATTCCTTTCTTTTCTTTTGGAATTTTCTTTTCTTTTCTTTTTTCTCTTTTTTTTTTTTTTGATCCAATACAACCTTCACTTGATTCTTTTGAAGTTGCTGTTTTTTTTCCCCCTTTTTTTTTTTACAGCAAAACGCAATTTAGTGTTTTGATCAGAACGTTTTACTCTGAACTCCGAATTGACTGATTCTTTTTGATTCGGAAGCCCAACAAACACAGTCTTCCAATGGATCCTTTTTCACTCAAAATGGACTTCAGTAGCTATATATTAAAATCTAATTTCGACAACTGAAAATTGTGTAGGATTTGGCAGAAAACACAATTTAGTAAATCGACTATAGCTTTTGACTCCGGTGTCCGAATCACTTTATTCTTTTTGATTCAGAAACCTAACAGGTTCCGATTTCCAACAAGACCTTTCTCACCAAAATCAGACTTCAATAACTATGTATTAAAATTCAATTTCGACACTGCCAGAAATTTGCACATATAACGAACCAAGCACAGCAAAGAAATCGGTTTTGAATGGAGTAGAAGGGAATACCGATTTCAGCAATGAAAACTAAAAATACAGTTAAAGATACTTACCAATCTTTGAACGCCTTAAGCTCCGCTACCAACTGATATGATCCTAGTTGCTTAGGATGCGTAGCACCAATTCTGATCGTTGTTCAAAGATGGATTTCGATGCGGAAGTAATGAACTCGACAAGTACGAGCTTAGACCACTTAGCTAACCTGTGCTAAGAGCCCTAATCGATTTCAAGTCAAGGATCTTCCATTTAAATAAACTGATTAACTAATTAATTAAATAAATGGAAACAAAGGTTGCTGCCATTTACTTAATTAATTAGTTAATTAGTTTAATTAACTAATTAGTTAAATAAATGGAAACAAAAGTTGGTGCCATTATTTAACTAATTAACTAAGGAAACTAATTTAAAGTAAATATAAATATAATTAAATACATTCCAGCAGCTCATGTCGAGTTCTCCATCATCGGGCCAAGGTTTGGGCCGAAACTTCAAGTCGTATGTTGTTTCGCGGACAGACTGCGCACCATAGTGTAGACTTCCATAACTTTTAAACCACTGGGAAAAATGCGCTGAATCTTGTCCCAAATGAAAGATAACATCTTGAAGTTTCCAACGGGTGGTCGATCGTACAATTTGGACCTGTACAACGCCGGCTACATTCCAACGAAGTTGCCTGTTGTGTCTGCGCCTAGAACTGCTGTGTGCGAGATTGTCATCTCGAATCTCCTTGAGATCTACTTGTCCGAATGCTCTGACACTTGGACACAATAAACATAACACATAGAGGTTTCCATCAAGTCTTTCGGACCTCTGATCGGACTCCATCTGCTCCATCATGTCTTGACGCTTTTGTCCATGTAGTCGCGTGATACATCTTGGGATCGTATCAGTACCATATGAAGGCTTAGATACCTTGGGTGTGTCCTTGCTGTCCTTGTTCCCCTTGGACCATGTAGACTTGTTCCAAGTGGAAGTTCGAGACACAAAAGTAGACGGCTTAGAATAGGCTGCCTTAGCCTTGCGTTGCCTCTCAATCTTTGTAGCCATGTGGAGCATCTCCTCCAACGTCCTATATGGAAGCAACTCAAATGAATCTGCTATTTCTCGGTTCAGTCCTCCAAGAAACCTAGCCATCTTAGCTTCCTCATCTTCTATCACATTAACCCTAGCCATAAGAACTTCCAACTCGTTGTGATAGTCATTCACTATTTTGGATCCTTGGGTGAGTTTTTGCAAGCGCTGAAGTCGGTCCATATGGTAGTACGGTGGGACAAACCTCCTCTTCATTGCAAACTTCATGTTTTCCCAAGTAGTCACGGGACCTCTCAAATCCTCACTGACTTGCTCCCACCACTCGGCAGCATAACCAAAGAACTCTACGGATGCTGACCTTATCTTTTTCTCATCTGTGTAGTTGTGACACCGAAAAATGGCCTCCATCTTTCGTTCCCAAACAAAGTAGGCTTCGGGATCATCCTTCCCTTCGAAGGCTGGAACCTTAAGCTTGACATTCCCAACATGATTGTCAGCTCGCTCGCGCTCCTCGCGACGTGGCTGTTCAAGGTGACGGCCTCGCCCACCAAAGGCGCGTCTGCCACGTCCATGCGCACCCCCTCGGCGCATTTGGAAACCCCTCGGTCCTGCCATGTGAAACTCCTCCTAACCCTCATCTTCAGAACCCTCTACCTCTTGCTCACTGAACTGGTCATCGCTCGGTGTAGGCGCATATGCCTCTCGGTTTACTCTAGGGTTTAGGCGTTGCACAAAGTGTGCCCCGGGGGCTTGTGGAACCCTACTCTCATGTTCCCTAGTCTCAACCTGTTGCTTCCAAGCGTTTAGGTTCTGTAGCTAGGCTGCTATGTCTTGTAATGCCTTGGCTACATCAGCCGTTTGTTCCTTTCCTGAATCGCCTGACGTCCTGAAAGTCACAAGAAAATTTCCAAGCGTAAAATTGCCTAAAACTATCTCTCCCTCACGTGTTTACTCTCGTGTTTGTCTCTCTATTAGTCTCACAAAATCTCTCAAAGTAAACTATCCAGATCCGTCTCCAACGTGTCCAAGATGAACCTGACTCGAAGAATTTTCAAGAAAAAGCTTCCAAAGAGACACACAAAGAAAACTAGTGTAGAAGGAAATTTTGAGGTAATATACTCGAATCAATTGCAAGAATCAATCAATTACTCAAGTATACTACAGAGTAGAAAGTCACAGTAGTAGTAGAATCAAAGAAAAGCTCAAAATAATCAGATTGAGTCAGTATACAAACTCAAAACGCTAATGGCATGCGATTAGGGTTTGAAGACTTGTTCTGGCCACAACTTTTGATTTCGAAATCCAAATCCAATGATTCTTTTTGCTATAAACCACAAATTCACTCTAGTATTTGATTTTGGAAGTACCTGATTTTTTTTTGAATGGTACTGATTTCTCCTCTGTTCTATTTTTGACGAAATTGTTTTCCTTTTTTTTTTTGAATGACTTGCTTCACACTCTTTTTCTCCTTTTTTTTAATTCAATTCAACACACAACGCAAATTAACTAAGACACTTTGGGGGACTTTGTTTTTTTTTTTTTGAGAAAATAAAAGACCTACAAATCGTTGAGATGATTTGCACACTAATCGCACACACAAGACACAAATTGACACAAGACACACTAACACACAACATGCAAGAGAATTGGTGTAGAAGAGAATGAAGGAATACCAATTCTAACAAAGAAAACGACAAATTAAAGGGATAGATTTACCAAGTCGGGACAGCTGAGCTCCGCTACCAACTGATGCATTTCTTAGTATCTAGAACGCCCTCCTTCGATCGTTGTCCATCGACGTGGGTTTCAATGCGGAATTTAACTCGAAGAAAGCACGTGAACCTCCAAGTTGCAATGCTTGGCAATCCACGGTGAATCCCTTGAGGATCTTGCGTCAAACCTTTGAACCTCCAAGTCGCAATGCTTGGCAATCCAAAGAACGAGTGACTCAATGAGAGGTGCTTTCAAGTTTTACTTGACAAGCTAATCGAATGCATGAAACTCAATTAGTTGCAAGGTTCATCAAGAACAAGTGGATAGGAATCCAAAGCAATCTGCTTTCAATAATCAATAATCAAGTCTGACTGAGAAATAACATGTGTGGCTCCTTTTTAATGAAGCGCTAAACCCTAATTCCAAAAATGGAAACTAGTTTAGTTTCTAAATAATGACTTAAACGAAAATGGCAACAAGCCACCTTTCTAAATAAGTTCTGAAACCCTAAAATAATATAAATAAAGTCTACTAAATAGGATAGAAGTGCAGGCGCCGCCGTTTAGGTCAAAAGGCCCAAGTGGCTTTGCTTGCGGGTCCGCTGAATCACATTTTAAGGAAACAAGGTGTTTTCCTTATTCCCTTGAGAGTTCCCACTGAAATTTGGAGGGAAACTTCCTAACACATAGAAGACGTTCTGGGCTGAATATTGTGCGAGGAAATATACTCCAATCTTCAAAAGGCTCGGCAGTGGCTTTCACTATCCAATGCGGGCTTGTGATTTGGGCTTGTCCCAAATCCTTCGGGCTTTTCTCCTGATTTTTGGCCTGGACTCCGTTCTTGTATTATAAATAACCATGGCTTGGCCAAAAATAGAAAAAGGGCACTGGCGGACCTAAAGGTCCGAAGTGGCCAAGTGTGGTCCATCCGCGGCACGGATCAAGGTCACAAGGCGCTGCTGGGGCGCGCGTAGGCTGGCTTCCTCCGATGCTGTCTCTACCTTCAGTTCCATATGGATAAGGCTGCTGAGTCTTGTCTGCAAGGTTCGGGCCCTGGCTCGAGTGATTGGGCTCGTGGGCGGCAATGGGAGGCTCGTGGTTGCGGCTGCTGCATCCTCCAAGGCTCGGACCTTGGTGCGGGTGGTTGCACCTGTGGGCGCGGCACTAGGGTTGGCTCCGGCTGGGGTCATATCAGAAAAGGGGTCCGGTGGTGGGGAAATGGAAACCGTGGACTCCCTCGGGTGGAATGATTCGCCTTAGCTGATGCGAATGGCTTGAGGACGCCGAGGCAGCCTCTTCAGACCTATCAAAAGAGAAGACGCCATGTGATAACATTCGACCCTCTGTTGAATGGATTGAGGCCGAATAGTAGAGCCTCTTCGGATCTAGTCTCCTTTGGGAGGATGATAACTTGAACTTGATGATGATGGACACGGATTAGGATGAAGGGGTGCGGAATATTTGGATGTTAGGGAGTGTTTAAGGCAGCGGCAATAGATGGATGAATATCGAAAAGGATTTATGGAAAACAATCAATTAACTTGTAATCAAACGTTTACAAGGATCAACACTCGAAACCTTCCCTTAATTGATCAAAGATCAAGCCGAAAGGTATTGAAATGCTTAAAGGAAAACTGGGTTTAAGACCCCTAAGGCTTCAGCCAACTACTTGGTCTTGATATGGAGATATACTCACAATTAAAATCAAAGACAAGGTATAAAAGAGGCTAAGCCCTTCTATTTATACCTTGTGAATTATTACATGGAAAACCCTACACTACCCTTCACTTAATGAAGCAAGACCGTGGGCTTGAGGAGGGAATGGGCTTGCACTCTAGCGCTTGGGCATGGAAGGCCACGCACGATGATACGATCCTGGCTCCTTAGGATGCATAGCACCAAATTTGATCTTTGTTCAAAGACGGATTTCCTGCGGAAATAGATAACTCGACAAGTACGAGCTTAGACCACTTAGCTAACCTGTGCTAAGAGCCCTAATCGATTTCAAGTCAAGGGTCTTGAATCGGGTTCTTAGGACTAGACTCAACAATGTGAGAATCACACTAAGATAAACGACACAATAATACAATTCCAAGATTTACTTGTATACGACTCAAGTATTGCGGACTCAAGAAGAACAAGGTTCAACCGACTTGAACAAGGGGCAGAGATTGAAGAGAATATCTCAATTTATCAAATAACAGCCAACCTAATAAGGAGGCAAAGTAGTTCCTTATATAGGTTACAATCAAACCCTAAAAGCAAACCTAATAGGAATAGAAGTAGGACTTCTAAAATAGGAAGATAGCTTAACTAATTAAACTGTTTAATTAACTAATTTAAGCTTAAAGTAATTTAAAGTCAACAACTTAAATCTTCAGTCAATGCGCCAGCTTCTGGACACGCGAAACGGGCAGGAGCCGTTTTGAACAATCGGCACGCGCGACAGATGAGTGAATCGGCAACGGCTGAGTGAAACGGGCAGATGCCGATTTCGTGAGAACGGTCAGAGCCGTTTTGAACGAATCGGACAAGAGCCGTTTTGTGACAAACGGTCAAGTGCTGTTTCTAGCAGAATCATCATCGGCTATTGTGAATGTAAGGAGATTCACAACTCTAGGGGTTTTCTCTCGAAGTGCAGCTTCCTCACTTGACATCTCACATTCCAGCTCCTTGTGAATGAGAGATGACAATCGGTCTTGAAGCTTTCTTGCTCTGGCTCGAGTCATTGGACCAGCTGGTGGTAACGGTAGTTGGATGCGTGGATTCGCATCATTCCCTCCCCCTTCGGAAGGATTCGCCCTCGAATCCGAATCGGTTACAGCGGAAAGTCCATACTCGTCATCTGTATCAAACAACTCTAAGTCAGAAACATTGAAAGTAGAGCTAACGGCACCATACTCACTCGGCAATGCCAGTTGGTAGGCATTGTTGTTGATCTTCTCAACAATCTGGAACGGTCCGTCTCCTCTAGGAGATAGCTTGCCACAGCGTTGGTCAGGAAAACGCTCATTGCGCATATGCAACCAGACCCAATCGCCCACCTGGAACGTCACTAGCCGTCGGCCCTCGTTCTGTTTCTGCACAAGCTTGTCATTCATGCGCTCAATGTTCTGTTTTGCCTTAGCATGCAATTGCTTGACAAAATCAGCCTTTTGTGCACCATCTAAACTGACAACATCACTCAAAGGTAAGGGAGTTAAATCCAAAACAGTTCGAGGATTAAATCCATACACAAGTTCAAACGGCGAGTAATGAGTAGTAGAATGAACAGCACGGTTGTAAGCAAATTCAATCAACGGTAAATGATCAACCCAAGTAGAAACATGCTTACTAACTAAGGTGCGTAAAAGGGAGCCAAGAGTCTGATTTACCACCTCAGTTTGACCATCGGTTTGTGGGTGATAAGATGTAGAATACAATAATTTAGTACCAAGTTTCTTCCACAAAACACGCCAAAAATGACTAAGAAACTTAGTATCTCTATCACTCACAATAGTTAAGGGTATACCATGCAAACGGACTACTTCACGAAAGAACAAATCAGCGACCTGAGTAGCATCACAAGTAGTAGCACATGGAATAAAGTGGGACATCTTCGAAAATCTGTCCACCACAACAAAGACACTATCCTTTCCGTTCTTAGACCTAGGCAATCCAACGACAAAATCCATAGACAAATCGGTCCAAGGGTGAGAAGGGACAGGTAACGGCATGTATTCTCCATGACCAGCCGATTTCGACTTGGCTCGACGACATATTAAACATCTAGTAATAATGCGGACAACGTCACGCTTCATGTGAGGCCAATAAAAGTGATCATGCAATACATCCAAGGTTTTAGTCACGCCAAAGTGACCCATTAAGCCACCACTATGGGCTTCATGCACAAGTAATTCACGAAGAGAGCAATGAGGAATACACAAATGTTTGCCTTTAAACAAATAACCCTCATGCTTGTAGAATTTAGAACCAGAAATAGAAACGCCATGCAAGTAAATAGCACCAAAATCAGAATCGGTTGCATAAAGCTCTATAATGTGCGAAAATCCAAGCAATTTGGCATTTAGAGAAGTAATCAGCACATACCGTCGCGATAGCGCATCGGCAACAATATTCTCTTTACCTTGCTTGTACTGAATGTGGTAAGGGAACGCCTCTATAAACTCCATCCAAACGGCATGGCGCCGATTGAGCTTCCCTTGACCCTTTAGGTACTTCAAGCTCAAATGGTCTGTGTGGATGATAAACTCCCTTGGCATCAGATAGTGTTGCCATGTTTCTAACGCTCGGACAAGGGCATAGAATTCCTTGTCGTAGGTCGGATATCGGAGCTGAGCATCCTTGAGCTTCTCACTGAAAAAGGCAATCGGCCATTTCTCCTGCAGCAGAACGACACCGATTCCTAATCCGCTGGCGTCGCACTCTATCTCAAACGCCTTGCTGAAGTCGGGCAATGCTAGCACGGGAGCGGCACAGAGCCGTTCCTTGAGGGTAGCAAACGCCTCCTCCTGTTGTTGCTCCCACCTGAAAACAACATTCTTTTTTGTTAAATCATTCAATGGAACGGCAATGGTGCTAAAATCCTTTACAAAACGCCGATAGAAGCTTGCTAATCCATGGAACGATCTCACATCGGTAACGGCCTTCGGCGTCGGCCATTCCCGTATTGCGCGGATCTTCTCTTAATCCACTTTAACGCCATCTGCACTTACAATGAAACCAAGAAAACCAACTTGTTCCAATGCAAAAGAACACTTACTAGGTTTAGCATATAATTTCTGCTCACGAAGTGTTACAAAAACTTCCTTAAGATGTAAAACATGCTCATCCAATGATTTGCTATAGATTAAAATGTCATCAAAATAAACTACAACAAATTTACCAATTAAGTGCCGAAGTACATGGTTCATTAATCTCATAAAGGTGCTAGGAGCATTAGTCAAGCCAAACGGCATAACCATCCATTCATATAAACCATACTTAGTCTTAAAAGCAGTTTTCCATTCATCCCCTTCTTTCATACGAATCTGGTGGTATCCACTCATTAAATCAATTTTAGAAAATAATTTACTACCACTTAATTCATCTAACATATCATCCAATCGAGGAATAGGATGGCGATACTTTACAGTGATTTTATTGACTGCTCGACAATCAACACACATGCGCCAAGATCCATCCTTCTTTGGGACTAGAATGACTGGAACGGCACATGGAGACAGACTCTCCCGAACGTACCCACGCGCAAGCAAATCGTCCACTTGCCGTTGCTGTTCCTTTGTCTCCTCTGGATTGGATCGGTAAGCCGGCCGATGGGGAATTGCCGATCCAGGAACAAAGTCGATCTGATGTTCGATGCCTCGAATCGGAGGTAAGCCAGGTGGCATCTCTTCGGGTAGAACATCTCCAAATTCCTGCAAGAGAGACGATATACCAATCAGAACGATGTTGTACCGTTCCGTTTCAGTGGAGGTTAAACAAGAAGAGCGAAAACGGATTAGAAGTAGAGGACGGCTTGCGTCAAAACAGTTGTTATGAGAAAGCATGGCTCTCCTAACTTCGCTCCCCTTGGCATATACACTCAATTTCTTTTTATTTACCTCTCCTTTTCTCTCAATGCCACTCTCAGCACGCTTACTCTTTTCGTGCGAATGTTTACACTCGCCCTCTGCATGCTTGCTGTTTTCATGCGAATGATTACACTCTCCCTCTGCATGCTTGCTGTTTTCATGCGAATGTTTAAGGCTCACACACTCAGTGGTTCCCTCTATACTTTTCACACTCAAACCTTCTTTTTCTCTCGCAAGCTGTTTTGCAATTTCATATTCAGCATGTGACTTAGCAAGCCATTGCTGATCCTCAAACACTGCAGCTTGTGTTAACGGTGCCAAGGTGAATTTCTGACCATCCTTAACCAATTTGTAGAGGTTTCTCTTCCCATCATGATTCGCTTCGCGATCAAACTGCCATGGGCGTCCAAGGAGGATATGGCTTGCTTGCATCGGCACAACATCACAGAGAACCTCATCTTGGTATTTGCCGATACGAAACTTAACAAGTACCTGTTTGGTCACCTTAATACCGTTGTCATCTGTCATCCAGTGTAGACGATACGGTTTCGGATGCTTCACCGTCGGCAAGTCCAGCTTATGAACCATCAGCGCACTGGCACAGTTGGTGCAGCTTCCGTTGTCTATAATAATGGAACAACCCTTGTGATCAATCACACCTCGGGTGTGGAACAGATTGGTCCGTTGCTCCTCATCACACACTTCATCTGTGGTCTGCACGCTCAGGTTCCGTCGGATGACAAGTAACTGAACATGCTCACCTCTCTGACAGTCAATATCCGAATCGGTCTGACCATTTTCCTCAGGTTCTGTTTTCTCCTGTTCATCATCCGATTCTTCCTCTCCATTCGGCCGGATGATGAAGACTCTCTTATTCGGACACTCCGCTTTCTTGTGTCCTTGACCGTTGCATTTGAAACAAACAATTTCCTTAGTGGCTGGCCGATCCACAGGTGGAGTGTAAGGTTTAGTAGTAGCCGTTTTGGACGGGATAACGGCACTGGCGGGTGTCTTCGGAAAGGTAGAAGCCGTTCTGTCTTCCTTATACCAAGACGGCTTCTTCCACGGTGTCGATCCAGTAGACTTAGAAGAGCTCTTAGCTTTCCGATGCTTCTCAATCTTTTGAGCCATGTGAAGCATCTCCTCAAGAGTATTGTATTGCGTCAGCTCCAGGGCGTCGGCAATCTCTGCATTCAAACCAGCAATAAACCGAGCCATCGTTACCTCAGGTTCCTCAGTAATTTTTGCTTGAGCTAAAGCAATCTCCATCTCATTAAAGTAGGCACCAACTCCCTTGCTGCCCTGCTTCAAGGTTTGAAGCCGTTGATGAAGCTCACGGTGAAAGTGGGCAGGGACAAACCGTTGTCTCATCGCCTGTTTCATCTCAACCCAGTCATTAATCGGACCAGCATAAACAGCGGCTCTCTTCAGGTTGAGCTGCTCCCACCAATGACTAGCATATCCACTGAATTCTACTGCTGCTAACTGGACCTTTTTACCCTCTGAATAATTGTGGCATAAGAAAGTAGCATCTACTTTCCGTTCCCATGTCAAGAAGGTATCAGGGTCGTCAGTACCCTCAAACGGAGGTATTTTCATTTTGATGCTGCTGAGATTAGCATCCAAACGGTCATCCTCCCGTTCTCTCCTACCATCACGACGGTCTCGTCTCTCTCTCCTCTGTCCATCCCTTGCATTTATCCAGCCTTCTCCCCCATCAGGTTCTCCTTCCAAATCAGAATGTGGTAATTGTGGACCACGTCTGGCAAGTCGCCTAGGAGGGACCAAAGCAAGATTACGCCGACGATTCACATCACGTGGTCGACGGGCGTTGTCATCTTCTTCGGACAGATCAGTCAAACGGCCATCACGTTGGTTATTCGCGGCTATAGGAACTGGATTTATGGTACCTAACGCTTCCACCCTAGCCAGTCTTGCATCGGCAGTTAGCTGCCGCTCATTGGCAGTTACTTGCCGTTCATTCAATGTTCGGAGCTGTTCCGTCATGTTGGCTAGCACAGCCGTCAGATCGGGTTGTTGTACTCCCTCTTGAGACATCTTTTACTTTTCCTGAAATTCACAACACCAAAGAAAACGTAAAATTGCACTAACCTAGCACTCCCTCACGTGTTTACTCTCGTGTTTAATCACTCTAATAATCTCACAAATTCTCTCGAAAATCCCTGCAATGTTCAAGTGTTAGTGAGACTCAAGAATCCAAAGAAAAGCTTCCAAGAAGACTCTCAAAGAAAACTAGCACTGAAAAGAATGGTGACACTTGATATTTGAGTAATTGTAAGAACAACCAATCAAACAAATAGCAAGTAGAGTAGAAGGCAATTTCAAGGAATCAAGCAAGCTCAAATTGACTCGAACGGACTCAAACAAATTCAATATCAGTTATGATTGTAATATCCAATCGCAGTGCAATTTAATTCCTTGATAAATCTGGTTTTTATGGAGCAAATACTTCTATATATTTTTGTATTTGCAGAATCTAATCCCTTTCTTTTCTTTGGGAATTTTCCCTGTGTTTTTTTTTTTTTTTTTTTGACAGCAAAACACAATTTAGTGTTTTGATCAGAACTTTTTACTCTGAACTCCGAATAGACCGATTCTTTTTGATTCAGAAGCCCAACAGATTCAGCTTTCCAACGAAACCACAATCACCCAAATCGGACTTCAGTTGCTATATATATAAATATAAATTCAACAACTGATACTGAACAGAATTTTCCCTTGTATTTCGTGACCTTCTTGTGGGTAGAAAACGCAAGTAATTTAGCGAATTTCAACACAACAGACTGGAACGAAACACAACCAATTGTATTCAAGTAACTAACCAAGCACAGCAAAGAAATCGGTTTTAGAATGGAGTAGAAAGAGAATACCGATTTCAACAAAGAAAACTTGAAACAATTGAAGATACTTACCAATCTTTGAACGCCTTAAGCTCCGCTACCAACTGATACGATCTTGGCTCCTTAGGATGCGTAGCACCAAATTTGATCTTTGTTCAAAGACGGATTTCCTGCGGAAATAGATAACTCGACAAGTACGAGCTTAGACCACTTAGCTAACCTGTGCTAAGAGCCCTAATCGATTTCAAGTCAAGGGTCTTGAATCGGGTTCTTAGGACTAGACTCAACAATGTGACAATCACACTAAGATAAACGACACAATAATACAATTCCAAGATTTACTTGTATACGACTCAAGTATTGCGGACTCAAGAAGAACAAGGTTCAACCGACTTGAACAAGGGGCGGAGATTGAAGAGAATATCTCAATTTATCAAATAACAGCCAACCTAATAAGGAGGCAAAGTAGTTCCTTATATAGGTTACAATCAAACCCTAAAAGCAAACCTAATAGGAATAGAAGTAGGACTTCTAAAATAGGAAGATAGCTTAACTAATTAAACTGTTTAATTAACTAATTTAAGCTTAAAGTAATTTAAAGTCAACAACTTAAATCTTCAGTCAACGCGCCAGCTTCTGGACACGCGAAACGGGCAGGAGCCGTTTTGAACAATCGGCACGCGCGACAGATGAGTGAATCGGCAACGGCTGAGTGAAACGGGCAGATGCCGATTTCGTGAGAACGGTCAGAGCCGTTTTGAACGAATCGGACAAGGCCTCATGATTGGCCCGACCAACCCGTGAGACTTGGCGCGGACTTCATGGGTTCCTCGACCACCCCGCGAGGCCTTGGTGTGGATACGAGGCATGGTCCTTGAGCTCATATCACCATGCTAGACGAAAAGGTGTTAGGGTAAGTGAAATCAATAAACGGGTCAGCACAAGGTGAAACCAAAAGAGGTGAAGGGAAAGAAGTCGTGTGTGGGAGATTGGAAGTGGTAGTCTTCCAAAGGGGGAAGGGGGAAGGGGGGGGGGGGGGTCCTTGGCAGTTTTGGGGTGCTTGACAATGCCTTGGCAGCTGCTTGGGACCTTGCAAAAGAGATGAAACCATCCTAGAGTAAAAGGAGTTAGTGTGAGTAAAGTGAAGGAAAGGGTCCTTAACCTCGGCCAAATGGCACGGGTTAGGGATCATAGTTGCTTTTCTCACCGCATTCCTCATGGCACATAAGACTACTTTCCTCTTTGCCCCCGGCTCACCATGTTCACTCTTTAACTTTCCCCTTGCTGAAATTTCTTCACACGGCGCATGCTCTCTTTTTTCATGCGCGTTCTTTTCCTCACTCACCACACTCACATTCTTCACTCCAATCGGCACATGCTCATTTTTTTCATGGCTGTTTTTATCCTCACACACACTCCTTACTTTCTTCTCTCCACACCACTCACTCAAAGGATCCAAAATAGTAGGTAGAGTAATGGCAGCCCATGCCTTGGTCAACTTGGCTTGGTCAGCACGTACTTGCGAGGGAGGCAAAGGGGGAATGAGGAACTTGTTGTCCCGGTGTGTCAACTTGTATGTGTTGAGGAAGCCGTCGTGGACAGCTCGCCTATCAAATTGCCACGTGCGCCCTAGAAGGAGGTGGCTGGAGTTCATGGGTGCAACATCACAAACGCGCTCGTCCGCATAAGTGCCGATAGAGAAAGGAATGGAAACTTGCCTAGACACATTGATGGCCCTGCCATCATTTAACCAACTTAGGTCATAGGGATGGGGGTGGGCAATTGTGGGCAGCCCCAAGGAGTGGACAAGGAGCTCACTAGCCACATCCGCACAACTTCCGTTGTCTAACAGAATAGAAATCACTAAACCGTGTGCTAGGCTGCGGGTAAGAAAGAGATTGTCCCGTTGGTCAAGGGCAGCCGCTTGGGGTTTGGCATGGATGGCTAAGGTACGTCGAACCACTAAACACTTGGGTATATCTACACAAGCGTACCCCTCCTCAATCACTTTCCTAACTGGAATCAACCCTTGGCTATCCTCCTCGTCCTCGTCATCACTTACTATCTCCCCGCTGTCCCGTATGATCATTACCCTCCTATTAGAGCATTCAGCCCTCATGTGGCCTTTCCCTCTACATTTAAAACATGTGATGTTCCTTGAAGGGGTTCTAGGGGTAGGTGATACGATCCTCACTAGGCGTGAATCGTTTCTCCTTAAGCGATCGTTGTCCAAGAGTGGATTCGTGCGGAATAGTAATTCAATCTTGCGCTGACCCTATTGGACGTGATTATCCAACCAACCCAGCTACGTAATCAAGGATCTTGCTCGAACTTCTAACCCTCTAACCCTTGGTGAGGTTAGCAACCTAGATAGGCGAACAATAGAATGAACTTTCGATTTACTTGAGTTGTTCTTCGAGTGTTCGGACTCAAAGGATTCAAGGTTCTTAGTGAGATCAATTAACGCAAGTATTTGGCTGAAAAAGATCTGGATTTTATTAAGCCAAGCGGCTGCCCTTAAATAGGCGCAAATACACAAATACAAATCCTCGTAGGCATTGAACTTCTACTAAGTATTAAACTCTACTAGCTAATTTAATTAATTAATTAAATACTAATACTAGTACTAAGTAAATTAGTACATAATAAAATAAAGAAGTCCTTCGCTTGAGAGAACTTCAAAGGACGCGTCTTCTTTCTCAAGTCGGAGTCCTATGCGCATTAGGACTTGCGCATTGGACGTTTTGCCTCGCGCCATCTTCCAAACGGCTCGAGCCCTTCCTTTGAAACTTTGCCAACTTCTCCTAGACATTCCCAGCTATCTTGTATTTCGTTGGAGGCTCGGGAAATATCGTTTAATTCTGACTTGGCTCGAGCGTCCATTTCGTGTGCGCTAGGTGCGGTCAACAATGTGAGTAACCTCGGCTCTTATGTGCGCAATGTCGAGTCTTCTATCAAGGACTCGCGCTGAATCTCCTCTTGCATGAATAATGAGAGCTGACTTGAATGCCTCTTCGAGCCTTGGCGTGTCATCGGGCCAAGGGGTGGCAAGGGTACGCTCGCGGGTTTGCGGTAGGTGTGCGATGCGTACTACGGTTTGCATCAGTCCCTCCCCCTTCCAAAGGATTCGTCCTCGAATCCGATCCTTCCTCTTCGTCTTCCACCCAATCACATAGTGTCAAATCCGAGACATTAAAGGTCGAACTCACGGGTCCATAGTCTTCGGGTAGGTCTAGCACATAAGCGTTTCTCCACTATCAAAAACAGTCCATCACCTCTAGCCGAAATTTTATTCCTTCTCAAGGCTGGAAATCTCTCATGCCTTAAATGTAACCAAACCCAATCTCCCACGCTGAAGGATGCGGTTGTTCTTCCTTGGTTTTTCTTGCAAACCAAACGCTCATTCATCTTTTCAATGTTATTCTTGACTTGCTCATGAATTTTCTTCACTGCTGCCGCCTTCGATTCTCCATCTAAACTTACGGCATCTTGCAAAGGTAAAGGTGCTAAGTCAAGCGGTGTCAATGGATTGAAACCGTATACCACCTGAAATGGTGTGAAACCGGTGCTTGAATGTATGGCTCAGTTGTAGGCAAATTCCATAAAGGGCAATTGGTCATCCCACTTTGAAACATGCTTGCCAACCAATGCTCTCAACAATGAACCGACTGTCCGATTCACAACTTCTGTTTGACCATCGGTTTGGGGATGACACGAAGTTGAAAACAGTAGCTTCGTCCACAAACGCCTCCACAATACTCGCCAAAAATGGCTAAGGAACTTCCCATCTCGATCACTCACAATACTAGTCGGCATTCCATGTAAGCGAACCACTTCCTTAAAGAATAAATTGGCGATGTAGCTTGCGTCATTTGTAGTGGTACATGGAATAAAATGAGCCATTTTTTAGAATCGATCCACCACGACAAAGATGCAATCCTTCCCTTTCTATGACTTCAGCAGTCCAACCATGAAATCCATAGACAAATCTGTCCAAGGATGAGTAGGGGTTGGTAGGGGCAGGTATTCTCCATGACTCGCAACTTTAGACTTCGCTTTGCGACAAGTAACACAACGAGCCACAATTCGAACCACATCTCTCTTCATATGCGGCCAATAAAAATGCCCTTTCACTACCTCTAGCGTCTTGGTCACACCGAAGTGTCCCATGAGTCCACCACCGTGCGACTCCCATACTAGCAACTCGCGCATAGAGCAATGCGGAATGCATAGCCGTTGGTGCTTGAATAAGTACCCATTATGTTGATAAAACTTAGAACCATGGGTTGTAGCACATGTAGAGTATATGCCTTGAAAATCCGAATCAAGAGGGTAAAGGGAGATGATGTGCGAGAACCCAAGAAGTTTCGCACTAAGAGATGAAATTAGGGCATACCTCCTTGACAAGGCGTCGGCCACTATGTTCTCCTTCCCTTGCTTATACTTGATGTGATACGGAAACGCCTCTATGAACTCCATCCAAGTGGCGTGTCTTTTTTTAAATTTTCCTTGCCCCTTTAGGTATTTTAAACTTAGATGATCGGTGTGCACTAGGAACTCTCGCGGCATGAGGTAATGTTGCCAAACTTCCAAGGCACGCACGAGCGCATATAGCTCCTTATCATAAGTCGAATACCGTAGTTGTGCATCCTTTAACTTTTCACTAAAGAACGCAATCGGTCATTGCTCTTGTATCAAGACAGCTCCAATGCCGATGCCACTTGCATCGCATTCCACTTCGAATGCCTTTTCGAAATTAGGCAAGGCTAGAACCAGTGCGGTGCACATACTTTCTTTAAGCGCTTGAAACGCTTGCTCTTGTGGCTGCTCCCACGCGAATGGTACCCCTTTCTTTGTCAACTCATTCAAAGGTGCAGCTAGGGTACTGAAATCCTTGACAAAGCGCCTATAAAAGCTCGCTACGCCATGGAACGAACGTATATCACTCACGTTCTTAGGTGTAGGCCAATCCCGAATTGCCTTGACCTTCTCTTCATCTACCTTGACGCCTTCCACACTTACAATAAACCCTAGAAAGCTCACTTGGGTGAGGGCGAACGAACACTTGTTCGCCTTGGCATATAACTTTTGTTCTCTTAGGGTTTCAAACACTTGGCGTAGATGTGAACCATGTTCTTCGATAGACCGGCTGTAGATTAGGATGCCATCGAAGTAGACCACTATAAACTTCCCAATAAATCACCTAAGCACATGGTTCATCAACCTCATGAAGGTGCTAGGTGCGTTAGTCAAACCAAAGGGCATAACTAACCATTCCTAAAGACCGTGCTTGGTCTTGAATGCCGATTTCCATTCATCTCCTTCCTTCATTCGGATTTGGTGGTAGCCGCTCATTAGGTCAATCTTTGAGAACACTTGGCTGCCACTCAATTCGTCTAACATGTCATCCAACCTTGGAATAGGGTGACGATATTTGACAGTGATTTTGTTCACGGCTCTACAGTCAACACACATGCGCCATGAACCATCTTTCTTTGGTACTAAAATAACGGGCACGGCGCAAGGAGAGAGGCTCTCTCGCACATATCCTCAGCTTAAGAGCTCGTCTACTTGCCGTTGTAGTTCCTTAGTCTCCTCGGGGTTACTTCGATAGGCTGCTCGGTTCGGAATAGTGGAA
Source organism: Viola odorata (assembly GCA_963691705.1). Taxonomy (NCBI): domain Eukaryota; kingdom Viridiplantae; phylum Streptophyta; class Magnoliopsida; order Malpighiales; family Violaceae; genus Viola; species Viola odorata. The sequence goes on from OY829542.1 coordinate 32,460,851, forward strand.
GCCGGAACGAAGTCAATTTGATGCTCAATCCCTCGGATTGGAGGCAATCCCGCAGGCATCTCATCCGGTAGAACATCTTCGAATTCTCTCAATAATTCGGTGATAATGGGAGGTGTAGAGTGTAGGGATGAAGTAGAAGAGGATAGACAGTAGGGTTTGAAACGAAGTACGATCAACGACTTACTTGTTTCGCAATTTAGATTGCGCATTAGGAGTGCTCGCCGAATGCCCTTTCCTTTGGCGAAGAGGCTCACCTTCTTTCCCCCAATCTTCACTTCGTTTGAACCACTTTTTACTTCTTTCTCGTCTTCACTAATCTTCTTAGAAATCTCCCACTCCGCATGGGCTTCTCAAGCCATTGTTGATCTTCGAATACTTGCTTTCGAGTCAAAGGTGCAAGTGAATACTTTTTGCCATCTTTGAACAACTTATACTTGTTCGTTCTTCCATCATGTATTGCTGATGTATCAAATTGCCACGGCCTCCCTAGCAACATATGGCTCGCATGCATAGGTATTATGTCGCAAAGGACCTCGTCCTTGTACCTCCCAGTCGCGAGTGCGACTAGTGCTTGTTGACTCACTTTAATGGCATTGCCATTGTTCATCCATTGTAGTGCGTATGGCCTTGGATGTCGAATAGTTGTTAGCCCTAGCTTGTGGACCAACATAGTACTCACACAATTGGTGCAGCTACCATTGTCTATGATGATAGAACAACCGGTTTTGTTGATGATGCCTTGAGTATGGAACAAATTCTCTCGTTGCTCATCCTCTTGCGCTTCTTCCTCTTTAACTTGCGCACTTAGGTTGCGCCTTGTTACCATGGCCAAAGAATGGATGACACTTTCATCCGAATCACTATCTTCATGTGTAGCCTCGGCTTCTTCAACCTTTTCTTGTTCATCATCCGATGCTAACTCGCCATCATCACGAATTAAGAGAAACCTTTTGTTGGGACACTCGGATTGCTTGTGTCCTCTTCCCGCACATTTGAAGCAAACGATGTCCTTAGTCGCCGGCCTACTAGAGGTTGTATTAGGGTTGAGGTTAGGTGCTCTCGGTGGATTAGGGTTGCTGCTTGGGCCCTTGTATTCCAACGGTAAAACCCTAGGTGGTGCGCGACCTCCTTTCTCTTCTTTATTCCACGGCGGCTTCTTCCATCCTTGTGCCCTAGTGGCTATTTGACTAGAGTAAGTAGCCCTAGCCTTGGTTTGTCTTTCTATCTTCACGGCCATGTGAAGCATCTCTTCCAAGGATCGGTAATACACCAAATCCAACTTGCTTGCGATCTCGCGGTTAAGTCCATTGAAGAAACGAGCCATGGTGGCCTCTTCTTCCTCTTCGATTTGAGCCCTTGATATAGCGATCTCTAGCTCGTTGAAGTACTCACTAACCGATCTAGTTCCTTGAGTCATGGCTTGCAAGCGCTGGTATAGATCCCTTTGGAAATAAGAAGGGATGAAACGCCTTCTCATCTCTAGCTTCATCTCTTCCCATGTTCGTATGGGTGGTGCGTTTGCCCTACGCTTCAACTTGTGGAGTTGTTCCCACCAATGCACGGCATAACCATTGAATTCCACGGCTGCCAATAGGACCTTCTTGTCCTCAGAATAATTATGGAGCAAGAAGATCGATTCGACCCTTTGCTCCCATGTGAAATATGCGTCGGGGTCGTCTGTCCCATCAAAATGTGGTATCCGTAGCTTGATGCTATTGAGATTAGCATCAACTCGGTCTTCCTCTCTAGGCCGCCGCTCATTAGCTCGGTCGCGCCTAAAGACGTGAGGCTCCTCTTCCTCATATGCATCGTTCCAGTGCGTTCGGGCTGGTTGACGCCACTGCTCTTCCTCTCGCATGAAGTCCCATCGCGGTGCGCCCTCGGTGCACTGCGCAGTTTGCCTATGCGCATGGCGTGTTAGGCGCTCGGCCTCGATGCATTGGTCTTGCGCTGAAGTGCGGTGTGGTCTTTCCTCATCTTTGCCCAATAGGAAATGACGCTCCTCATTCTGTTCTCCATTAAAACCCTTAGGAAAATCTGCAAGCGGATCCGGTTTGTCCTCCTCTCGCTCCCCATCATAAAGGTGAGCGGCTTGTTGTGGATTTAGGGTTTGAGTGATGTGAGGAATAGGTGTGGTCTTCCCCTTGTTTTTGTCTTCGTTCCTCTCGGAGCTGCTCTCTGATTGGAACGCTTCCATCTTGTCCATTCCTGCCATCAATTGCACGAGTAGGTCTCGCACGCTTGGATTGTCAATCCCTTCGGTCTTTTCCGATTCCTTCTCAATTCTAATTCCTAAATCTTGAGACATACTTTCTTTTCTTTTGTTTTTGTTTTTGACTCTTTTTGAAACGTAAATACAAAAAGATGGATGAAGGTGATTTGACTCCGGACTAGAGTTAAATCGACACAAAGGAATAACAATAACGATATTGAAATAAACGAACTAAAAGTTACCAAACTTAGACGGTCTTTCGCTCCGCTACCAACTGATACGATCCTCACTAGGCGTGAATCGTTTCTCCTTTAGCGATCGTTGTCCAAGAGTGGATTCGTGCGGAATAGTAACTCAATCTTTCACTGACCCTGTTGGACGTGATTATCCAACCAACCCAGCTACGCAATCAAGGATCTTGCTCGAACTTCTAACCCTCTAACCCTTGGTGAGGTTAGCAACCTAGATAGGTGAACAATAGAATGAACTTTCGATTTACTTGAGTTGTTCTTCGAGTGTTCGGACTCAAAGGATTCAAGGTTCTTAGTGAGATCAATTAACGCAAGTATTTGGCTGAAAAAGATCTGGATTTTATTAAGCCAAGCGGCTGCCCTTAAATAGGCGCAAATACACAAATACAAATCCTCGTAGGGATTGAACTTCTACTAAGTATTAAACTCTACTAGCTAATTTAATTATTTAATTAAATACTAATACTAATACTAAGTAAATTAGTACATAATAAAATAAAGAAGTCCTTCGCTTGAGAGAACTTCAAAGGACGCGTCTTCTTTCTCAAGTCAGAGTCCTATGCGCATTAGGACTTGCGCATTGGACGTTTTGCCTCGCCCCATCTTCCAAACGGCTCGAGCCCTTCCTTTGAAACTTTGCCAACTTCTCCTAGACATTCCCAACTATCTTGTATTTCGTTGGAGGCTCGGGAAATATCGTTTAATTCTGACTTGGCTCGGGCGTCCATTTTGTGTGCGCTAGGTGCGGTCAACAACGTGAGTAACCTCGGCTCTTGTGTGTGCAATGTCGGGTCTTCTGTCAAGGACTCGCGCTGAATCTCCTCTTGCATGAATAATGAGAGCTGGCTTGAAAGCCTCTTCGAGCCTTGGCGTGTCATCGGGCCAAGGGGTGGCAAGGCTACGCTCGCGGGTGAGCTACGCGCATTAGGGTTTGCGGTAGGTGTGCGATGCGTACTACGGTTCGCATTAGTAGGGTCGGTGTTTGGTGTGTTTTTGGTAGCCATTGCGGTGGGAGGGGTGCTGGTTGGGTAAGTGTTTGGCTTGGGCGGTAGTATGGAGTCTTGGTTGCTTTTGGGGGGGCTGAAGCGGGGTTCCAAGTTGTCTTGTAATATGGAGATGGAGTGAAAGGGGTTTTGGGTTTAGCACTTACTTGATACGATCCTAGCCCCATGGCTAACCCCAGAGAGGTTAATGAAACCCCTACACATGAAGACAAGGCAGGAGACGCTGTTTGATCAAGCTTTCAGGCATAGGATGACATGGAAGGTGGCTTGGAGGCACCTAGCACAAGGTTTGACATCCATCCGAGTCAACCCTTGGAAGAACGGCTTCAATAAAAGATCCAGCATATATACAAGACCTATTGGAGTCTTAGGAAGGCTGTGTCCAAGTTTCAGAGCATTCGGACAAGTAAATCTCAAGGTGGATCATGGTGGCATTCTAGCTGTCAAGGAGAAGACGCCCAGGCACGACCAGCGACTTCGATTGAATCTAGACGGCGCTGTATATGTCTGAATCATGCGATCGACCACTCGTTGGAAACTTCAGGATGTTAGCTTTCATTTGGGACAAGATTCAGCTCATTTGACCCAGTGGTTTGAATGTTATAGATGTAAACATTATGGTGCGCAGTCTGTCCGCGAGACAACATACGACTTGAAGTTTCGGCCCAAACCTTGGCCCGATGATGGAGAACTCGACATGAGCAGCTGGAATGTATTTCATTATATTTATATTTACTTTAAATTAGTTTCCTTAGTTAATTAGTTAAAGAACGGCAACAACTTCTGTTTCCATTTATTTAACTAATTAGTTAATTAGTTGCCTTAATTAATTGGTTAAATAAATGGCAGCAACCTTTGTTTCCATTTATTTAATTAATTAGTTAATCAGTTTATTTAAATTAGTTAATTAAGTTAATTTCCTTAATTAGAACTCCTACTTCTATTCCTATTAGGGTTTGCTTGTAACCTTATATAAGGAGCCGTTTGGCCTCCTTAGAAACTTGGCTGATTATTTATAAAGATATTTTCTTATATTCTCTGCCCCTTTTGCGTTCAACAACAAATGAACCTTGTTCTTCTTGAGTCTTGTAAGCTTGAGTCGTTTCAAGTAAAACCCCAAATTACTTCCATTAATTGTCTGTTCTAGGTTGATATCCGCAAGGGATATAGGCTTAGCGATTCGATTAAGATCCTTCCTTATTCGAGTTAGGTTGGTTGATGCTTAGCGATCAACAGGCTTAATTGCTTAAGAAAGTTATCCATTCCGCAGGGAAATCCCGTCTTGAACAAAGATCAACATTGGTGCTACGTCTCCTTTGCAAACAAGGATCGTATCAGCTGGTAGCGGAGCTTAAAGGTGTTCTTGATTGGTAAGGTATCGGTTCTGAAATTTTTTGTTTTCATTGTTGAAATCGGTTGTTCTCCTACTCCATTCAAAACCGATTTCTTTGTTGTTCTTGGTTCGTTATATGTGCAAATTTCTGGCAGTGTCAAAATTGATTTTTAATACATAGCTATTGAAGTCTGATTTTGGTGAGAAAGGTCTCGTTGGAAAGCTGTACCTGTTAGGTTTTCGAATCAAAAAGAATCAAGTGATTCTGTGATACGATCACACTACCCTTAAGGCTTGAAGACAAGGATATTGTTCCAAAAGGACCAATCACAAGGAGCATGGCTGATACGATCCTGGTTCCTTAGGATGCGTAGCACCAATTTTGATCTTTGTTCAAAGATGGATTTCCTGCGGAATAGATAGAATAGATAGAACTCACTTGCACAATTAAGACCTGCTGAACGCTAAGCAACAGCCAACCAAAATCCGAACAAGAGAGGGTCCTTGTGAATGATAAACTTGCACAACTAAGACCTGCTGAACGCTAAGCAACAACCAACCAAAGTCCGAACAAGAAGATAAACAACAAGTAGGATGCAATTCCAGGATTTACTTGTATACGACTCAAGTATTGCGGACTCAAGAAGAACAAGGTTCAACCAACTTGAACAAGGGGCGGAGATTGAAGAGAATATCTCAATTTATCAAATAACAGCCAAGTTTCTAAGGAGGCCAAGTGGCTCCTTAAATAAGGTTACAAGCAAACCCTAATTCCAAAATAGGAATATTACATAAAGTAAAACACTTTAACTAATTAATCAATTAACTAATTAACTAATTAACTAATTAACTAATTATAGTAAATATAAATATATTTAAATGCATTCCAGCAGCCCATGTCGAGTTCCCCATCATCGGGCCAAGGTTTGGGCCGAAACTTCAAGTTGTATGTTGCCTCGCGTACAGACTGCACGCCATAATGTCGACGACTATAACTTTTAAACCACTGGGCCAAATGAGCTGAATCTTGTCCCAGATGAAAGCTAACATCCTGAAGTTTCCAACTAGAGGTCGATCGCATGATTCAGACATGTACAGCTCTGGTTACGTTCCGACGAAGTTGCCTGTTGTGTCTGCACCTAGAACTGCTGTGTGCGAGATTGTCATCTCGAATCTCCTTGATATCTACTTGTCTGAATGCTCTGAAACTTGGACACAGCCTTCCTAAGACTCCAATAGGTCTTGTATATGTGCTAGATCTTTTATTGAAGCCGTTCTTCCAAGGGTTGACTCGGATGGATGTCAAACCTTGTGCTAGGTGCCTCCAAGCCACCTTCCATGTCATCCTTCGCCTGAAAGCTTGATCAAGCAGCGTCTCCTGCCTTGTCTCCATGTCTAGAGGTTTCTGAATGGTCACTGGGGTTAGCCATGGGGCTAGGATCGTATCATTCCCTTCCCCTTCGAAAAGATTCGCCCTCGAATCTGATTCTTTTAAGACAACAATTCTATCAGAATCAACAAAGGAAACACATGAATGAAAGGGATTACCCAAGGCATCCAACTCCAATTGTTGCAACTTGGACAACTCCTTCTCCTTCAAAACATCTTGCTCTCGCTGCCCTAAAGAGAAAACACAAGAAGAAGAAGAATTAGTTAACCCATGCTCACTCTTTTCATGGGGGCTGTTTTGATTAGTCTTCTTTAAGACTTTGGGTTCTTTTAAGCCCTTTTCTTTTTCTCGCTCACTCACTTCTGCACTTAGAAGTGTAATGGACTTCTCTTCTTGAATAGGGAACTTGTCTTCATAGACCTCGAATGCTTGAACTTTGATTATAGAAAATTCCGTTCTTGGATCCATATCATTCTCCCCTTCTTCGAGAAGATTCGTCCTCGAATCTTGCTCAGCATCATCTTTCGCCTTTGACTTAGTAGGCCTGATACTAGGATAAAGAGACCTCTTCTTCCTTTGCTTCTCTATTCTGATCGCCTCTTGTAACATATCCTCTAAGTAGAAGAACTCAGTGTAATGCAGTGGATCTATTATCTCTTGGTTGAGGCCTTCGAAGAATCTTGCCATCGTCTCCTTTTTGGTCTCCTTGACTTGCGCTCTCTCCAAAGCAATCTCCATCTCATTAAAGTACTATTCAACACTCTTATTTCCTTGTGTCAAGGTCTGTAACTTATGGAGGAGCTCACGGCTGAAGTGATTAGGAACAAACCGCTGCCTCATCACCCATTTCATCTCGCTCCAATCCTCAATTGGATCTAAGTAGATAGTCACTCTCTTGTGATTGAGCTGATCCCACCAATTCCTAGCATACCCGCTAAACGCAGCTGATGCTAACCTCACTTTCTTCCGTTCTGAATAATCATGGCAGCGAAAAATAGATTGTACATCTCGCTCCCAATCCAAGTAATCATTCGGACCATACACTGCTTCAAAAGGCAGAAGTCTTACCCTTGACTCACCTTTGTTATATGTCTCGGCCTTCGCCCTCAAACCAACCGAGATGTTCCTTCTTTCACACCTATCATACTGCCCTTGCCTCAAATAGGCATCATCATCATAATCTTGCCTCAAAGACCATTGCATGTACGGCATTATATAAGGTATAGAATTCAGTTTCGGCGAACACAGTGTAGTAATTCAAGCACAGCTTCTGATTCCGGTGTCCGAATCACCTGATTCTTCTTGATTCGGAAACCTAACAGAATCAGCTTTCCAACGGATCCTTTTTCACTCAAATCGGGCTTCAGTAGCTATATATACAAATTCAATTTCGACACTGAAAATTGTGCAGGATTTTGCAGCAAACACAATTTAGTAAATCGGCTATAGCTTTTGATTCCGATGTTCGAATCACCTGATTCTTCTTGATTCAGACTCCTGACAAATAGAGCTTTCCAACGAACTAAGACTCACAGAAATCGGACTCCAATAGGTATATATTGAAATACGATTTCGACACTGACACTTTGGTGGACTGTTTTTGGTGACTCTTTTGTATGACTCTTTTGACACTTTGGGGACTAAGTTTGTGACCCTTTTTTTTGACACTTTGGGGACTGATTTTGTGACACTTTTTGTAAATAAACAAATCAAACAGAAAAGACCCCAACTGATGCGATCCAAGTAGTTTAGGATGCGCAACAACGAAATCTCTACCTAACGACAAAAGTAAAGGATAGTTAGGATAGTTACCAATCTTTGAACGCCTTAAGCTCCGCTATAAACTTGCACAACTAAGACCTGCTGAACGCTAAGCAACAGCCAACCAAAGTCCGAACAAGAAGATAAACAACAAGTAGGATGCAATTCCAGGATTTACTTGTATACGACTCAAGTATTGCGGACTCAAGAAGAACAAGGTTCAACCAACTTGAACAAGGGGCGGAGATTGAAGAGAATATCTCAATTTATCAAATAACAGCCAAGTTTCTAAGGAGGCCAAGTGGCTCCTTAAATAAGGTTACAAGCAAACCCTAATTCCAAAATAGGAATATTACATAAAGTAAAACACTTTAATTAATTAATCAATTAACTAATTAACTAATTACAGTAAATATAAATATATTTAAATGCATTCCAGCAGCCCATGTCGAGTTCCCCATCATCGGGCCAAGGTTTGGGCCGAAACTTCAAGTTGTATGTTGCCTCGCGTACAGACTGCACGTCATAATGTCGACGTCTATAACTTTTAAACCACTGGGCCAAATGAGCTGAATCTTCTCCCAGATGAAAGCTAACATCCTGAAGTTTCCAACTAGAGGTCGATCGCATGATTCCGACATGTACAGATCTGGTTACGTTCCGACGAAGTTGCCTGTTGTGTCTGCACCTAGAACTGCTGTGTGCGAGATTGTCATCTCGAATCTCCTTGATATCTACTTGTCTGAATGCTCTGAAACTTGGACACAGCCTTCCTAAGACTCCAATAGGTCTTGTATATGTGCTAGATCTTTTATTGAAGCCGTTCTTCCAAGGGTTGACTCGGATGGATGTCAAACCTTGTGCTAGGTGCCTCCAAGCCACCTTCCATGTCATCCTTCGCCTGAAAGCTTGATCAAGCAGCGTCTCCTGCCTTGTCTCCATGTCTAGAGGTTTCTGAATGGTCACTGGGGTTAGCCATGGGGCTAGGATCGTATCAATGGCCAAGAAGCTTACCATGTGGATCGAAAGAGAATTAATCAAGACAATACCTAAGCATGAAGATTGAGCCTTGATATTTTATTGTTTTTATTTTCTATAAATAGAACATCAAGTTAGCTTTCTTTTTCAGATTATTGCCAAGTGAAAGCTAGAGAGAGTTCCTCCTCTAGCCTTTCACCAAGGCTTGATCCAAGCTTATTATTTGAGTGATTTGTTTATGTGATCTTTTGGCCACTTCTTGGCTGAAACTTTGTATTGTTTCTTGGCTGTAATTCCAGTGTGTTCTCAAGCTATAATCAAGTGTTCTTTGTGCTTTCAATCCTTGTTCAATTGATTGGTACATTTTCGAATTCCATCCAAGAATTGTTCATCCATTTCCTTTCATCTTTCATTCATCATTTCCGCTGCAATTCTACTCCATCTTCTATCCTTTTTCCTTCCATCTTCTAAGTTTCTTTGTGTCAACAACTCAAGCTAGATCCTCCATCAAAACATAGATTCAGACTCCCTTACAAAGGAGGTTGGATCTTATCAAGTGGTAGCGGAGCTCTAGCCGCTTCGAGTTGTTCTTGAATCTGAGTTTGTGTTTGTGTTCGTCCATGATCTTCATTTTTTCTGCCTATTTTGTCAAGAAGAAGTAACTAAAAATCTGGTTACAACCCTTCCCATCCGTCCACTTTCAGCCAAAGTTTGTGTCACTTTTTGTCTTTCTTGTCTGAATATTCACTTACACTATTTTCTTGTCCCCCACCCAGCATTTTATCCTTCCAAATCAGCTTTGTGTCATAGAGGGCAGCACATACCTCACACCTTTTTCTATTAAAACAAACATCTCATTCCCCTCACATGTGAGCAGCAAAAATCCAGCCCTTACCCATCCGTGCACAACCTACAATCCACTACTACAAAGCTGAATATTCTCTTACACATCATCCAAGTGCAAGTCCTTCCATCATTCCATCATTCTTCCAAAAATCAGAACTTTCCCTACATTCTTCCAAAACAAACCAAAATCATCCCTTGAATTAAAAACACGTCTCCTTCAAACAACATTTGATCATTTCAAAGTTTAGAATATAATTGTTCTCTAAATCAAAAAAAACAAAAAAAAACAAAAAAATACAAAGAAGAGAACAAAACGCTATCTTTAAATTCCAAGTGTTATTTCAATTATTCATTCTTTTAAATTCTATACCCCCTACATGGGCGGTTGCAATCTTTAAATTCAAGTCATTTCAATTCCGTTATTTCCATTCAAGTCATTTACATTCAAGTCATTTACTTTCAAGCTCAAAGGGAGGCCTTGTCGCCCTTTTTACTTTTCTGTCCTAGGGTTGGTTCTACCATCCTCTCCTTACAATTCAAGTCATTTCCATTCAGCTATTTAAATTCTGCCATTTAAATTTCAGCAATTTACTTCAAGTAATTTACTTTCTTGTACTTTACTTTCTTGCTCAAAGGGAGGCTTTGCCGACCTCTTTACTTTTCTGTCCAAGGATTGGTTCTACCATCCTATTCTTTACTTTCCAAGCCTTTCCTTTCAGCTTTTCCTTTCAGCTTTTCACTTCTTGAATTTCTAATGTGCTCAAATCAAAACAATAATTGAACAAAAGAAAACAACAAGGACACTGCTTGAGGACATTACTTGGACAAAAGGGAAACAAAACAACTTGTGAGGCTTGAGTGACTAAGTGAGGACAATTTTTACGAGAGTTTCAAACATGAGAGCAAACACGTGAGGGAGTGTTTTCACTAACGTGTGCCACTTGTGTAGGTTAACTTTAAACATGTCTCGCTCGAGCATGTGTGGAAGTGAGGAGAGAAAATCACCTAGCTCCCAAAGTAAAAACCTGTTGGCTGCGATGGAAACAATGAGAATTGCAATAGAAGAATTGCAATTTGAAAAGGAAGATCTCAAGAAACAAGTTTCCTTCCTTATGAAAGGAACCCCAGCTGATTCTCCTACTCCACCATCCAAAACTACAAGGAAAATAGCAAAGGATGGAATTTTTGAGACTGAATCCGACGGCCATGATAGTGATGGCGCCAATGAGAAGTCAAAGAGGGTGGCCGGCGGAGGCTCACCCAAGGATACTAGCACCAACAAGCAAGGAAGGGGCACATTCGCAAGCAAACCCATCGTCACCAACCTTCAAGCCCAAACCATAAGAATACTCCAATCCGAGGGTAAGGTGGGACAATACAATCTATTCAAAGATAGTATAAATCCTACATTATCCAAGGGTATTGGCAACCACAAGGTCGAAGAAGACACACCTTTAGGCCGCCACGGGGCCATGGTGACTTTATGACGAGTCAACCAAAAAGCCTCACTACCATGTCTATACCAATCCACTCCATGATCATGCATACTATGGAGACGAACATGAGGAAGGTGCCACTTATGACCGAGAAGAGTCTCATGGCCACAGAGAAGAAGTACCACGAGGGCCAACTAGATATGAAAGGCTAGATGACAACATTAGTGGTATTAAAGTTAAAATACCTACTTTTGAGGGAACCACCAATCCGGAAGAATATATCAAGTGGGAAGGTAAAATACAACGAATATTCAATTGCCACCGATATTCAGATAACAAAATGATCAAATTAGCAACCATGGAATTTGATGGTTATGCGGTGAATTGGTGGGAGAAGATGACCAAGGAGAGAGTCGGAATACATGCCATTACTGCTTGGGTAGAATTGAAATGCATCATGAGGAAGAGATTCGTTCCTGCGCACTACAAACGTGACTTACAAAATAAGTTACAAGGGCTAAAGCAAGGAACTAATTCCGTGGGAGAATATTACAATGAATTAGAATCCCTCATCACCAAAACCGAAACTCAAGAAGAAGAAGAGACCACAATGGCGCGATTTCTAAATGGTCTACATGATAAGATCAAGTACAAGCTTGAACTGAAGGAATTTGATAATTTGCAGTCCATGCTACACTATGCCCAAAAAGTGGAAGCTCGTGAGTCCACCAAGAAGAAAACTACTTCTAGCCGACTACCATCCCAAACAAACAATTATTCATCTACATACAAACCACCATGGAGAAGAGACACCTACCCAAAAGACAACATTACATCAGCCCCATTACCCAAGACCGACACAATCCTACCAAAGACATACCAACCTTACACCAAAACAGCCCCTCCTAGTTCTATTCCAAAAACCCAAAATACTTCTACCCCTAACCCAACTCCCAAAAGATTTTCCAGCAATGTTGAGTGTTTCAAATGTCATGGAAAAGGACATATTTCTTCCGAATGTCCTAATCGACGAGTAGTCATTATTCGAGAAGGAGGGTATGAAACGGATTGTGATGATAATGATGAAAGTTCCAAGGAATTGGAACTTGTAAAAGAAGAGGAACACGAAAGTTGTGAAGAAGAAGAGATAGTTCCTACTTCAGCCAAAACAATGATCCTAAGAAGGAGTTTGACTACTCAAGTGAAAAACGAGGTCGCATGTAAGGAACAAAGGGAGAATCTCTTCCATTCTCGTGTAGAGATACAAGGCAATATTGCCTCTTTGATTGTTGATAATGGGAGTGTGGTGGATGCCGCAAGCCATCTACTAGTACACAAATTGAGCTTGCCAACAACCAAACATCCTAAGCCCTACTCACTCAATTGGTTCAATGATGATGGAGAAGTCAAGGTGAAAGAGCAAGTTCTTGTTGCTTTCAAGTGGGGAGGTGATACGATCCTGGCTCCTTAGGATGCGTAGCACCAATTTTGATCTTTGTTCAAAGATGGATTTCCTGCGGAAATAAATAACTCGACAAGTACGAGCTTAGACCACTTAGCTAACCTGTGCTAAGAGCCCTAATCGATTTCAAGTCAAGGGTCTTGAATCGGATTCTTAGGACTAGACTCAACAATGTGAGAATCACACTAAGATAAACGACACAATAATGTAACTCCAAGATTTACTTGTACACGACTCAAGTATTGCGGACTCAAGAAGAACAAGGTTCAACCGACTTGAACAAGGGGCGGAGATTGAAGAGAATATCTCAATTTATCAAATAACAGCCAAGTTTCTAAGGAGGCCAAGTGGCTCCTTATATAATGGTTACAAGTAAACCCTAGTTCCAAAAATAGGAATAATAAATAAAGTAGAACACTTACTAAAGTAGAACACTTTAACTAATTAATTAAAGTATCTATTTAATTAATTTAACTAAATAAATAGAAGGTCGCAGCCTTGCTTAAAAGGGACAGTCAACGCGCGTCAACTCCAGGCGAAACGGGCAGGAGCCGTTATCAATCAACGAGCAGACAGGCGTGACGCAGAACGGGAACAGCAAGCGGCATGCGCGACAGATAATAGAATCGGCAATGGCTAGTGAAACGGACAAGTGCAGTTTTGACCCAATCGGACAAGTACCGTTTTGAGGGAAACGGACAGGTACCGATTGGATGAAACGGTCAAGTGTCGTTTGCGTGAAACGGTTCCATGCCGTTTCTAGCAGACTCAGCATCGGTCAAGTTGAAGGTGAGAAGGTTCACCACTCTTGTTGTCTTCTCTCTCAATGTCGCTTTCTCACTTGTCATCTCAGACTCCAGCTCCCTGTGAATGAGAGATGACAATCGGTCTTGAAGCTTTTGAGCTCTAGCTCGAGTCATCGGACCAGTTGGCGGTTAAGGCACCTGGATGCGTGGATTCGCATCATTCCCTCCCACTTCGGAAGGATTCGCCCTCGAATCCGAATCGGCATCGTCAGCAAGTCCATACTCGTCATCTGTATCAAACAAAACTAAGTCAGAAACATTGAAAGTAGAGCTAACGGCACCATACTCACTCGGCAATGCCAGTTTATAGGCATTGTTGTTGATCTTCTCAACAATCTGGAACGATCCGTCTCCTCTAGGAGATAGCTTGCCGCGGCGTTGGTCAGAAAAACGCTCCTTGCGCATATGCAACTAGACCCAATCGCCCACCTGGAACGTCACTAGCCGTCGGCCATCGTTCCATTTCTGCATCAGTTTCCCATTCAGTCGCTCAATGTTCTGTTTTGCCTTAGCATGTAATTGTTTGACAAAATCAGCCTTCTGTGCACCATCTAAACTTACAACATCACTCAACGGCAAAGGAGTCAAATCCAAAACAGTTCTAGGATTAAATCCATACACAAGTTCAAACGGTGAGTAATGCGTAGTGGAATGAACAACACGGTTGTAAGCAAATTCAATAAATGGTAAATGATCAACCCGAGTAGAAACATGCTTACGAACTAACGTGCGTAAAAGTGAACCAAGCGTACGATTCACAACCTCAGTTTGACCATCCGTTTGTGGGTGATAAGAAGTGGAATACAACAATCGGGTACCAAGCTTTTTCCATAAAACACGCCAAAAATGACTAAGGAACTTAGTATCTCTATCACTTACAATAGTCAAAGGAACACCATGCAAACAGACTACTTCACGAAAGAATAGATCAGCAATCTGAGTAGCATCACAAGTAGTCGAACATGCAATAAAATGGGACATTTTTTAAAATCTGTCCACCACAACAAAGACACTATCCTTTCCATTCTTAGACCGAGGCAGCCCCACAACAAAATCCATGGATAGATCGGTCCAAGGATGAGAAGGAACAGGTAACGGCATGTATTCTCCATGACCAGCAGACTTAGATTTGGCTCTACGACAAGTCAAACATCTAGCAATAATGCGCACTACATCATGCTTCATGTGAGGCCAATAAAAGTGATCATGTAACACATCTAAAGTTTTAGTCACGCCAAAGTGGCCCATCAAACCACCACTATGGGCTTCATGCACAAGTAATTCACGAAGAGAGCAATGAGGAAGACATAAATGTTTACCTTTAAACAAATAACCCTCATGCTTATAGAATTTAGAACCAGAAATAGAAACGCCATGCAAATAAATATCACCAAAATCAGAATCGGCAGCATAGAGTTCTATAATATGTGAAAATCCAAGCAACTTGGCATTAAGAGAAGTAATCAACGCGTACCTGCATGATAAAGCATCAACAACAACATTCTCTTTACCTTGCTTGTACTGAATGTGATAAGGGAAAGCCTCAATAAATTCCATCCAGATGGCATGTCTCCGATTCAGCTTCCCTTGTCCTTTGAGGTACTTCAAACTCAAATGGTCAGTATGGATGAGGAACTCCCTCGGCATCAGGTAATGTTGCCAAGTCTCCAACGCGCGGACAAGAGCATAGAATTCCTTGTCATATGTCGGATATCGGAGTTGCGCATCCTTGAGCTTCTCACTGAAAAAGGCAATCGGTCGTTTCTCGTGCATCAGAACGGCACCGATTCCCAACCCGCTGGCGTCGCACTCTATCTCAAACGCCTTGTTGAAGTCGGGCAATGCTAGCACGGGAGCGGCACAGAGCCGTTCCTTGAGGGTAGCAAACGCCTCCTCCTGCGGCTGTTCCCACCTGAAAACAACATTCTTCTTTGTTAAATCATTCAGAGGAACAGCGATAGTGCTAAAGTCCTTTACAAATCGCCGATAGAAGCTCGCCAATCCATGGAACGATCTCACATTGGTAACGGCCTTCGGCGTCGGCCATTCCCATATGGCGCGGATCTTCTCTTCATCCACTTTAACGTCATCTGCACTCACAATAAAACCAAGAAAGCCAACTTGTTCTATTGCAAAAGAACACTAACTAGGTTTAGCATATAATTTCTGCTCACGAAGTGTTAGAAAAACTTCCCTAAGATGTAAAACATGCTCATCAATTGATTTGCTATAGATTAAAATATCATCAAAATAAACTACAACAAATTTGCCAATTAAGTGCCGAAGTACATGGTTCATTAACCTCATAAAGGTGCTAGGAGCATTAGTTAAACCAAACGGCATAACCATCCATTCATATAAACCATACTTAGTTTTAAAAGCAGTTTTCCATTCATCCCCTTCTTTCATACGAATTTGGTGGTAGCCACTCATTAAATCAATTTTAGAAAATAACCTACTACCACTTAATTCATCTAACATATCATCTAATCTAGGAATATGATGACGATACTTTACAGTGATTTTGTTGACTGCTCGGCAATCAACACACATGCGCCAAGATCCATCTTTCTTTGGGACGAGAATGACTGGAACGGCACATGGAGACATGCTCTCCCGAACATACCCACGCGCAAGCAAATCGTCCACTTGCCGTTGTAGTTCTTTTGTTTCCTCTGGATTGGATCGGTAAGCTGGCCGATGTGGAATTGTCGATCCAGGAACAAAGTCGATCTGATGTTCTATGCCTCGAATCGGAGGCAAGCCAGGTGGCATCTCTTCGGGTAGAACATCTTCAAATTCCTGCAAGAGAGAAGAAATACCAATCGGAACGGTATATGACCGTTCCGTTTCATCTGAGGTTAAACAATAAGAGCAAAAACGGATTAGCAGAAGAGGACGGCTTGCGTCAAAACAGTTGTTATGAGAAATCATCGCTCTCCTCACTTCGCTTCCTTTGGCATATACACTCAATTTCTTTTTATTTACCTCTCCTTTTCTCTCAATGCCACCCTCAGCACGCTTACTCTTTTCGTGCGAATGTTTACACTCGCTCTCTGCATGCTTGCTGTTTTCATGCGAATGTTTAAGGCTCACACACTCAGTGTTTCCCTCTATATTTTTCACACTCAAACCTTCTTTTTCTCTCGCAAGCTGTTTTGTAATCTCATATTCAGCATGTGACTTAGCAAGCCATTGCTGATCCGCAAACACTTCAGCTTGTGTTAATGGTGCTAAGGTGAATTTCTCTTCCCATCATGATTTGCCTCTCGATCAAACTGCCATGGTCGTCCAAGAAGGATATGGCTAGCTTGCATCGGCACTACATCACAGAGAACCTCATCTTGGTATTTGCCGATACGAAACTTAACAAGTACCTGTTTGGTCACCTTAATACCGTTGTCATTTGTCATCCAGTGTAGACGATACGGTTTCGGATGCTTTACCGTCGGTAATTCTAGCTTATGAACCATCAGCGCACTGGCACAGTTCGTGCAGCTTCCGTTATCAATAATAATGGAGCAACCCTTGTTATCAATTACACCTCGGGTATGGAACAAATTGGTCTGTTGCTCCTCATCACACACTTCTTCTGTGGATTGTACGTTCAGGTTCCGTCGGATCACAAGCAACCGAACATGCTCACCTCTCTGACAGTCATTATCCGAATCGGCCTGACCGTCTTTCTCAGGTTCCGAGTCCCCCAGTTCATCATCCGATTCTTCCTCTCCATTCGGCCGGATGATGAAGACTCTTTTATTTGGGCATTCTGATTTCTTATGCCCTCGGCCGTTGCATTTGAAACACACAATGTCTTTAGTGGCGGCCCGATCCACTGGTGGAGTATAAGGCTTTGTGGTAGCCGTTTTGGAAGGAATAACGGCACTAGCAGATCCCTTCGAAACGGCTGGGACCGTTTTTTCGTCCTTAATCCAAGGTGCCTTCTTCCAAGGCGTCGACCCAGTAGACTTATAGGAACTCCTAGCTTTCCTATGCTTCTCAATTTTTTGAGCCATATGAAGCATCTCCTCAAGAGTGTTGTATTGAGTCAGCTCCAATGCATCTGCAATATCTGTATTCAATCCGGCCATGAACCGAGCCATTGTTACCTCAGGTTCCTCAGTAATCCTTGCTTGAGCTAGAGCAATCTCCATCTCATTAAAATAGGCTCCAACCCCCTTACTGCCTTGCTTCAAAGTTTGAAGTCGTTGGTGCAGCTCACGGTGAAAGTGTAACGGCACAAACCGTTGTCTCATTGCCTGTTTCATCTCACCCTAAGTAGCAATCGGGCCTGCCAAAACAGTCGCGCGCTTCAGGTTGAACTGCTCCCACCAATGGCTAGCATATCCACTGAATTCAACTGCTGCCAGCTGCACCCTTTTACCCTCCGAATAGTTGTGGCATAAGAAGATAGCATCTACCTTTCGTTCCCACGTCAGGAATGCATCAGGGTCGTCAGTACCTTCAAACGGAGGTATCTTCATTTTGATGCTACTAAGATTAGCATCCACACGGTTAACGTCCATTCGGTCGTCCTCCCGTTCTCTCCTACCATCCCGATGATCTCGTCTCTCCCTTCTCTGGCCATTCCTAGCGTTAATCCATCCTTCTCCCCCATCGGGTTCTTCATCGTCCCAATCAACACGTGGAGGTGGCAGCGCACGCCTAGCAAGTCTCCTAGGAGGAACGTGGGCAAGATCTCGCTGTCGATGTACATTAAGTGGTCGACGGGCGTTGTCACCCTCTTCGGACAGATCGGTCATACGTCCGTCATGTTGATCACCTTCTGCTCTCGGGATCGGATTCATAGTGGCTAATGCTTCCACCCTAGCCATCCTTACATCGGCGGCCAATTGCCGTTCCGTGGCAGCTGCTTGCCGTTCCGTGGCAGCTGCTTGCCGTTCATCGGCAGCCAATTGCCGTTCAGCCATGGTTCTGAGTTGTTCTGCGATGGTAGCTAACATAGCTGCCAAATCAGGTTGTGGTACTCCTTCTTGAGACATCTATAATTTTCCTGAAATCACAACACAAAAGAAAACGTAAAATTGCACTAATCCTAGCATTCCCTCACGTGTTTACTCTCGTGTTTAATCACTCTAATAATCTCACAATTCTTCTCAAAATCTCCTGCAATGTTCAAGCGTTAGTAAGACTCAAGAATCCAAAGAACAGCTTCCAAGAAGACTCTCAAAGACAACTAGCTTCAAACAATCGTTGATACTTGGTATTTGATTAATCGCAAAAGCAATCAATTAAACAAAGAACAAGTGGAGTAGAAGACAATAATATTAAGGAATCAAAGAAAAGCTCTATTCGACTCGAAACAACTCAAATAAAATTAATCTCCAACTCTGATTTCAAGAAACAATTTGTTCTTCAAGTTCAATTGTCTATCAACTGATATATCTGATTATGGTGCCAACACTTCTATATATTTTGTAATTGTTGAATCGAAATTCCCCCTTCTTTTTTTTGACTAGGAACACAGTTTAGTGTTTTGCTCACAACTTTTTACTCGTAACTCCGAATCGACTGATTCTTTTTGATTCGGAAACCTAACAGATTCAGCTTTCAAACGATACCACAAACACCGAAATCGGAATTCAATAGCTATGTATATAACTATTATTTCGACAACTGAAACTGACAGAATTTTCCTTTGTATTTCGTGACCTCCTTGTGGGTAGAAAACGCAGGTAATTTAGCGAATTTCAACACAACAACTGGACCGAAACATCACCAATTGTACTTCAAGTAACTAACCAAGCACAGCAAAGAAATCGGTTTGAATAGAGAAGAATGAAATACCGATTTCAACAATGATAACTTGAAACAAAGAACGATACTTACCAATCTTTGAACGCCTTAAGCTCCGCTACCAACTGATACGATCCTAGCTCCTTAGGATGCGTAGCACCAATTTTGATCTTTGTTCAAAGATGGATTTCCTGCGGAAATAAATAACTCGACAAGTACGAGCTTAGACCACTTAGCTAACCTGTGCTAAGAGCCCTAATCGATTTCAAGTCAAGGGTCTTGAATCGGATTCTTAGGACTAGACTCAACAATGTGAGAATCACACTAAGATAAACGACACAATAATGCAATTCCAAGATTTACTTGTACACGACTCAAGTATTGCGGACTCAAGAAGAACAAGGTTCAACTGACTTGAACAAGGGGCGGAGATTGAAGAGAATATCTCAATTTATCAAATAACAGCCAAGTTTCTAAGGAGGCCAAGTGGCTCCTTATATAATGGTTACAAGTAAACCCTAGTTCCAAAAATAGGAATAATAAATAAAGTAGAACACTTACTAAAGTAGAACACTTTAACTAATTAATTAAAGTATCTATTTAATTAATTTAACTAAATAAATAGAAGGTCGCAGCCTTGCTTAAAAGGAACAGTCAACGCGCGTCAACTCCAGGCGAAACGGGCAGGAGCCGTTATCAATCAACGAGCAGACAGGCGTGACGCAGAACGGGAACAGCAAGCGGCATGCGCGACAAATAATAGAATCGGCAATGGCTAGTGAAACGGACAAGTGCCGTTTTGACCCAATCGGATAAGTACCGTTTTGAGGGAAACGGACAGGTGCCGATTGGATGAAACGGTCAAGTGCCATTTGCGTGAAACGGTTCCATGTCGTTTCTAGCAGACTCAGCATCGGTCAAGTTGAAGGTGAGAAGGTTCACCACTCTTGTTGTCTTCTCTCTCAATGTCGCTTTCTCACTTGTCATCTCACACTCCAGCTCCCTGTGAATGAGAGATGACAATCGGTCTTGAAGCTTTTGAACTCTAGCTCGAGTCATCTGACCAGTTGGCGGTAAAGGCACCTGGATGCGTGGATTCGCATCAGGAGGATACAACGATGAAAGACTTTTTGACATTGTTCCCATGGACACTAGTTACTTACTACTAGGACGTCCATGGCAATTTGATAGAAGAGTAGTTCATGATGGATACACCAACCAAATCCATCTCACTCACCAAGGGAGAAAATTCAATATTCTTCCTCTTTCACCCTCTCAAGTTCATGAAGATCAAAGACAAATGGAGAAAGCAAGTGCTGAATTTCATTTGGTGAGAAAAATAAAAGAGCGAAAGAGTGGAGAGAAGAAAGTAAGTGGAGGGAACAATACACGCCATGAAAAAAGTAAGCATGGCAGCAAAAGTGAGTTAGAGAAGAATGAGAGTGAGGTAAAACCTTTGAGTGTATTTGCGAAAGGGAGAGTGATACAACATGCCTACGAAACCAGCAAAATTTACCTTATACTTCGGTTTAAGGAACATTGTTTACATGTGGATATTAACCCTTCTTCCCTACCACCTCCTCTAGTTTCACTTTTACAGGAATTTGAAGATGTGTTTCCTAAGGATATGCTGGATGGCCTTCCTCCTATCCGAGGCATTGAGCATAGAATCGACTTAATTCCGGGTTCTACACTACCAAACCGACCAGCATATAGATGCAATCCGGAGGAGACTAAGGAACTAGAAAAATAGGTGGATGAACTCTTGAAAAAAGGGTTTATCCGTGAGAGTATGTCACCCTGTGCTATCCCCGTGTTACTTGTACCAAAGAAAGATGGGACTTGGCGAATGTGTGTGGATTGCCGAGCAATAAACAAAATCACCATACGATATCGGCATCCTATTCCCCGCCTTGATGACATGTTAGATGAGTTAAGTGGAAGCCAAGTCTACTCCAAAATAGATTTGATGAGTGGATACCACCAAATCCGCATGCAAGAGGGAGATGAGTGGAAGACTGCATTCAAAACCAAATATGGCCTATACGAATGGATGGTAATGCCTTTTGGACTTTCTAATGCCCCTAGTACTTTCATGCGGTTGATGAACCACGTTTTGCGTGAATTTATTGGGAAATATGTGGTCGTTTATTTTGATGACATACTTGTTTATAGTCGATCAATGAGTGATCACATTTCACATCTTCGCACCATACTTTTTACACTTCGAACTAACAAGTTATATGCCAAGATGTCTAAATGTGAATTTTGTTTGGATAGTGTACACTTTCTTGGTTTTGTTGTCAGTATAGATGGCGTCCAAGTTGATGATGACAAGGTGAAAGCCATTCAAGAGTGGCCAACACCTAAGAACGCAAGTGATGTGAGATCTTTCCATGGCCTAGCAAGCTTCTACCGACGCTTTGTTCCAAAATTTTCAACACTTGCCGCCCCACTCAATGAATTAACCAAGAAGAACGTGGCGTTTGAGTGGAAAGAAAGACAAGAAAAGGCTTTCCAAGAGCTTAAAAGACACCTTTCCCACACACCTATCCTAGCCCTTCCTGATTTCAACAAAGCATTTGAACTTGAGTGTGATGCTAGTGGAATTGGCCTTGGGGCTGTTTTGACTCAAGAAGGTCGTCCTATCGCTTACTTTAGCGAAAAACTTAATGGTGCCCAACTGAATTACTCCACTTATGATCGTGAGTTGTACGCACTTGTAAGAGCATTGATGGTATGGGAACACTATCTTCTTCCAAATCAGTTTGTTATCCACACCGACCATCTTAGTCTCAAATTCCTACAAGGTCAAGCCAAGCTCAACAAAAGACATGCCAAGTGGATGGAGTTCATCGAGGTCTTTCCATACACCATCAAATACAAGCAAGGTAAGGAAAATGTGGTAGCTGATGCACTTTCTAAAAGGTATGTACTCTTAACCACTCTTGATGCTAAGATCTTTGGGTTTTCGCATTTAGCAACTTTATATGAGCATGATGAAGACTTCCGTGATACATACATAGCATGCTCTAAGGGACCTTATTTGCATTATGTGAAGCATGACAATTTCTTGTTTAAATATAATCGGCTTTGCATACCACAATCTAATATTCGAGAATTGCTTGTGATAGAAACACATAGTGGAGGACTACAAGGACACTTTGGTATCACAAAAACTCTTCACATGTTAAAGGTACATTTTTTTTGGCCAAAAATGAAACGTGATGTCACCAAGGTAATTACTCGTTGTCTCGTATGTAAAAGAGCGAAATCTAAATCAATGACTCATGCTTCATATATACCTCTACCCGTGGCTACCCATCCTTGGGTAGACCTCTCCATGGACTTTATTTTAGGGCTGCCACGCTCTAGGAATGGGCATGATTCCATATTTGTGGTTGTTGACCGTTTTTCAAAAATGGCCCATTTCATTCCTTGTGCGAAAACACATGATGCTACTCATATTGCTCATCTGTTTTTCTTACATGTAGTGCGTTTACATGGGATTCCTAGAAGCATTGTAAGTGATCGAGATACAAAGTTTTTAAGTCACTTTTGGCCATCCTTTGGGCAAAACTGGGCACCAAACTTCTCTTCTCAACTACTTGTCACCCTCAAACCGATGGACAAACGGAAGTGGTCAATCGAACTCTAGGTTCTCTCTTGCGAGTAATGGTTGATAAACATGGAACAAAATGGGAAGAAAGTATACCTTTCATTGAATTTGCTTATAATCATGCTAATCATTCTACTATTGGTTTCTCTCCTTTTGAAGTGGTATATGGATTTCAACCACTAACTCCTCTTGATCTCCTACCTCTGTCCTTAAGTGTGATAAAATGTGTCGATGGAGAAACTAAGGCAGCCACAGTCAAAAGCATTCATGACAAGGTGAAACGCAACATCGACGATATGAACGAACGAGTGACCCGTAAGCGCAACAAAGGACAGCCCCATACATCATGGGAACCAGGACAATTGGTGTGGCTGCATTGGCGGAAAGATCATTTTGCTAGCCACGGAAAAGGAAAATTGAGCCCAAGAGGCGATGGTCCTTTTGAAATCCTCCATCGTATCAATGACAATGCCTATGTTGTTGATCTACCAAGTAAGTATGGTTCAATAAGCAACACATTTCATATTAGTGATCTATCTCTCTATCATGCAGATAATGAAGGGTTTCAAGAAATGGATTCGAGGACGAATCCTTTCAAAGAAGGAGGAGATGATACGATCACACTACCCTTAAGGCTTGAAGACAAGGATATTGTTCCGAAAGGACCAATCACAAGGAGCATGGCCACGAAGCTTACCATGTGGACCAAAAGAGAATTAATCAAGACAATACCTAAGCATGAAGATCGAGCCTTGATACTACTCCTGCATTGTTCCAAAAGTGAGCTGAAGCAAACACTCCAGTAGCAAAACGCTATAGCGTTTTGCCCCTGCTTCGAAAGGACCTTGCGAGCTGTTTTTCCCCCACTTGTGATATTTTATTATTTTTATTTTCTATAAATAGAACATCAAGTTAGCTTTCTTTTTCAGATTATTGCCAAGTGAAAGCTAGAGAGAGTTCCTCCTCTAGCCTTTCACCAAGGCTTGATCCAAGCTTATTATTTGAGTGATTTGTTTGTGTGATCTTTTGGCCACTTCTTGGCTGAAACTTTGTATTGTTTCTTGGCTGTAATTCCAGTGTGTTCTCAAGCTATAATCAAGTGTTCTTTGTGCTTTCAATCCTTGTTCAATTGATTGGTACATTTCCGAATTCCATCCAAGAATTGTTCATCCATTTCCTTTCATCTTTCATTCATCATTTCCGCTGCAATTCTACTCCATCTTCTATCCTTTTTCCTTCCATCTTCTAAGTTTCTTTGTGTCAACAACTCAAGCTAGATCCTCCATCAAAACATAGATTCAGACTCCCTTACAAAGGAGGTTGGATCTTATCATTCTGACACCGAAGTCAAAAGCTATAGCCGATTTACTAAATTGTGTTTTCTGCCAAATTCTGCACAATTTCTATCAACTCGAAATTGAATTTGTATATATAGCTAATGAAGTCCAATTTGAGTGAAAAAGGATCCGTTGGAAAGCTGAGTCTGTTAGGTTTCCGAATCAAGAAGAATCAGGTGATTCGGACACCGGAGTCAAAAGCTGTGCTTGAATTACTACACTGTGTTAGCCGAAACCGAATTCTATACCTTATATAATGTCGTACATGCAATGGTCTTTGAGGCAAGATTATGATGATGATGCCTATTTGAGGCAAGGGCAGTATGATAGGCGTGAAAGGAGGAAGATCTTGGTTGGTTTGAGGGCTAAGGGCGAGACATATAACAAAGGTGAGTCAAGGGTAAGACTTCCGCCTTTTGAAGCAGTGTATAGTCCGAATGATTACTTGGATTGGGAGCGAGATGTACAATCTATTTTTCGCTGCCATGATTATTCAGAAAGAAAGAAAGTGAGGTTAGCATCAGCTGCGTTTAGCGGGTATGCAAGGGATTGGTGGGATCAGCTCAATCACAAGAGAGTGACTATCTACTTGTATCCAATTGAGGATTGGAGCGAGATGAGGCAGCGGTTTGTTCCTAATCACTTCAGCCGTGAGCTCCTCCATAAGTTACAGACCTTGACACAAGGAAATAAAAGTGTTGAAGAGTACTTTAATGAGATGGAGATTGCTTTGGAGAGAGCGCAAGTCAAGGAGACCAAAAAGGAGACGATGGCAAGATTCTTCGAAGGCCTCAACCAAGAGATAATAGATCCACTGCATTACACTGAGTTCTTCTACTTAGAGGATATGTTACAAGAGGCGATCAGAATAGAGAAGCAAAGGAAGAAGAGGTCTCTTTATCCTAGTATCAGGCCTACTAAGTCAAAGGCGAAAGATGATGCTGAGCAAGATTCGAGGACGAATCTTCTCGAAGAAGGGGAGAATGATATGGATCCAAGAACGGAATTTTGTATAATCAAAGATCAAGCATTCGAGGTCTATGAAGACAAGTTCCCTATTCAAGAAGAGAAGTCCATTACATGTCTAGGTGCAGAAGTGAGTGAGCGAGAAAAAGAAAAGGGCTTAAAAGAACCCAAAGTCTTACAGAAGACTAATCAAAACAGCCCCCATGAAAAGAGTGAGCATGGGTTAACTAATTCTTCTTCTTCTTATGTATTCTCTTTAGGGCAGCGAGAGCAGGATGTTTTGAATGAGAAGGAGTTGTCTAAGTTGCAACAATTGGAGTTGGATGCCTTGGGTAATCCCTTTCCTTCATGTGTTTCCTTTGTTGATTCTAATAGAATTGTTGTCTTAAAAGAATCAGATTCGAGGGCGGATCTTTTCGAAGGGGAAGGGAAGATACGATCCTTGTTTGCAAAGGAGACGTAGCACCAATGTTGATCTTTGTTCAAGACAGGATTTCCCTGCGGAATGGATAACTTTCTTAAGCAATTAAGCCTGTTGATCGCTAACCTAACTCGAATAAGGAAGGATCTTAATCGAATCGCTAAGCCTATATCCCTTGCGGATATCAACCTAGAACAGACAATTAATGGAAGTAATTTGGGGTTTTACTTGAAACGACTCAAGCTTACAAGACTCAAGAAGAAAAAGGTCCATTCGTTGTTGAACGCAAAAGGGGCAGAGAATATAAGAAAATATCTTTATAAATAATCAGCCAAGTTTCTAAGGAGGCCAAACGGCTCCTTATATAAGGTTACAAGCAAACCCTAATAGGAATAGAAGTAGGAGTTCTAATTAAGGAAATTAACTTAATTAACTAATTTAAATAAACTAATTAACTAATTAATTAAATAAATGGAAACAAAGGTTGCTACCATTTATTTAACCAATTAATTAAGGCAACTAATTAACTAATTAGTTAAATAAATGGAAACAGAAGTTGTTGCCATTCTTTAACTAATTAACTAAGGAAACTAATTTAAAGTAAATATAAATATAATGAAATACATTCCAGCTGCTCATGTCGAGTTCTCCATCATCGGGTCAAGGTTTGGGCCGAAACTTCAAGTCGTATGTTGTCTCGCGGACAGACTGCGCACTATAATGTTTACATCTATAACATTCAAACCACTGGGTCAAATGAGCTGAATCTTGTCCCAAATGAAAGCTAACATCCTGAAGTTTCCAACGAGTGGTCGATCGCATGATTCAGACATATACAGCGCCGTCTAGATTCAATCGAAGTCGCTGGTCGTGCCTGGGCGTCTTCTCCTTGACTGCTAGAATGCCACCATGATCCACCTTGAGATTTACTTGTCCGAATGCTCTGAAACTTGGACACAGCCTTCCTAAGACTCCAATAGGTCTTGTATATATGCTGGATCTTTTATTGAAGCCGTTCTTCCAAGGGTTGACTCGGATGGATGTCAAACCTTGTGCTAGGTGCCTCCAAGCCACCTTCCATGTCATCCTATGCCTGAAAGCTTGATCAAACAGCGTCTCCTACCTTGTCTTCATGTGTAGGGGTTTCATTAACCTCTCTGGGGTTAGCCATGGGGCTAGGATCGTATCATTACTTGTCACTCAATTTTCAATGCAAGGTGGAGCATGTCCTCCACGGAGTCATAGGCATGGAAATCTAGCTGATACGTAATTTCCTTGTGCAGCCCACCCAAAAAATGAGCCATGGTGGCCTGATGCGAATCCACGCATCCAACTACCGTTACCACCAGCTGGTCCAATGACTCGAGCCAGAGCTAGAAAGCTTCAAGACCGTTTTTCATCTCTCATTCACAAGGAGCTGGAATGTGAGAGGACAAGTGAGGAAGCTGCACTTAGAGAGAAGACACCAAGAGTTGTGAATCTCCTTACTTTCACAATGACCGAAGATGATTCTGCCAGAAACGGCACTTGACCGTTTGTCACCAAAACGGCTCTTGTCCGATTCGTTCAAAACGGCTCTTGTCCGTTTCGCTTAAATCGGCACTTGACTGATTTCACTCAGCCATTGCCGTTTCACTCATCTGTCTCGTGTGCCGATTGCTCAAAACGGCTCCTGCCCGTTTCGCGTGTCCAGAAGCGCGCGTTGACTGAAGTTCAAGTTGTTGACTTTAATTATTTTAGCTTAATTAGTTAATTAGACAGTTTTAATTAGTTAAGTTATCTTCCTATTTTGGAAGTCCTACTTCTATTCCTATTTGGTTTACTATTAGGGTTTGTTTGTAACCTATATAAGGAACCACTTGGCTACTTTATTAAGTTGGCTGTTATTTGATAAATTGAGTTAATCTCTTCAATCTCCGCCCCTTGTTCAAGTTGGTTGAACCTTGTTCTTCTTGAGTCCGCAATACTTGAGTCGTATACAAGTAAATCTTGGAATTGTATTATTGTGTCGTTTATCTTAGTGTGATTCTCACATTGTTGAGTCTAGTCCTAAGAACTCGATTCAAGACCCTTGACTTGAAATCGATTAGGGCTCTTAGCACAGGTTAGCTAAGTGGTCTAAGCTCGTACTCGTCGAGTTATCTATTTCCGCAGGAAATCCGTCTTTGAACAAAGATCAAAATTGGTGCTACGCATCCTAAGGAACCAGGATCGTATCAGTTGGTAGCGGAGCTTAAGGCGTTCAAAGATTGGTAAGTATCTTAATTGTCTTCAAGTTTCATCGTTGAAATCGGTATTTCTTTCTACTCCATTCAAAACCGATTTCTTGCTGTGCTTGGTTAGTTACTTGAATACAATTGGTTGTGTTTCGTTCCAGTTTGTTGTGTTGAAATTCGCTAAATTACTTGCGTTTTCTACCCACAAGAAGGTCACAAAATACAAGAGAAAATTCTGTTCAGTTTCAGTAATTTCAGTTGTCGAATTTGTATTCATATATATAGCAACTGAAGTCCGATTTTAGTAATTGTGGTTTCGTTGGAAAGCTGAATCTGTTGGGCTTCCGAATCAAAAAGAATCGGTCGATTCGGAGTTCAGAGTAAAAAGTTCTGATCAAAACACTGAATTGTGTTTTGCTGTCAAAAAAAAAAAAAAAAAAAAAAAACAACAACAACAGGGAAATTTCCCAAAGAAAAGAAAGGGATCCGATCCTGCAAATACGAAAATATATAGAAGTATTTGCTCCATAAAAACCAGATTTATCAAGGAATTAAATTGCACTGCGATTGGGTATTACAATCATAACTGAAATTGAACTTGTTTGAGTCCCTTCGAGTCAATTTTGAGCTTTCTTTGATTCCTTGAAATTGCCTTCTACTCTACTTGCTATTTGTTTGATTGGTTGTTCTTGCAATTACTCAAATATCAAGTGTCACAATTCTTTTCCGTGCTAGTTTCTTTGAGAGTCTTCTTGGAAGCTTTTTCTTTGGATTCTTGAGTCTCACTAACACTTGAACATTGCAGGGAAATTTGAGAGATTTTGTGAGATTATTAGAGTGATTAAACACGAGAGTAAACACGTGAGGGAGTGCTAGGTTAGTGCAATTTTACGTTTTCTTTGGTGTTGTGAATTTCAGGAAAAGTAAAAGATGTCTCAAGAGGGAGTACAACAACCCGATCTATCGGCTATACTAGCCATAATGACGGAACAGCTCCGAACATTGAATGAACGGCAATTAACTGCAAATGAGCGGCAGCTAACTGCCGATGCAAGGATAGCTAAGGTGGAAGCGTTAGGTACCATTAATCCAGTTCCTATAGCCGCGAATAACCAACGTGATGGCCGTTTGTCTGATCTGTCCGAAGAAGATGACAACGCCCGTCGACCACGTGATGAGAATCGTCGGCCTAATCTTGCTTTGGTCCCTCCTAGGCGACTTGCCCGACGTGGTCCACAATTACCATATTCTGATTGGGAAGGAGAACCTGATGGGGGAGAAGGCTGGATAAATACAAGGGATGGACAGAGGAGAGAGAGACGAGACCGTCGTGATGGTAGGAGAGAACGGGAGGATGACCGTTTGCATGCTAATCTAAACAGCATCAAAATGAAAATACCTCCGTTTGAGGGTGCTGACGACCCTGATGCATACTTAACTTGGGAAAGGAAAGTAGATGCTATCTTCTTATGTCACAATTATTCGGAAGGTAAAAAGGTTCAGATCGCCGCAGTCGAATTTTGTGGGTATGCTAGTCATTGGTGGGAGCAGTTCAATCGGAAAAGGGCA
This sequence comes from Viola odorata, assembly GCA_963691705.1. Taxonomy (NCBI): domain Eukaryota; kingdom Viridiplantae; phylum Streptophyta; class Magnoliopsida; order Malpighiales; family Violaceae; genus Viola; species Viola odorata. Next base: position 32,490,215 of record OY829542.1, read on the forward strand.
GCTGTCTTAGCTGGTCCGATTGCTAATTGGGAAGAGATGAAGCAGGCGATGAGACAACGGTTTGTCCCTGCCCACTTTCACCGTGAGCTTCATCAACGGCTTCAAACCTTGAAGCAAGGCAGCAAGGGAGTTGGAGCATACTTTAATGAGATGGAAATTGCTTTGGCTCAAGCGAGGATTACTGAAGAAACTGAGGTAACGATGGCTCGGTTTCTTGCTGGTTTGAATGCAGACGTTGCCGATGCATTGGAGCTGACGCAATACAATACTCTAGAGGAGATGCTTCATATGGCTCAAAAGATTGAGAAGCATAGGAAAGCTAGGAGTTCCTATAGGTCTACTGGGTCGACACCTTGGAAGAAGACGTCTTGGAATAAGGATGACAAAACGGCCCCTGCCGTTTTGAAGGGATCTGCCAGTGCTGTTGTTCCTTCTAAAACGGCACCTACCAAACCTTATACTCCACCAGTGGATCGGCCAGCCACTAAGGAAATTATCTGTTTCAAGTGCAACGGCCGAGGGCATAAGAAATCAGAATGCCCGAATAAAAGAGTTTTCATCATCAGGCCGACTGGCGAGGAAGAATCGGATGATGAACAGGAGGAAACGGAACCTGAGGGAAACGGTCAGACCGATTCGGATATTGACCATCAGAGAGGTGACCATGTTCGGTTGCTTGTAATCCGACGGACCCTGAGCGTACAGTCCACAGAAGAAGTGTGTGATGAGGAGCAACGGACCAATCTGTTCCACACCCGCGGGGTGATTGATCACAAGGGCTGTTCCATTATCATAGACAACGGAAGCTGCACCAACTGTGCCAGTGCGCTGATGGTTCATAAGCTGGACTTGCCAACGGTAAAGCATCCGAAACCGTATCATCTACACTGGATGATGGATGACAACGGTATTAAGGTAACCAAACAGGTGCTTGTTAAGTTTCGTATCGGCAAATACCAAGATGAAGTTCTCTGTGATGTTGTGCCGATGCAAGCAAGCCATATCCTCCTTGGACGCCCATGGCAGTTTGATCGCGCAGCGAATCATGATGGGAAGAGGAACCTCTACAAGTTGGTTAAGGATGGTCAGAAGTTCACCTTGGCACCGTTAACACAAGCTGAAGTGTTTGAGGATCAGCAATGGCTTGCTAAGTCACATGCTGAATATGAAATTTCAAAACAGCTTGCGAGAGAAAAAGAAGGTTTGAGTGTGAAATATATAGAGGGAAACACTGAGAGTGTGAGCCTTAAACATTCGCATGAAAATAGTAAGCATGCAGAGGGAGAGTGTAAACAGTCGCATGAAAACAGCAAACATGCAGAGGGCGAGTGTAAACATTCGCACGAAAAGAGTAAGCGTGCTGAGAGTGGCATTGAGAGAAAAGGAGAGGTAAATAAAAAGAAATTGAGTGTATATGCCAAGGGGAGCGAAGTAAGGAGAGCCATGCTTTCTCATAACAATTGTTTTGACGCAAGCCGTCCTCTACTTCTTATCCGTTTTCGCTCTTATTGTTTAACCTCAAATGAAACGGAACGACACCATACCATTTCGATTGGTATATCTTCTCTCTTGCAGGAATTTGGAGATGTTCTACCCGAAGAAATGCCACCTGGCTTACCTCCGATTCGAGGCATAGAACATCAGATCGACTTTGTTCCTGGATCGGCAATTCCTCATCGGCCGGCTTACCGATCCAATCCAGAGGAGACAAAGGAACTGCAACGGCAAGTTGACGATTTGCTTGCGCGTGGGTACGTTCGGGAGAGTCTGTCTCCATGTGTCGTTCCAGTCATTCTGGTCCCAAAGAAGGACGGATCTTGGCGCATCTGTGTTGATTGTCGAGCAGTCAACAAAATCACTGTAAAGTATCGCCATCCTATTCCTCGATTGGATGATATGTTAGATGAATTAAGTGGTAGTATAGTATTTTCTAAAATTGATTTAATGAGTGGCTACCACCAAATTCGTATGAAAGAAGGGGATGAATGGAAAACTGCTTTTAAAACTAAGTATGGCTTATATGAATGGATGGTTATGCCGTTTGGCTTGACTAATGCTCCTAGCACCTTTATGAGGTTAATGAACCATGTACTTCGGCACTTAATTGGTAAATTTGTTGTAGTTTATTTTGATGACATTTTAATCTATAGCAAATCATTGGATGAACATGCTTTACATCTTAGGGAAGTTTTTCTAACACTTCGTGAGCAGAAATTATATGCTAAACCTAGTAAGTGTTCTTTTGCATTGGAACAAGTTGGTTTTCTTGGTTTCATTGTCAGTGCAGGAGGCGTTAAAGTGGATGAAGAGAAGATCCGCGCGATACGGGAATGGCCGACGCCGAAGGCCGCTACCGATGTGAGATCGTTCCATGGATTAGCGAGTTTCTATCGGCGTTTTGTAAAGGATTTTAGCACCATTGCCGTTCCATTGAATGATTTAACAAAAAAGAATGTTGTTTTCAGGTGGGAGCAACAACAGGAGGAGGCGTTTGCTACCCTCAAGGAACGGCTCTGTGCCGCTCCCGTGCTAGCATTGCCCGACTTCAGCAAGGCGTTTGAGATCGAGTGCGACGCCAGCGGGTTAGGAATCGGCGCCGTTCTGATGCAAGAGAAACGACCGATTGCCTATTTCAGTGAAAAGCTCAAGGATGCCCAACTCCGATATCCTACCTATGACAAGGAGTTCTATGCTCTTGTCAGAGCGTTGGAAACATGGCAACACTACTTGATGCCGAGAGAGTTTATCATCCACACAGACCATTTGAGCTTGAAATACCTAAAGGGTCAAGGGAAGCTGAATCGGCGACATGCCGTTTGGATGGAATTCATTGAAGCCTTCCCTTACCACATTCAGTACAAGCAAGGTAAAGAGAATGTTGTTGCCGATGCACTATCTCGAAGGTACGTGCTCATTACTTCTCTAAATGCCAAATTGCTTGGATTTTCGCACATTATCGAACTCTATGCTACCGATTCTGATTTTGGTGATATTTATTTGCATGGCGTTTCTATTTCTGGTTCTAAATTCTACAAGCATGAGGGTTATTTGTTTAAAGGCAAACATTTATGTATTCCTCATTGCTCTCTTCGTGAATTACTGGTGCATGAAGCCCATAGTGGTGGTTTAATGGGTCACTTTGGCGTGACTAAAACTTTGGATGTGTTACATGATCACTTTTATTGGCCTCACATGAAGCGTGATGTCGTGCGCATTATTGCTAGATGTTTGACTTGTCGTAGAGCCAAATCTAAATCTGCTGGTCATGGAGAATACATGCCGTTACCTGTTCCTTCTCATCCTTGGACCGATTTGTCCATGGACTTTGTCGTCGGACTACCCAGGTCTAAGAACGATAAGGATAGTGTTTTTGTTGTGGTGGACAGGTTTTCAAAAATGTCCCATTTTATTGCATGTTCGACTACTTCTGATGCTACTCAGATTGCTGATTTGTTCTTTCGTGAAGTAGTCCGTTTGCATGGTATCCCTTTGACGATTGTGAGTGATAGAGATACTAAGTTTCTTAGTCATTTTTGGCGTGTCTTATGGAAGAAGCTTGGTACTAAGTTATTGTATTCTACATCTTATCACCCACAAACGGATGGTCAAACAGAGGTGGTAAATCGGACTCTTGGCTCCCTTTTACGCACCCTAGTTCGTAAGCATGTTTCTACTTGGGTTGATCATTTACCGTTTATTGAATTTGCTTACAACCGTGCTGTTCATTCTACTACTCATTACTCGCCGTTTGAACTAGTGTATGGATTTAATCCTAGAACTGTTTTAGATTTAACTCCTTTTCCTTTGAGTGATGTTGTGAGTTTAGATGGTGCCCAGAAGGCTGATTTTGTCAAGAAATTACATGCTAAGGCGAAGCAGAACATTGAGCGCATGAATGAGAAGCTGATGCTGAAACGGAACGATGGCCGACGGCTAGTGGCGTTCCAGGTTGGCGATTGGGTTTGGTTGCATATGCGCAAGGAGCGTTTTCCTACCCAACGCCGCGGCAAGTCATCTCCTAGAGGCGACGGACCGTTCCAGATTGTCGAGAAGATCAACAACAATGCCTATAAACTGGCGTTGCCGAGTGAGTATGGTGTCGTTAGCTCTACCTTTAATGTTTCTGACTTAGAATTGTTTGATGCAGATGACGAGTATGGACTTTCAGCTGATGCCGATTCGGATTCGAGGGCGAATCCTTCCGAAGGGGGAGGGAATGATGCGAATCCACGCATCCAACTACCGTTACCACCAGCTGGTCCAATGACTCGAGCCAGAGCTAGAAAGCTTCAAGACCGTTTGTCATCTCTCATTCACAAGGAGCTGGAATGTGAGAGGACAAGTGAGGAAGCTGCACTTAGAGAGAAGACACCAAGAGTTGTGAATCTCCTTACTTTCACAATGACTGAAGATGATTCTGCCAGAAACGGCACTTGACCGTTTGTCACCAAAACGGCTCTTGTCCGATTCGTTCAAAACGGCTCTTGTCCGTTTCGCTTAAATCGGCACTTGACCGTTTCACTCAGCCATTGCCGTTTCACTCATCTGTCTCGCGTGCCGATTGCTCAAAACGGCTCCTGCCCGTTTCGCGTGTCCAGAAGCGCGCGTTGACTGAAGTTCAAGTTGTTGACTTTAATTATTTTAGCTTAATTAGTTAATTAGACAGTTTTAATTAGTTAAGTTATCTTCCTATTTTGGAAGTCCTACTTCTATTCCTATTTGGTTTACTATTAGGGTTTGTTTGTAACCTATATAAGGAACCACTTGGCTACTTTATTAAGTTGGCTGTTATTTGATAAATTGAGTTAATCTCTTCAATCTCCGCCCCTTGTTCAAGTTGGTTGAACCTTGTTCTTCTTGAGTCCGCAATACTTGAGTCGTATACAAGTAAATCTTGGAATTGTATTATTGTGTCGTTTATCTTAGTGTGATTCTCACATTGTTGAGTCTAGTCCTAAGAACTCGATTCAAGACCCCTTGACTTGAAATCGATTAGGGCTCTTAGCACAGGTTAGCTAAGTGGTCTAAGCTCGTACTCGTCGAGTTATCTATTTCCGCAGGAAATCCGTCTTTGAACAAAGATCAAAATTGGTGCTACGCATCCTAAGGAACCAGGATCGTATCATGGCCTCATCACTCTCGTGCACATCCGCACGCATCAAACAAGTGAGCATTTCATGGTTGAAGTCACTTACACCGCGGTATCCTTGTGTTAACCTTTGAAGCTTTTGGTGGAGGTCACAGAGATAGTAGGAAGGGACAAACCGAAGCCTCATCTCATATTTCAACTCCTCCCAAGTGTCCACCAAGAGCAGCCTCTCACATTGCCTAGTTACTACAAGCCGATCCCACCAATGGATGGCCATATCCGTGAACTCAACGATGGCAAGATGCACCTTCTTGTGCTCCGAGTAATTATAATAGCCGAATACTCTCTCCACCTTACTCTCCCAATCAAAGTAGGTGTCGGGGTCATCCTTCCCTTCAAAGGCGGGAATGGTCATCTTAATGCTCGAGAGGTTGCTGTCCACTCTCTCCTCTTGGGGCCTACGGCCCCCTTGCTCATGACCCTCCTCATACTCAAAACGTCTTGCCCCATGGGCATGCTCGTAGGGTGGGTGATGTGAATCCTCCTACCAACACTAGAGCATTGACCTTCAAGCGCAAGAGATGGCGACTAAGGAAGCACGAGAGATGGCGAGTATGCTTTGAGCATATAATTGTGAAGCTTTCGTGGGTAGATTATGCTGAGCAAGATTCGAGGGCGAATCTTTCCGAAGAGGGAGGGAATGATACGATCCCAAGATGTATCACGCGACTACATGGACAAAAGCGTCAAGACGTGATGGAGCAGATGGAGTCCGATCAGAGGTCCGAAAGGCTTGATGGAAACCTCTATGTGTTATGTTTATTGTGTCCAAGTTTCAGAGCATTCGTACAAGTAGATCTTAAGGAGATTCGAGATGACAATCTCGCACACAGCAGTTCTAGGCGCAGACATAACAGGCAACTTCGTCGTAACGCAGCCGACATTTTACAAGTCCAAATCATACGATTGACCACTCGTTGGAAACGTCAGGATGTTAGCTTTCATTTGGGATAAGATTCAGCGCATTTGGTCCAGTGGTTTAAAAGTTATGGAAGTCTACATTATAGTGCGCAGTCTGTCCGCGAGACAACATACAACTTGAAGTTTCGGCCCAAACCTTGGCCCGATGATGGAGAACTCGACATGAGCTGCTGGAATGTATTTAATTATATTCATATTTACTTTAATTAGTTGATTAGTTAATTAGCTAATTATTTTTCTTAATTAATTAGTTAAATAATGGCAGCAACCTTTGTTTCCATTTATTTAATTAATTAGTTAATCAGTTTATTTAAATTAGTTAATTAAGTCAATTACCTTATTTAGAACTCCTACTTCTATTCCTATTAGGGTTTGCTTGTAAACACTTTATAAGGAGCCGTTTAGCTCCATTATTGAGGGCTGTTATTTGATAAATTGAGACTTCTCTCTTCAATCTCTGCCCATTGTTCATCAATTGAACCTTGTTCCTTCTCAAGTCCGCAATACTCGAGTCGTCAAACAAGTAAAACTGAAATTGCCTCCTATTGTCTCGTTTCTCTTAGTGTGATTCTCACATTGTTGAGTCTAGTCCTAAGAATCCGATTCAAGATCCTTGACTTGAAATCGATTAGGGCTCTTAACACAGGTTAGCTAAGTGGTCTAATCTCGTACTTGTTGAGTTCATTACTTCCGCATCAAAATTCATCTTTGAACAACGATCAGATTTGTGTGCTACGCATCCTAAGCAACTAGGATCGTATCAGTGGGGGATGCCGTGGCTGCTGGTTTGGTCTATCTCGGAGGGCTTGGGGTCGGGGGGGAGGGACATAGGCATTAGCTTGGTGTAGGGGTATGTCAATGTGGGTGGTGATGGCGTGAGGGACATGGCGCGGCTGTCTAGGGTTTAGGCGAGAGCTGGGGTTTTGGAAAGGGGGAAAAGAGTGGCTACGACCTTGAGGGTGGCCTATGGGAGGGCTTTGGCGAGGGCACCTAATCAGCTGCTCCTCCTCATCGCTATGGTCCGAAAGAGCCATCACACCCTCCGCATTGTCAAAGATGGGGGGTTCGGTGTACAAATTTGCATTGCACGGGTCATTTGGGCCGGTTCTTTGGTGGTAATGTGTGGCTGGTTGAGTAGGTTGGGGTGGGGGTGGAGGCGGAGGTGAGGGTGCGGCTGTTTTAGGGGTCAATGCAGCGATGGCGGCCAAGATGGCCTTGTTGGTGCTCTTTTGTTCCTCGTACATGCGTTGCAAGGCAGCCATTTGCACCGTGAGGGTGGCCATGGCCGGATTGAGGGTGGAGGAGTCATCGGAGCCCTCCTCTCGATTCGTGAGATCAGTAGACATTAGAAATGGTACCTACAAAAGAAACAAACGCAATTCACCAAATAAATAAGGGGGTTAGTCCCTCCCTCGCGTGTTTGGGCTCTCGTGTTTCACACAACACTCTAATGCTCTCTCTAACTCACCCACTCGTATCTCCAAGCAAAACCAAGTAATGTAGCTTAGCACAAACTCTAAGACATAAGACAGCACAACGAAAGCAAGGAAAACCGGTGTAGAAAGAAGGTTGAGAAGGCCGAAGAGAAATTCAAGGGAATGATGCGTTGAATTTCAATGACCTAGAGTAGGATTAGTGTTGGAAACAAGGAAGAAAACTCAAGACACTTAAGAAAAGGCTTGCTCAAAAACACCACTCAAGAAGAAGGTAAAAGGAAGGAAAATATTTTCAGAAATGGAAATGAACAACTCAAAACTGAAATCTCGAGTGAAAACTGCACACTGAAATTGAATTGGAGATAAGTATATGAATACGACAGAATTAGAAGACGTCTTCAACAGAAGAAATTTTCTACTCAGATAGAAGTTTAAGCTGGCCAAATTTTAGAATTTTTGGAGGGCAAATACCCTTTCAAAAGGGCAAAATGCGAAGGTAGTGAAAAACTAGGAAAAGAAATTCCGAAATGGAATAGGACCAAATCAATTCAAAACTAGGGTTCGTCCACACGGACACTTCAAAAGCAATGTAATTCACTTCAATGTGCATATACAAGTAGCTTCTAGCTTGTGACACTTTTGCTTGTCTTCTCTCTTCTTCTTTTTTGAGAAGAGGGGGAACTTGATCACTTTTTCTTTTCTTTTCTCTTATTTTTTTTTGATCAAATGTTTTAGTTCCCTTCTTTTAAATTCTATTTTTGATTACAAAGGGTGAAGAAGACTCACTTGAATGACAAGTATTTGTTTTTAAAAGAAAATGAAGTGAAAGACAAGTAGTTTGTATTTTTGAAAAATCTCACTACGAGCGAAAAAATGTGATGTGGCAAGTGAAGATGATGTGTCACTAATTGTGTGGATGACCAAGCAAGTGAAGTGGCATGGGATGTGGAGGTGTATGACAATCACACAAGTGTAAGGATGCTAAATTAGGGCCGGCCTAGGTTGGAGAGCAAGCTGAAAATACTTGGCTCACAATTGAAGCAAACACTTGGCTCATAATCAAGGTGATGTGGCCGGCTTTGGTTGGACAAGCAATTTCGGCACTTAGCAAGAATACAATCAAGTAGACATGGCTCTCAAGGCCACCATAGGAAGCTCCAATAACTTTAGCAACAAATATACTTAATAAAGATGAAATAAACACCACTTTGATGCACACAAACACCAAATAAACTAGCAATTTCAGTTTTGCAAAGATCAAGACACTAGAAGACAAATATTTCTCAAGAACACCTAAATTTTCAAATGAAGTATAAATGATTCCTATGGTAGAAAATAATGTTTAAACCATAGAAAACAAGTATGAAGGTGTTTGAACCGTAGAAACTCTAGGAAAATGTGTTTGAACCGACGAGAGGAACGGCTGTGAAAAACAAACAAAAAAATTCAGCAAAAATTGTGAACACACGGTTGGAAAAGATGGATCCAGCTGTGAGAAGAGAGTTACCAACCTAGAAGATGATGTGGAGCTCCGCTACCACTTGATAACATTCGACCCTCCGTTGAATGGATTGAGGCCGAATAGTGGAGCCTCTTCGGATTTAGTCTCCTTTGGGAGGATGATAACTTGAACTTGATGATGATGAACACAGATTAGGATGAAGGAGTGCGGAATATTTGGATGTTAGGGAGTGTTTAAGGCAGCGGCAATAGATGGATGAATATCGAAAAGGATTTATGGAAAACAATTAAATAACTTGTAATCAAATGTTTACAAGGATCAACAACCGAAACCTTCCCTTAATTGATCAACAAGATCAAGCCGAAAGGTGTTAATTGCTGGACTGAAAACCGGGTTTAAGACCCCTAACTTGGACTTGAAATGGAGATAAACTCACAATTAAATTCAAAGACAAGCTATAAAAGAGGCTATCTCCTTCTATTTATAGCTTGGGCATTATTACATGGAAAGCCCTAAAATACCCTACACTTAGACTAAGGTGCGGGCTTGGGATGATGGGCCTTGAAGAGCTCTTGAAGGCTGCCACTGAGGTGTGGGCTAAGGCGCGGATGGCTAGCGCATGGGCCAAGGCGCGCGGGCTTGCGTACGGACTCGCGCGGACATCCTCATGGGATGCTAGGGTTTTGCGCGGCCCCGGGCGTGTCTCCTCATGGGTTGCTCGGCCATCCCGTGAGTCCTTGACTCGAGCTCGTATCATCTTGCAAGCGAGAGTCAGCGATTGTGAGGTTATCTTTTGCGAGAGTCCAAACACGAGATTTTAAGCACATGAGGGAGAGATTATTTTGCTAACCTTTGTTTAAGTGTGCAAGTACCAATTTTATAATGTCGGACCAAAGTGTAGTCGGGACTAATGAGGGTAGAACCGAGGATGTCCTTAGCTAAATTCTCACATCCTTGGCCAAGTCCAAAGCGCGCTAGGCCTTGTTAGAAGAAACCCTAAAGTCTCGTGAACTATCGGGAAATAAGTCCTCTGATACCTCCACTCCTCCACCACCCCCGCAAAACCTACCTCTTAAGTACCGCGATGACTCGCATAAAGAGCAAGTCACTGGCTAGATAGAGGAGGAAGGCCACGAAAGCGATGATGAGGCTGAAGACCATAAGAGGGCAGTCGACCGAGGCTTCCCAAATTTTCTCACGACAGATACCCGAAGGCAAGAGGCGTCCACAAGTCAAGCCTTACTCGATACACATACCTTCGTCATCCGAGACCTTCAAGCCAAGGGCATCACCGCCCAATACCAATATCATCGCACGAGTCTCGCCACTAGGCCACCGCGGGGCCATGGCCAACAAGTTACCAATAAGGACCCCAAACTCTAATTCCTCACTTGTGAGCGCACACTACGCCGCACCATGCACGCAATTTCTATAAGGATGACTACGAGGAAGCCAATGAGGACTTTGAGGCCTATGGGCAACCCGATAGATTGAGTCGAGGCCGAAGCCAAGGCCCACATTTTACCGAGCCGTTTGAGAGGCGACAGGAGCCTCGGATAGATGACAATTTGAAGAGCATCAAGGTGCAAATTCCTACCTTTGAAGGGTCCACCGACCCATCTGAATACCTCAAATGGGAAGGTAAAATACAACATATAGTCAATTGTCACCAATAATCCAAGAGTAAGAAGGTTAAGCTAGCGGCCATGGAATTTGATGGTTATGTCGTTAGTTGGTGGGACAAGATATGCAAAGAGAGAGGTGATACTAGTGCCATCCGATTGTGGGAGGAGATGAAGTACATCATGCGAGAGCTGCTTGTTCCTTCCACCTACAAGCGAGACTTGCAAAACAAATTGCAAGGGCTCCGACAAGGAACTAAAACCGTGGAAGATTATTACAATGAGATGGAATCCCTCCTTACCAAAACCGACACCCACGAAGAAGAAGAGGTAACCATGGCACGATTTCTAAATGGTTTAAATGATAAATTGAAGTTTAAGCTTGAATTGAAAGAGTTTGAGATCCTACAATCCATGCTTCATTACGCATTAAAGGTAGAAGTGCACGAGGCCTCTAAGCGGAAATCCTACACCCGAAACACACCCCAAACCTACTCATCTTCAACCAAACAACCATACCACAAAGACACCCCTTACCAAAAAGACACCAAACCCGATCTTCCTCCAAAAGTCGTAGCTCCCACACAGAAGCCTTACACACCACACCGGAAACCCAATCCTACTCCTTACACATCAAAACCAACCAACACCCCCGCATCTAACCCTCCGCCTAGAAAATACTCATCTACCGTTAAGTGTTTTAAGTGTCTTGGGCGAGGACACATCTTTTCTGAATGCCCAAACCGTCAGGTCAGAGTCATCCGAGAAGGATTATATGATTCTGAAAGTGAGAGCGAATTCCATGGAGAAGAAGTTGAGGGAGAGGGACATGAAATGGAAGGTAGTGAAGAGGAAATCAGTCCCACAATGGCCATGCCATTAGTTGTGAGAAGGAGCGTGAATGCTCAATTGAAATGTGAGGTCGATTGCGAAGATCAAAGGGAAAACCTTTTCCATTCCCGGATTGACATCAATGGTAAGATTGCTTCCCTTATTATTGACAATGGGAGTGTTGTGGATGCCGCAAGCCACCTTTTGGTGCATAAGCTCAATTTGCCTACCTTACCTCATCTGAAGCCCTATTCTTTGCATTGGTTTAACGATGAATGCGAGGTGAAGGTTAAGGAACAAGTTCTAGTTGCATTCAAGATGGGTGGATATAAAGATGAGAGGCTTTGTGATGTAGTCCTGATGAATGCAAGTTACCTTTTGCTAGGCCGACCATGGCAGTTTGATCGTCATGTGGTGCATGACGATCGCACCAACAAAATTCACTTAACTCACCATGGAAAGAAGTTCAATATTCCCCCACTTTTACCCGCACAAGTCTGAGAGCACCAACAATACATGGAAAAAGGGAGTGCGGGGTTCCATTTAATGAGAAAAATAAGAGAAAATGGTGGAGAAAAAATTGTGAGTAGTGAGCCTAAAAACCGCCATGAAAAGATTGAGTATGGTAACCCGAGTGAGAGAGACCGAGAGAAGAAAAGAAAGCATGGTAGAGAAGGTGAGCCTCAACATTTGAGTGTAATGGCGAGGAGTAAGGATGCGAGGCATGTGATATCGACTAACAAGATGTGTCTTATGCCTCGGTACAAGGCGCATTGCTTAAATATCACCGCTAACCTTCCTTCCTCTCTTCCAAGTCCAATTGTCTCATTTTTGCAGCAATTTGAAGATGTAGTTCCGATCGAAATGTCGAGTGGCCTCCCTCCCAACCTCGAGATTGAGCTCAAAATTGAGTTGGTACCGAGCGCGGCCTTACCAAATCGACCGGAGTACCGTGTGTCCTTACTTCAGTAATGTTTGCCAAGCATGGAGTAAAATGGGGAGATTGTGTTGCTTTGCTGAATTTGTTTACCATGATGCCTATCATACTTCCAATGGGTTTGCTCCTTTTGAGGTGGTGTACAGGTTCAAGCCCTTAACCCCTCTTAACCTCTCACTTTTACCCGTGAGCCTTATTAAGTGTGTAGATGGCAGTGCCAAGGCAGCCAAAGTCAAAGTACTCCATGAGCAGCCAGAGAATACGGATTCGAGGACGAATTCTTCCGAAGGGGGAGAAGATGATGTGATCACGAATGCACCAACCTTAGACTCCCCGCCGTGAGGACCAATCATCCGGAGCATGACCTATTGGGGGGCATGCGAACCTATCGGGAGCCATAGGTCATCTATCGGGAGACAAGGGCCACCTATCGGGAGGCATGCATGCTCGGGAGCCTATCGGGAAATATGGCCAAGGCCAGCACTAACCTTAGGTCCTTTGTACAAGCTATCAGGAAAGGCCACCTATCAAGAAAAAGGCAAGCTATCGAGAACTTATCGGGAGACATAGGCGAGGCCAGCGCTAACCCTACGTCCCTCGCGCAAGCTATCGGGAGAAGCCTGATATGATCCTAGTTGCCTAAGATGCGCATTACCATATTTGATCTAGTTCGAAGGCTTAGATTTTGAATGTGGAATGATAAACTCAACAAGACGAGCTTAGACCTCTTAGCAACCTATGCTAAGAAACCTAATCGATTCAAGTGAGGGTTCTTGATCGAATTCTAGACCTATATTCAACTTGTGAATATCAACCTAGGGGAAACGAACAAGTGTATGAACTTTCGGGTTTTACTTGCAATCTAATCAAGCGTTTAGTCTTAATTAGGAACAAGGTTCACGCATGAACAATAGAGTAATCTACTCTCAAAGACAAGGTTCACGTGCATCGTAGCCAGCCTTGGCCTCCTACCCTCCTCGGCTGATACGAGCACGAGCATGGGTGATATGAGCACCAATGCTCATGGATACTTCACTCGGAGCAAAGCCTTTAGCAGCCACCCTCTTGAAGAGTCTTAGAACCGAAGAGCGCAACTTGGAGGCAAGGGAGCGTTGGACTACATGCATTCATGCTCACTTCAGTGGCAAAACGCCATAGCGTTTTGCCCCTGTTTTGGAGAGCGTCAAGACCACATCAAGGGTCCGCCCCTCTAGTCAAGTGTAGGGTATTTTGGGGATTTACATGTGATAATCCTCAAGGTATAAATAGGAGGACTTAGCCTATTTTATACCTTGTCTTTGTTTTTGTAATAAACTTCAGCACATACCAACTCTTAGCTAGCTAATTAGGGTTCTTCAAACCAGCACACTATCTTCTCCAAGTCAGGTTGCTCATCTCTTTTGATGAGAGGGCTGAATTGATTAGAGATCCTTTGTTCTTTTCAGCAAGGTTACTCAAGTCCATCTTGAGGGGGTTTGCTAAGAATAGAGTTCTTATTTGTTACTCCTAAATACACCTTTCCTCTACATCCCTGTTCATCCGCTGCATCTTACTCCTTCATCCATTGAAATACTCATCTGTATCATCCTTTCTATCCGATTGAAGCAAGTTGCCAACCTCTTGAAGAGACTAGATCCGGCTCCCTCTCAAACCAGCGGCTAAACTCCTCCACAAGGAGCTAGGGCCTTATCAAGTGGTAGCGGAGCTCCAGTGTTCTCTAAGTTGGTATCCCTGGTTATCCTACCGTTTTCCTCCATTAAAATCGTATCCCCATATCATCTTTGTGTTGTTGTTGTTGAACAAATTTTTCTGTCCAGAAAACAGTTTTGTGTTGTGAATCTGTGGGGTGTTCTTGATAGTTCATTTTGTTTTCGTTTGGTTAAAGAAGATGATGAGAGAAGCCATTTGATCTACTCTCTTTGATGTCAACAAGTTGAAGTGTGTTTCCAGACAAACAGACAAGATTACTTATCCTGTCATTCTTGTCCCCCAGTTTTCTATTATTTCACCCCAGCTTTGTGTCATAGATTGCAGCATTTACCTTACTTTCTTCTTATTAAACAAGCTGAATATTCTCTTGTCACAGTCCATCCCTTACCCATCCGTGCACCACCCACTTTCCACTAATAGAAAACTGAATATTCCCTTGCAACCTTACACATTCTCTTACCCCAACACGTATTCCCCAAAACAAATATCACACACCATCTCTTGAGTCCCAAACTGGTCCAGCACTCACTTTCACTTGCCACCTCACTTTTGTCTTAAAACTACTTGTCTTTCATTTCTCTTCTCAAAACAACTTGTCATACAAGTGAGTTCTCTTCACCCATTGCAACAAAAAGAAGAAGAAGAAGGAACTAAAACATCGATAAAAAAAAAAAAGGAGATCAAGTTCCACATTCAAAAAAAAAAATTATATATATATATATATATAGATTGCAATGGATTCAAAAGCAAGAGTCTACTAGTATGGATGAATACATTAGAAGTGTAATAGTTCCGCATTTGAGGTGTGCAATTGTTTGAAATTCGATTTTCAACTTTGTTGAGTCAAGGCTGGGTTTTCACCTTTTTCTTTGTCTAGTTTCGGCCTTTTCTGTTTGTGTGAGCATCTGCACTCGGTTTATTCTGGATTTTTGTCTGAGCAAACTTCAGTCTGAGTAGAACATTTCTTATGTTGGACGTTTCTCCTAATTCTGTTGGTTTCACATACTTCTATCCAATTCAAAATCAATGAGCAGTTTTCACTCGAAATTCAGCATTGAGACTTTCATTTCTGTGTGATGTTCTCTTCTTGCTTCCTTGAGTCTTACAGTAATTGCTAGTTATTCTGGTTGGTTGGGAACTGAAGTTTGAGTGGGTCAAATTGTAAGAGCATTAGAGTGTAGTGTGAAACACGAGCGATACACGTGAGGGAGGGACTAACCCTTTATCATTTTCAATTGCGTTTGTCTTTTTGCAGGTACATTGTCTATGTCTATCCACGACACAAATATCAGTGAGGGGTCGGATGAGTCCGCTCCCCTACACCCGGCCATGGCATCTCTTTCGGTCCAAATGGGAGAGACTCACCAACATGTGGCTACTTTGCAACAACACGCCACAAGACAAGAGCAAGCCAATGTTGACATCTTGGTTGCCATTGCTGCCTTAGCGGCAAAAGTTTCTACACCCTTACCACAACCGCCAAATTACCCTCCAACCACGACTTACCCACCCCAACCTCCCCCACAAACCCCAAATTACACACCACAGGCCCAATTTCAGCAAACTACTCGCCCACAAGATCCTACTAGTCTCGACTACTATGCCTTCCCGCAAGTAGAGGCTCATACGGATAGGGCTACAACAGCCGGCCATAATGGCCATGATGAGGAAGCCCTCGGCCACCATACTCACCATACCATGCCACCACATCAGCCCTACACCCACACTCTTGACACGAGACAGCCACCACATCAGCCCTACACCCACACTCTTAACACGAGACAGCCACCACATCAGCCCCCCCCCACCCGGACCACCACCACATAACCCTAGGCAACCGCATACCCCAACTCCACTACAAATAGCTAATCACCGAGTTGTTCCCCTACATCATGCGAATGCATATGTCCCACCCCATTATGAGCAGCCTAGACAGCAACATCCACCTCACTATGAACACGCTCACAATGCTAGAAGGTTTGATCATGATGAGATATACGAGCAGCGGGGTTATAGGCACAATGAGGAGAGAGTGGATCACAACCTCTCGAGTATCAAGTTGTCAATCCCTACCTTCGAGGGTAAGGATGACCCGGATACTTTTCATGAATGGGAGAACAAAGTGGATAGGCAATTTGCTTGTTACAACTACTCCGAGACAAAGAAGCTGAAATTGGCCATTGTAGAGTTCACGGGCTTAGCGATACAATGGTGGGATCGCATTTGTTTGATAAAGAGAAATGAGGGCAACCCGCCTATTGAGTCTTGGGAGGAGTTGAGGACTGCAATGAGGCGTCGGTTTGTGCCCCCACACTACATCCGTGACTTGCACCAGCGTCTCCAACGTTTGTATCAAGGCCCCCGTACCGTGAGTGACTACTACCATGAGATGTTGACTTGTTTGATGCGGGCAAGCACAAATGAGACCACGGAGGCCACCATGGCTCGTTTTATGAGTGGTCTACACAAGGAAATTTCCTATCAGCTAGACTTCCACAAGTACGACACATTGGAGGAGATGTTCCATTTGGCCTTAAAAATAGAGAAGCAAGTGACTGCCAAACCGAAAACACCCTACACCCCTCTGTCACCCTTCCAAAAAACATGGCAGACCACCCCCTTCCCTTCTAAGTCTACCAATGATAGCCCCAAACCACCTTTCACAACCAGGCCAAACACCACCCCAAACACTACAAATCAGCCACCTTACCCTCCAAAACAACCCTTAAACACCCAAAGAACGCCTTCTAGAAGCATTAAATGCTTCAAATGTGGGGGCAGCGGCCATATGAAGGCCGAGTGTCCCAATAGGCGAGTCATCTTGATTCGCGAGGGAGGAGAATTAGAGAGTGAGGATGATGAGGAGACAGCCCCACCTCACGGTCACTTATGGGATATTGATGATGATCCGCGTGAAGAGGAGGCTGGATATGCATATGTAGACGTGCCAACATGCCTAGTTGTGAGGCGCACATTAAGTGTGGCGGCAAAGGAAGATGATAAATTCCTTGAGCAGCGAGAAAACTTGTTCCATACGCGTGGGGTTTCGAATGGAATGGTTATCTCCATCATTGTCGACAATGGGAGTTGTACGGATGTGGCCAGCACTCTCCTTGTGCACTCCTTGGGTCTCCCCACCTCTAAACACCCTAGGCCATACTCCTTGAATTGGTTCAACGATGGGAGTTCAGTTAAGGTCAAGCGGCAGGTCCTCATCCCACTTCAGATTGGACAATACACGGATGAGCGCTTATGTGATGTGGCACCGATGCATTCTAGCCATCTCCTCCTTGGCAGACCTTGGCAATTCGATCGGAAGGCCATTCACGATGGTTTTCGCAACACTTACAAGCTAGAACACCTTGGCAACAAGTTCATTATCCCACCCCTTCCTCCTAGCCAAGTGTACGAAGACCAGCTGAAGTTAGAAAAGGCTTCAGCCACTTTTGAGATAACATCTTCTCTTGGATCACAAAAGGTGTGGAGTGGAGAGAAGAATGTAAGTTGTGAGAGTGTTAAAAACAGCGGGCATGAAAAAAGTGAGCATGCGCCGAGCGGAGAGAAAAATGTGAGCTTTGCAAGTGAGTTGAGTGGTAACACGCGACTTGACAAAAGTAAGCAAGTTAGCGAGCCTTTGAGTGGAGTGAAAATGGGCAGCAAAGTGAGTTTAATGGCTAAAGGAAGAGATGTAAGGCATGCTCTTATCATGCGCAAGCCTTGCATCCTAATCAGATTTAAGGAACACTCGCTTATTGTTTCTAACACTAATCCTTCCTTTCCCCCTCTTATGTCTCCTCTTTTGCTAGATTTCAAGGATGTTTTCCTGGAAGAAATCCCCAATGGCCTCCCACCCGTGCGTGGAATTGAGCACCGGATTGATTTCCTACACGGATCAACTCTTCCAAACCGCCCCGCATACCACTGCAATCCGAAAGAAACACATGAACTTCAGCAGCAAATTGACGCTCTTCTAGACAAGGGTTTCATTCGAGAGAGCCTTTCCCCTTGTGCTGTCCCCGTGATCCTCGTGCCTAAGAAGGATGGAAGTTGGCGCATGTGTATGGACTGCCGCTCCGTCAATAAAATCACGGTAAAGTACTCTCACCCCATCCCTCGTTTGGATGACATGCTAGATGAGTTAAGTGGTGCTAAAATCTTCTCTAAAATTGACTTAGTGAGTGGCTATCACCAAATTAGAATGCATGAGGAACATCAATGGAAAACAGCATTTAAAACTAAGTTCGGTCTTTATGAATGGCTTGTTATGCCCTTTGGTCTCACAAACGCTCCTAGCACTTTTATGCGTCTAATAAACCATGTACTTAGGCCTTTTATCGGCAAATTTGTGGTTGTTTATTTTGACGACATATTGGTTTATAGCACTTGTTTAGAAGTCCATTTAGATCATTTACACCAGATTTTTCTTACCCTTCGCAAGCATTAACTCTTCGCGAAGTTATCCAAGTGTGAATTCTGTTTGGAGGAAGTGCACTTTCTTGGCTTCATTGTAGGTACCTTCGGCCTCAAGGTAGACAATGAGAAGGTTAGGGCCATTGCTGAATGGCCAACACCAGCCACCTTGGGAGACGTTCGTTCCTTCCACGGGCTGGCCGGATTCTACCGCCGCTTCGTCAAAGACTTCTCCACTATCGCCGCCCCCCTCAATTCGCTCACCAAAAAGAATGTGCCCTTCCTTTGGGGCAAAGAGCAAGAGGTGACCTTCAACACACTCAAGGACAAGCTGACTTCCAGCCCGGTCCTCACCCTCCCCAACTTCGATAAGACATTCGAGGTGGAGTGTGACGCAAGTGGGATAGGAATTGGGGCTGTTTTGGTCCAAGAAAAGAAACCGGTGGCTTATTTTAGCGAGAAGTTGAAGGGAGCTCAACTAAACTACTGCACGTATGACCGAGAGTTATACGCACTTGTGAGAGCCCTCAACGTGTGGGAGCATTACTTACTACCCAAGGAGTTCGTGGTTCACACGGATCACCTTAGCCTCAAATACCTCAAGGGACAAGGGAAGCTCAACAAGCGCCATGCAGCATGGATGGAATTTATCGAGCGTTTCCCTTATCACATCAAGTATTTGAAAGGGAAGGACAATGTAGTGGTGGATGCTCTATCCCGTAGGTATGCCCTTCTCACTTCTCTCCATTCACGCCTCTTAGGCTTCGCACACATCACTTCTTTGTATGCTACTGATTTAGACTTTAAGGATGCTTATCTTGAATCCTCTAATGGTGCACATGGAATATTTGTGATACATGCTGATTTTCTGTTTCGTAAAGGTAGATTGTGCATACCTCGTTGTAGTACACGTGAGTTACTTATGAGAGAATCGCATGGGGGAGGTCTAATGGGACACTTTGGGGTAGCTAAGACTCTTAGCACACTTAAAGAGCACTTCTTTTGGCCTCACATGAAGAAACATGTTGCTGATATTGTGGCTGCTTGTATTACTTGTAAACATGCCAAGTCTAAATGCATTAATCATGGTCTTTACATGCCTTTGCCGGTTGCATCTCATCCATGGTGTGATCTCTCTATGGATTTTGTGGTTGGGCTGCCCCGAACCAAAAGGGGGAAGGATTCGTTGTTTGTAGTTGTTGATCGTTTCTCTAAAATGGCACACTTTATTCCTTGTCACACTACAAATGATGCATCTCACATTGCCTCTCTTTTCTTTCATGAAATTGTTTGTTTACATGGCATACCATGCACGATTGTTAGTGATAGGGATAGCAAATTCCTTAGTCATTTTTGGCGTGTGTTGTGGGCAAAGTTGGGAACTAAGTTACTATTTTCCACTTCGTGTCATCCTCAAACGGATGGCCAAACTGAAGTAGTTAATAGGACTTTAGGCATTATGTTGCGTGTTATGATTCAGCAATATTCCAAGTCTTGGGATGACTGTATCCCTTTTATTGAATTTGCATACAATCGCGCAATGCATTCTTCAACTCGCTTTTCTCCTTTTGAGCTAGTCTACGGGTTTAACCCTCTTACCCCCATAGACTTGCTGCCTCTCTCTCTCACTGATTGTGCAAGCTTAGATGGCGAGGAGAAAGCAGCCATGGTCCGAAAATTGCATGAGAAAGCCAAGGAGCGAATGGAAGACTTGAACAACAAACTAATGGACAAACGTAACTCGGGTCGCCACATCAAATCCTTTGAAGTGGGAGAATGGGTCTGGTTGCATTTGAGAAAGGATCGTTTCCCCTCTCAACGCAAGGGAAAACTTAGCCAACGGGGAGATGGACCTTTTCTCATTGTGGAGAAACTCAGTGACAATGCTTATCGTCTCGATATCCCTATTTCTTTTGGTTCCATAAGCTCAACTTTCAATATTAATGACTTGTCACCCTATTTCGTAGGTGACATCGAGGGAGCTGAGGAGGAGCAGCCATTGGATTCGAGGTCGAATCCACTCAAAGGGGGAGGGAATGATACTAGCACGAGCATGGGTGATATGAGCACCAATGCTCATGGATACTTCACTCGGAGCAAAGCCTTAGCAGCCACCCTCTTGAAGAGTCTTAGAACCGAAGAGCGCAACTTGGAGGCAAGGGAGCGTTGGACTACATGCATTCATGCTCACTTCAGTGGCAAAATGCTATAGCATTTTGCCCAAAATGCCATAGCGTTTTGCCCCTGTTTTGGAGAGCGTCAAGACCACATCAAGGGTCCGCCCCTCTAGTCAAGTGTAGGGTATTTTTGGGATTTACATGTGATAATCCTCAAGGTATAAATAGGAGGACTTAGCCTATTTTATACCTTGTCTTTGTTTTTGTAATAAACTTCAGCACAGACCAACTCTTAGCTAGCTAATTAGGGTTCTTCAAACCAGCACACTATCTTCTCCAAGTCAGGTTGCTCATTTCTTTTGATGAGAGGGCTGAATTGATTAGAGATCCTTTGTTCTTTTCAGCAAGGTTACTCAAGTCCATCTTGAGGGGGTTTGCTAAGAATAGAGTTCTTATTTGTTACTCCTAAATACACCTTTCCTCTACATCCCTGTTCATCCGCTGGATCTTACTCCTTCATCCATTGAAATACTCATCCGCATCATCCTTTCTATCCGATTGAAGCAAGTTGCCAACCTCTTGAAGAGACTAGATCCGGCTCCCTCTCAAACTAGCGGCTAAACTCCTCCACAAGGAGCTAGGGCCTTATCATCGGCCACACCATGATGTTCCTCACACCAATCCTACTAAACCAAGAACTCCTCCGAGACCGCGACTATCGGGACCCTAATCAAGCACAACAAGCTCGGCTTGTTTCCTTCCATTTTTTAGCAACAGTCATGGGCTCTAGACAGGCCACCCTAAGGCCTTAACTTCCGCGGAGAGCGCATCCCTCACCAAAGGCACATTCATCACAAGGTCGTTTTTGCTACCCTAAGTATAAAAGTCGAACTTAGTTACTATTTTCATTAGTTTAGATATTTTAGTGATTTGTTTTAGTAGAGATAACTCCTCCTTTATCATGCTAAACTCATCTTGTGGACTTCTAAGCCTTGATGTGCTTTGATACTCCGCAATTAAAATGTAAACTATCAACCATTGTATTTGTATGTAATCATTTGCTAATTGTTCTTGTAAATGAAATCCTTGCGAAATATATGTGTATAGTCCTATCCATTTCCAAATCTCTACCCGTGTGTTCAACATGCATTTCAATATTCTTCACCGCGCTTAAGTCCTTCCATATTTCCCCCTCTTGTTTATCTCGGTAACAATCTTCCTTCCCTTATTCATCTTTGCTTCTATTCCGCTGCGCATATGTACCATCTTCTTCCTTCATTTGTGCTTGTCATTGTGTTGTTGTTTGTTTAGTAAACTCCCATGCTAGATCCTCGAAAGCTCCATATATAGATTTGGCGTACTCACACGTGATACGATCCCTAGAGGAGCCAGCCCTAGTGCCGCAGGCGTGAGCCTCCCATTGCTGCCCACGGGTGCAATCACCCGCGCCAAAGCCCGAGCCTTCCAGGTGAGGCTCAGCAGCCTCATCCACAAGGAACTGAAGGAAGAGACAGCCTCAGAGGAAGCCAGCCTACGCGGGCACCAGCCGCACCTCATGACCCTCATCCGCGCAGCGCCTACGCCTACGGATGGGCCATGTGTGGCCACCTCGGACCTTTAGGTCCAGCAGATCGTTCTTCTAATTTTGACTAGACCAGTATCATTTATAATACAAGAGAGGAGTTCAGGCCAAAATTCAGGAGAAACGCCCGAAGGATTTGGGAGAACGCCCAAATCACAAGATCTCAAGTGACTGTGAAAGCCACTGCTGAGCCTTTTGAAGATTGGAGCATATTTCCTCGCACAAGACTCAGCGCAACACTTCGTCCACGTGTTAGGACATTTCCCTCCAAATTTCAGTAGGAACGCTCGAGGGAATAAGAAAAATGCCTTGCTTCCTTAAACCATGACCGGCGGACCCCGCAAGCCAAGCCACTTGGGCATTTTGGCCAAAAGGGCGACGCTTGCACATCTATCTTTTATCTCTGACTTTATTTAAGTTATTTTAGGGTTTCAAAACCTTTTTGTAAGTTTGGCTTGTTGCCTTTTTATTTAAAACCATTTTTAGGAACTAAACTAGTTTCCATTTTCATAATTAGGGTTTCGCGCGTCCTTAAAAAGGAGCCGCCCACTTTGTATTTGGAAGACTATATATTTTGATAATTAAAAATAGATTGTTTTGGATCTTCATCCACTCGTTCTTGATGAACCTTGCATCTAATTGAGTTTTGTGCATTCGATTAGCTTGTCAAGTAAAACTTGAAAGCACTATTCATTGAGTCATCCGTTCTTTGGAGTGCCAAGGATACCTTACCTTGGAGATTCAAAGGTTTGACTCAGGAACCTCAAGGGATTCTGTGTGGAGTGCCAAGGACACCTTACCTTGGAGATTCACACGCCTTCTTCGAGTTATTTTCCGCATTGAAACCCACGTCGCCGGACAACGATCTAAAAAGAGCGTTCTAGCCTACAAGGAACGCATCAGCTAGTAGCGGAGCTTTGCTGTCCCGACTTAGTAAATCTATCCCTTTAAATTTTTTCTCTCTTAGAATTGGTATTCATTGATTCCGATCTACACTAATTCTCTTGCGTGCTTGTGTGTTAGTTGTCTTGTGTGTGCGATTACTGTGCAAATCGGCTTCAACGATTTGTAGGTCTTTACTTTTGTCAACAAAAAAAAAACAAAGTGTCTTAGTCAATTTGTGTTTTGTGTTTTGTGTTTTGTTAAATTTCAAAAACAAATGTGAAGCAATTTCGTCAAAAACAGAACAAAGGCAAAATCAGTACCATTCAAAAAAAAAAGGGGGGGGGGGGACAGGAACTTCAAAATCAAATACTAGAGTGAATTTGTGACTCATAGCAAAAAGAATCATTGGATTTGGACTTGGAACTCAAAAGTTGTGGACAAAACAAGTTTTAAAAAAAAATTTAAAAAGGAGAACCTAATCGCATACCATTAGCATTTCTGAGTTTATCAATTGACTCAACCTGTTTGTTTTGAGCCTTTTCTTTGATTCCACTACTACTGTGCCTTTCTACTCTGTAGTATACTTGATTGATTGATTGATCTTTGCAATTGATTCGAGTATATTACCTCACAATTCATTTTTACGCTAGTTTTCGTTGTGTCTCTTTGGAAGCCTTTTTCTTGAAAATTCTTCGAGTCGATTCATCTTAAATTGATTGGGGAGGATCTGGACAATTTGTTTAGTGAGATTAATAGAGAGACAAACACGAGAGTAAACATGTGAGGGAGCGATAGTTATAGGCAATTTTACGCTTGCAAATTTTCTTTGTGAATTTCAAGATGTCAGGAAATTCAGGGAAGGAACCGACGGCTGTGAACGATATAGCCAAGGCATTTCAAGACATAGCAGCCCAGCTCCAGGACATGAGAACTTGGAGGCAGCAGGTTGAGGCTAGGGAACGCGAGAATATTGTTCCACAAGGCCCTGGGCTACACTTTGCGCAACGCCTAAACCCTAGAGTGAACTGAGAGGCATATGCGCCTCCACTGAGCGATGACTAGCTTAGTGAGCATGAGGTAGAGGGGTTTGTAGATGAGTACGAGGAGGGGCCTCACATAGCAGGACCAAGGGGTTTCCTGATGCGCCGAGGAGGTGCGCATAGACGCGACAGACGCGTCTTTGGTAGGTGAGAGCGTCACTTTGAGCAGCCTCGTCGCGAGGAGCGCGAGCGAGTTGACAATCATCTTGGGAGCATCAAGCTCAAGATTCCAGCCTTCGAAGAGAAGGATGATCCCGAGGCATACTTGACTTGGGAACGAAAGATGGAAGCCATTTTTCGGTGTCACAACTACACGGATGAAAAAAAAATAAGGTTGGCATCCGTGGAGTTCTTTGGCTATGCCCCCCATTGGTGGGAGCAAGTTAATGAGGATTTGAGAGGTCCCGTGACTACTTGGGAGAACATGAAATTTGTGATGAAGAGGAGGTTTGTCCCACCGTACTACCATAGGGACCAACTTCAGCGCCTACAAGCACTCACCTAAGGGTCCAAAACCGTGAATGACTACCACAACGAGTTGGAAGTTCTTTTGGCTAGGGTTAACGTGATAGAAGATGAGGAAGCGAAGATGGCTAGGTTTATTAGTGGACTGAACTGAGAGATAGCCAATTCCTTGGAGTTGACTCAGTATAGGACTTTGGAGGAGATGCTCCACATGGCCATGAAGATTGAGAGGCAACGCAAGGCTAAGGCTGCCTATTCTAGTCCGTCCACCCTTAGCTCTCAGAATTCCACTTGGAACAAGTCCTCATGGTCCAAGGGGAATAAGGACAGCAAGGAAACACCTAAGGTATCAAAATCTTCTTATGGTACCAAAGGTAATTCGGTCAACTCTACTTTTCCTAAAGTTCCTATTACTAGTACTAACTGTGTGCCTACAAAAGACATCGTGTGCTTTAAATATAGTGGTCGAGGCCATAAGCAAGTCGAATGTCCCAACAAAAGGATTTTGATCATTAGGGACAATGGAGAGATGGATTCGGAGGAGGACCGTGAGTTAGTGGAGGATTCAGAGGAGGAGAGTGAGGAAGAGGACACGACGGATCATGAAACTAGGGTTTGTGATTTGGTGACCCTAGTAGTTAGACGAAGCTTGAGTGTGCAACCAAGAGCCGAGACTTGTGAGGAGGAACAAAGGGTGAACTTATTCCATGTTAGGTGCCATATTGGTACGAAGGTATGCTCTCTTATTATTGACAATGGCTCATGTACTAATTGTGCTAGTACGCTTCTTGTGCACAAATTAGGGTTACTTATGGTCAAGCATCCAAAGCGGTACACCTTGCAATGGATGAATGATGGAGTCGGCCTTAGGGTGACCAAGCAAGTGTTGGTGCGTTTGTCTATTGGGAAATACCGAGATGAGATATGGTGTGACATAGTCCCAATGCAAGCGTCCCATGTGCTACTTGACCGACCATGGCAATTCGACCGCAACGCCACTCACGAAGGGAGGAGCAATCAGTACAAGCTTGAGAAGGAAGGAGTGAGGTTCACACTTGCACCCCTTACACCTATGCAAGTACTTGAGGACCAGCTTTGGTTGGAAAAATCCTTTGCTGAATTTGAGGCCTCACAACTTGTAAACAAAAAAAGTGATGAAAACAACCCCCGTGAAAAAAGTGAGCACGGGTTTGAAATAAAATAAAGGAATGAAAACAGCCCCCGTAAAAAGAGTGAGTGCGGGTCAAAAACAGAAAAGAAAGAGCCTGAAAAAGAAAAGAAGGGGCAAGAAAAAGAAAAGAAAGTGAACTTGTATGCGAAAACAAAAGATTTGCGGCAAAGCGCTTATGATGCAAAAACAGAATTTTGGCGAGAGTCGCCCTTTGCTTTTAATTCGCTTTAAATCCTTTTGTTTGAACACATCTAATCTTGATCCTTTAGCTTCTGTTCCTTCTTCTATTTTAGCTCTTTTGCAGGAGTTTCAAGACGTGACACCCGAGGAGATGCCACCCGGTTTGCCGCCAATCCGAGGCATTGAGCACCAAATCGACTTTGTGCCGGGTTCGACTATCCCAAACCGACCAGCCTATAGGAGCAATCCAGAGGAGACTAAGGAACTAAATTGCTATATTCGACTTCATGTCACCCTCAAACCGACGGTCAAACTGAAGTTGTTAACCGTACTGTAGGGTTTCTTTTACGCTCTTTAGTTACTAAACATGTATCTAAATGGACGGATCATTTGCCTTTCGTGGAGTTTGCTTATAATCGTTCAATCCATTCTACTACCAATTGTTCGCCTTTTGAAGTAGTTTATGGCTTTAATCCAATTACTCCTATGTATTTGACCCCTTTGCCTTTGAGTGATGTTTCTAACTTAGATGGACAGCAGAGGGCAGAAAACATACAGAAGATACATGAGAAGGCTAAGAAGAACATTGAGCACATGAATGAGCGCTTAGTGCGCAAGCGCAACGAAGGCCGCAAGACCGTGTCCTTCCAAGTTGGCGATTGGGTGTGGCTGCACCTCAGAAGTGAGAGGTTTCCTGCGAAGAGACGTGGAATATTAGCTCCACGGGGAGATGGCCCGTTTCAAATTTTTTAGAAGATCAACAACAACGCTTACCGCCTAGACCTTCCGAGTGAGTATAGTTCGATTCATGGAACCTTTAATATTTCTGACTTAAGGTTGTTTGATGCAAGTGATGAGGATGTTGTTGATCTAGACTCGAGGATGAATCCTTCTCAAGACGGAGGGGATGATACGATCCCTAGAGGAGCCAGCCCTAGTGTCGCAGCCCCGAGCCTCTCATTGCCGCCCACGGGCGCAATCACCTGCGCCAAAGCCCAAGCCTTACAGGTGAGGCTCAACAGCCTCATCCATAAGGAGCTGAAGGCAGAGACAGACTCAGAGGAAGCCAGCCTACGCGCGCACCAGCCGCGCGTCGTGACCCTTATCCGCGCAGCGCCTACGCCTACGGATGGGCCATGTGTGGCCACCTCAGACCTTTAGGTCCACCTGTGTTGTTCTTCTCATTTTGACCAGACTAGCATCATTTATAATACAAGAGAATGCCCAAATCACAAGATCGCAAGTGACTGTGAAAGCCACTGCCGAGCCTTTTGAAGATCGGAGCATATTTCCTCGCACAAGACTCTGCCCAGCACTTCGTCTACGTGTTAGGAAGTTTCCTCCAAATTTTAGTGGGAACGCTCGAGGGAATAAGGAAAACGCCTTGTTTCTTTAAAACGTGACCAGCGGACCCCGCAAGCAAAGCCACTTAGGCATTTTGGCCAAAACGGCGGCGCTTGCACATCTATCTTTTATCTCTGACTTTATTTAAGTTATTTTAGGGTTTCGGAACCTTTTTGGAAGTTTGGCTTGTTGCCTTTTTATTTAAAACCATTTTTAGGAACTAAACTAGTTTCCATTTTCGGAATTAGGGTTTGTCCTTAAAAAGGAGCCGCCCACTTTGTATTTGGCAGACTATATATTTTGATAATTAAAAACAGATTGTTTTGGATCTTCATCCACTCGTTCTTGATGAACCTTGCATCTAATTGAGTTTTGTGCATTCGATTAGCTTGTCAAGTAAAACTTGAAAGCACTATTCATTGAGTCATCCGTTCTTTGGAGTGCCAAGGATACCTTACCTTGGAGATTCAAAGGTTTGACGCAAGAACCTCAAGGGATTCTGTGTGGAGTGCCAAGGACACCTTACCTTGGAGATTCACACGCCTTCTTCGAGTTATTTTTCACATTGAAACCCACGTCGTCGGACAATGATCTAAAAAGAGCGTTCTAGCCTACAAGGAACGCATTAACACGGAGGCCGGATCGTATCACTCTCACTCATATGCGATTGTCTCTGCCGTTTCTAGTAGGTCTGTGCCACTCCTTAAACTGATTGCACTCATATTGTGCTTGGGATTGTCCACTGTACTGGAAGGCAATCTCATACGATCACGCTTAGCATGGCCTTGACGATGAGCACACACCATGATGAGGACCTCCCGCACCTATCGCAAGTCTCACGGGATGGCCAAGCAAGCCTTGAAACCTTTTTTGGTTTGTGTCTTGTTTGAGTCTTCTTGAGTCTGTTTTCTTATGAATGATACTTGAGGATGTTGTCTTGAATGTTGAGAACACACGGAGCTGTTTGCAAACGCTTGAGAGTTGTGAGAACAATTGTTACGAGAGCTTAAACACGAGTACAAACACGTGAGGATGTGTGATATTTTCACTAACATTTATATATATCTAGCTTGCTAATTGTGGAGGAAATTTATCACCATGTCTCAAAGGAGCCGAGAACTCACCTTGCTGAAAGAAATCTCCCAAGGAAACTGTGAGTTTCTAACACAAATGGCGGCCCTATTGGAACGCGTGGAGAAATACATCACCCTTATCCAAAGCAAGTCGGCTGAAACACCTTCATGTCTTCCTCCCACGAAATCAATGCCCCTCAAGCCTCCTACACCTCCTCAATCCCTTGAACCGAATGAGTGTGTCGAGTGCAAATTGATTGAAATCAGTGAGGAAACATAAGAGAGAGCTGAAAGTTTGAAATAAGAAAAGAAAGAAGAGATTAGCGAAAATGTGTTGATTGCTAATGATCCAATGAGCGTGCCTTTGAGCAATGAGGATCATCTAGCTAACTCTAACACTAATAATTCTTTGTCTCTTGTTTCTGAGCCTCTTTTCCAGAAATTCCCTACTGATTTTGCCAAGGATTTTGGAGCTTATGAGGATCCTTTTCTAAGATACATTCCTGAGCAATGTCATGAGCTTATATTGAGGTGTTCCTTGCAAACCATTTTCATTTATGCGTGCCCAAGTCCAGACTCCAGAATTAAAACTATGGATTCGAGGACGAATCCTTTCGAACGAAGAGGTGATGATACGATCACGCCTAGCAAGGTGATACGATCCAGCCCATCGTCGCACAAGCCCAGCAGCAGCAGCAACCCAGGCCTGCTCACCCGGCCCAAGCCCAACAAGCAGCAGCAGCCTCCTTTCCAAGCCCAGCCCATTGTCGCATGCAGCAAGCAGCAGCCACGCTGCCTCCCAAGCGACGTCGTCCAGCAGCCCACGTGGCCTCCCAAGCAGCGTTGCCCCACGCCCACGCACGTCCGCACGACGCGGCCCACCAACGCCTCCACCCTCACAACCTAGGCCCACTCGTCCTCACCTTGCGCATGACCAGCCCGCATGACCTCCTCAACGCCATTTCCTTGGCCAGTAATTCAAGGATTTTCAGCTATAAATAGATGTCTTTATTTTCCTTTAAAGGTGCTTTTTGATCATTGATAAACACTCAATCGTGAAACCATTTTTAGTTAATTATTTCT
The DNA here is from genome assembly GCA_963691705.1 of Viola odorata. Classification (NCBI taxonomy): domain Eukaryota; kingdom Viridiplantae; phylum Streptophyta; class Magnoliopsida; order Malpighiales; family Violaceae; genus Viola; species Viola odorata. Next base: position 32,519,633 of record OY829542.1, read on the forward strand.
TGTAATTTCTTACTTTCTTTCCCTAAATTTCTTGTAAACTTTCGATCTTAAACTAGCAAATTCTTTCCAAGTTTGAGTTCGATATTTCAAGTATATTCAATATAGAAAGGTTGCTCGTTCTTCGTTAACGAGAGGGTTTTCTTGAATTTACTTGTTCATATTATCATCCATATTTCACTTCTAAAATTCCCGATTCAAGAACCATTAATCTTGAATTAAAATTCCCTTATTTTTTTCATACACCTTTCTAAAATTCATACATCTTTCCATTACAAATTCCCGCTGCGCCTAACTCCTGAAGTCATCATTCCGAGCCATCCCCAATCGAGACTAGTTCCTTGCAATTCAACATCGAAGGATCCTAACACGTGGTAGCGGAGCTCGGCTGTCTCAAAGGTTGGTAAATCATTTCCATATGTCCTTTCCATTTCCTTTAGACCCGTCCATATTGGTTGACAAACAGTCCAGCCGAAGATCAATATTTTTGGCTATTTTCGTTCGTCTGCTGTGTCCGATATAATGCCCAGAAAATTCTGATTTTTCTTGCGCTTATACTTCTTGGTGTTTGGAACAACTTTCGTGTTTTGGTCGGAGATCAATTCGGCAGAATTCGCCCACCTTTTGATCCCCAAAGAAAAGTGTGCAGATTTTACTCGAGAAGAACAGTTCTATTTTGCGAGTCAGTTTTCGGTGTGTTCCAGGTATAATCTTGTGTTACTTCCTTCATCAAAGTTTCATATCTGTGTCTTAACAGTGCCTCTGTAAAATCTCATAATTTCTAGCCTTCATTTGCTATTTTATTGAGTCAAATCTAGAAGACACAGTTGGACTTGAAAATACAGCATTGTGATTACGTTGACTTAGTGCATGAATTAATGTTGAAATGGCTGATTATTTTATCGATGATTATGGAGAATATATGTATAATTATCTTGTGAAGAGGGATGAGTATGTACAACGTGGGTATGATGGTCCGAGATCTGTTTTAAGATACAACTATGGGACTGATTTTTATGGGGCCAAGGGGCACACTTATGGGGCAGAAAAGGCGTATTCATATGGTCTTAAATACCACCAAACGCCTACTGATTATACACATTCACCGCCATCATACGTTCCGCCTCACCTAAGGTACTCTCCTCCACAAGACACTTATGAGAAGCCTATCTTTTATAATTGTGCACCTCCAACCATGGCACAAGAGATTCCTTCCTATGTTGCGGTTACCCCCTCATTTAAGGAAGAAATTGAGGAATTAAGAGATATGATGTTAAAGGTCAAGCAACTTGTGAGAAGTTGTTCAATTGAGGTAGCAACAAAAGTGGAGCATCAAAATCAGCCAGATATGGAGGTTGTATTGTGTGGACAGAATGATCAAATGGTAGAAGAAGATGTGGGCACTTTGGAAGAATCACAAGTACCGAATGACTCAAGCCCCGAAATATTAATAAGGAATGTTGGACTGTCAGACAGCCATGCGAAAGCACTTCAATTGCTTGAAGCTCAGCACCAATTGAGGCAATCAGGAAGTGAATTTTCCATCATACCGGTTGTCCCCAAAGTGGGTTACAACGACCCCGTCTGGGCCGAACACGAAGGGTCTATTTCCTCTACATCTGCCCGAGGAAGGCCTCCACCTTGGCCTATTTTCTCTGAGAGTTGCATTTTGAGGGTTCCGTGGGTGGTCACTAGCCGCGAGCATTACTTGGCCCGTTTAGCCTTGCACGGTAGTGAGCCTATAGATTCGAGGACGAATCTCTTCAAAGGTGGATGGAATGATACGATCCAGCCCATCGTCGCACAAGCCCAGCAGCAGCAACAACCCAGGCCTGCTCACCCGGCCCAAGCCCAACAAGCAGCAACAGCCTCCTTTCCAAGCCCAGCCCATTGTCGCATGCAGCAAGCAGCAGCCACGCTGCCTCCCAAGCGACGTCGTCCAGCAGCCCACGTGGCCTCCCAAGCAGCGTCGCCCCACGCCCACGCACGTCCGCACGACGCGGCCCACCAACGCCTCCACCCTCACAACCTAGGCCCACTCGTCCTCACCTTGCGCATGACCAGCCCGCATGACCTCCTCAACGCCATTTCCTTGGCCAGTAATTCAAGGATTTTTCAGCTATAAATAGATGTCTTTATTTTCCTTTAAAGGTGCTTTTTGATCATTGATAAACACTCAATCTTGAATCCATTTTTAGTTAATTATTTCTTGTAATTTCTTACTTTCTTTCCCTAAATTTCTTGTAAACTTTCGATCTTAAACTAGCAAATTCATTTCATGTTTGAGTTCGATATTTCAAGTATATTCAATATAGAAAGGTTGCTCGTTCTTCGTTAACAAGAGGGTTTTCTTGAATTTACTTGTTCATATTATCATCCATATTTCACTTCTAAAATTCCCGATTCAAGAACCATTAATCTTGAATTAAAATTACCTTATTTTTTTCATACACCTTTCTAAAATTCATACATCTTTCCATTACAAATTCCCGCTGCGCCTAACTCCTAAAGTCATCATTCCGAGCCATCCCCAATCGAGACTAGTTCCTTGCAATTCAACATCGAAGGATCCTAACACGTGGTAGCGGAGCTCGGCTGTCTCAAAGGTTGGTAAATCATTTCCATATGTCCTTTCCATTTCCTTTAGACCCGTCCATATTGGTTGACAAACAGTCCAGCCGAAGATCAATATTTTTGGCTATTTTCGTTCGTCTGCTGTGTCCGATATAACGCCCAGAAAATTCTGATTTTTCTTGAGCTTATACTTCTTGGTGTTTGGAACAACTTTCGTGTTTTGGTCGGAGATCAATTCGGCAGAATTCGCCCACCTTTTGATCCCCAAAGAAAAGTGTGCAGATTTTACTCGAGAAGAACAGTCCTATTTTGCGAGTCAGTTTTCGGTGTGTTCCAGGTATAATCTTGTGTTACTTCCTTCATCAAAGTTTCATATCTGTGTCTTAACAGTGCCTCTGTAAAATCTCATAATTTCTAGCCTTCATTTGCTATTTTATTGAGTCAAATCTAGAAGACACAGTTGGACTTGAAAATACAGCATTGTGATTACGTTGACTTGGTGCATGAATTAATGTTGAAATGGCTGATTATTTTATCGATGATTATGGAGAATATATGTATAATTATCTTGTGAAGAGGGATGAGTATGTACAACGTGGGTATGATGGTCCGAGATCTGTTTTAAGATACAACTATGGGACTGATTTTTATGGGGCCAAGGGGCACACTTATGGGGCAGAAAAGGCGTATTCATATGGTCTTAAATACCACCAAACGCCTACTGATTATACACATTCACCGCCATCATACGTTCCGCCTCACCTAAGGTACTCTCCTCCACAAGACACTTATGAGAAGCCTATCTTTTATAATTGTGCACCTCCAACCATGGCACAAGAGATTCCTTCCTATGTTGCGGTTACCCCCTCATTTAAGGAAGAAATTGAGGAATTAAGAGATATGATGTTAAAGGTCAAGCAACTTGTGAGAAGTTGTTCAATTGAGGTAGCAACAAAAGTGGAGCATCAAAATCAGCCAGATATGGAGGTTGTATTGTGTGGACAGAATGATCAAATGGTAGAAGAAGATGTGGGCACTTTGGAAGAATCACAAGTACCGAATGACTCAAGCCCCGAAATATTAATAAGGAATGTTGGACTGTCAGACAGCCATGCGAAAGCACTTCAATTGCTTGAAGCTCAGCACCAATTGAGGCAATCAGGAAGTGAATTTTCCATCATACCGGTTGTCCCCAAAGTGGGTTACAACGACCCCGTCTGGGCCGAACACGAAGGGTCTATTTCCTCTACATCTGCCCGAGGAAGGCCTCCACCTTGGCCTATTTTCTCTGAGAGTTGCATTTTGAGGGTTCCGTGGGTGGTCACTAGCCGCGAGCATTACTTGGCCCGTTTAGCCTTGCACGGTACTGAGCCTATAGATTCGAGGACGAATCTCTTCAAAGGTGGATGGAATGATACGATCCAGCCCATCGTCGCACAAGCCCAGCAGCAGCAACAACCCAGGCCTGCTCACCCGGCCCAAGCCCAACAAGCAGCAGCAGCCTCCTTTCCAAGCCCAGCCCATTGTCGCATGCAGCAAGCAGCAGCCACGCTGCCTCCCAAGCGACGTCGTCCAGCAGCCCACGTGGCCTCCCAAGCAGCGTCGCCCCACGCCCACGCACGTCCGCACGACGCGGCCCACCAACGCCTCCACCCTCACAACCTAGGCCCACTCGTCCTCACCTTGCGCATGACCAGCCCGCATGACCTCCTCAACGCCATTTCCTTGGCCAGTAATTCAAGGATTTTTCAGCTATAAATAGATGTCTTTATTTTCCTTTAAAGGTGCTTTTTGATCATTGATAAAGACTCAATCTTGAATCCATTTTTAGTTAATTATTTCTTGTAATTTCTTACTTTCTTTCCCTAAATTTCTTGTAAACTTTCGATCTTAAACTAGCAAATTCATTTCATATTTGAGTTCGATATTTCAAGTATATTCAATATAGAAAGGTTGCTCGTTCTTCGTTAACAAGAGGGTTTTCTTGAATTTACTTGTTCATATTATCATCCATATTTCACTTCTAAAATTCCCGATTCAAGAACCATTAATCTTGAATTAAAATTACCTTATTTTTTTCATACACCTTTCTAAAATTCATACATCTTTCCATTACAAATTCCCGCTGCGCCTAACTCCTGAAGTCATCATTCCGAGCCATACCCAATCGAGACTAGTTCCTTGCAATTCAACATCGAAGGATCCTAACACGTGGTAGCGGAGCTCGGCTGTCTCAAAGGTTGGTAAATCATTTCCATATGTCCTTTCCATTTCCTTTAGACCCGTCCATATTGGTTGACAAACAGTCCAGCCGAAGATCAATATTTTTGGCTATTTTCGTTCGTCTGCTGTGTCCGATATAACGCCCAGAAAATTCTGATTTTTCTTGAGCTTATACTTCTTGGTGTTTGGAACAACTTTCGTGTTTTGGTCGGAGATCAATTCGGCAGAATTCGCCCACCTTTTGATCCCCAAAGAAAAGTGTGCAGATTTTACTCGAGAAGAACAGTCCTATTTTGCGAGTCAGTTTTCGGTGTGTTCCAGGTATAATCTTGTGTTACTTCCTTCATCAAAGTTTCATATCTGTGTCTTAACAGTGCCTCTGTAAAATCTCATAATTTCTAGCCTTCATTTGCTATTTTATTGAGTCAAATCTAGAAGACACAGTTGGACTTGAAAATACAGCATTGTGATTACGTTGACTTGGTGCATGAATTAATGTTGAAATGGCTGATTATTTTATCGATGATTATGGAGAATATATGTATAATTATCTTGTGAAGAGGGATGAGTATGTACAACGTGGGTATGATGGTCCGAGATCTGTTTTAAGATACAACTATGGGACTGATTTTTATGGGGCCAAGGGGCACACTTATGGGGCAGAAAAGGCGTATTCATATGGTCTTAAATACCACCAAACGCCTACTGATTATACACATTCACCGCCATCATACGTTCCGCCTCACCTAAGGTACTCTCCTCCACAAGACACTTATGAGAAGCCTATCTTTTATAATTGTGCACCTCCAACCATGGCACAAGAGATTCCTTCCTATGTTGCGGTTACCCCCTCATTTAAGGAAGAAATTGAGGAATTAAGAGATATGATGTTAAAGGTCAAGCAACTTGTGAGAAGTTGTTCAATTGAGGTAGCAACAAAAGTGGAGCATCAAAATCAGCCAGATATGGAGGTTGTATTGTGTGGACAGAATGATCAAATGGTAGAAGAAGATGTGGGCACTTTGGAAGAATCACAAGTACCGAATGACTCAAGCCCCGAAATATTAATAAGGAATGTTGGACTGTCAGACAGCCATGCGAAAGCACTTCAATTGCTTGAAGCTCAGCACCAATTGAGGCAATCAGGAAGTGAATTTTCCATCATACCGGTTGTCCCCAAAGTGGGTTACAACGACCCCGTCTGGGCCGAACACGAAGGGTCTATTTCCTCTACATCTGCCCGAGGAAGGCCTCCACCTTGGCCTATTTTCTCTGAGAGTTGCATTTTGAGGGTTCCGTGGGTGGTCACTAGCCGCGAGCATTACTTGGCCCGTTTAGCCTTGCACGGTACTGAGCCTATAGATTCGAGGACGAATCTCTTCAAAGGTGGATGGAATGATACGATCCAGCCCATCGTCGCACAAGCCCAGCAGCAGCAACAACCCAGGCCTGCTCACCCGGCCCAAGCCCAACAAGCAGCAGCAGCCTCCTTTCCAAGCCCAGCCCATTGTCGCATGCAGCAAGCAGCAGCCACGCTGCCTCCCAAGCGACGTCGTCCAGCAGCCCACGTGGCCTCCCAAGCAGCGTCGCCCCACGCCCACGCACGTCCGCACGACGCGGCCCACCAACGCCTCCACCCTCACAACCTAGGCCCACTCGTCCTCACCTTGCGCATGACCAGCCCGCATGACCTCCTCAACGCCATTTCCTTGGCCAGTAATTCAAGGATTTTTCAGCTATAAATAGATGTCTTTATTTTCCTTTAAAGGTGCTTTTTGATCATTGATAAACACTCAATCTTGAATCCATTTTTAGTTAATTATTTCTTGTAATTTCTTACTTTCTTTCCCTAAATTTCTTGTAAACTTTCGATCTTAAACTAGCAAATTCATTTCATATTTGAGTTCGATATTTCAAGTATATTCAATATAGAAAGGTTGCTCGTTCTTCGTTAACAAAAGGGTTTTCTTGAATTTACTTGTTCATATTATCATCCATATTTCACTTCTAAAATTCCCGATTCAAGAACCATTAATCTTGAATTAAAATTACCTTATTTTTTTCATACACCTTTCTAAAATTCATACATCTTTCCATTACAAATTCCCGCTGCGCCTAACTCCTGAAGTCATCATTCCGAGCCATCCCCAATCGAGACTAGTTCCTTGCAATTCAACATCGAAGGATCCTAACACGTGGTAGCGGAGCTCGGCTGTCTCAAAGGTTGGTAAATCATTTCCATATGTCCTTTCCATTTCCTTTAGACCCGTCCATATTGGTTGACAAACAGTCCAGCCGAAGATCAATATTTTTGGCTATTTTCGTTCGTCTGCTGTGTCCGATATAACGCCCAGAAAATTCTGATTTTTCTTGAGCTTATACTTCTTGGTGTTTGGAACAACTTTCGTGTTTTGGTCGGAGATCAATTCGGCAGAATTCGCCCACCTTTTGATCCCCAAAGAAAAGTGTGCAGATTTTACTCGAGAAGAACAGTCCTATTTTGCGAGTCAGTTTTCGGTGTGTTCCAGGTATAATCTTGTGTTACTTCCTTCATCAAAGTTTCATATCTGTGTCTTAACAGTGCCTCTGTAAAATCTCATAATTTCTAGCCTTCATTTGCTATTTTATTGAGTCAAATCTAGAAGACACAGTTGGACTTGAAAATACAGCATTGTGATTACGTTGACTTGGTGCATGAATTAATGTTGAAATGGCTGATTATTTTATCGATGATTATGGAGAATATATGTATAATTATCTTGTGAAGAGGGATGAGTATGTACAACGTGGGTATGATGGTCCGAGATCTGTTTTAAGATACAACTATGGGACTGATTTTTATGGGGCCAAGGGGCACACTTATGGGGCAGAAAAGGCGTATTCATATGGTCTTAAATACCACCAAACGCCTACTGATAATACACATTCACCGCCATCATACGTTCCGCCTCACCTAAGGTACTCTCCTCCACAAGACACTTATGAGAAGCCTATCTTTTATAATTGTGCACCTCCAACCATGGCACAAGAGATTCCTTCCTATGTTGCGGTTACCCCCTCATTTAAGGAAGAAATTGAGGAATTAAGAGATATGATGTTAAAGGTCAAGCAACTTGTGAGAAGTTGTTCAATTGAGGTAGCAACAAAAGTGGAGCATCAAAATCAGCCAGATATGGAGGTTGTATTGTGTGGACAGAATGATCAAATGGTATAAGAAGATGTGGGCACTTTGGAAGAATCACAAGTACCGAATGACTCAAGCCCCGAAATATTAATAAGGAATGTTGGACTGTCAGACAGCCATGCGAAAGCACTTCAATTGCATGAAGCTCAGCACCAATTGAGGCAATCAGGAAGTGAATTTTCCATCATACCGGTTGTCCCCAAAGTGGGTTACAACGACCCCGTCTGGGCCGAACACGAAGGGTCTATTTCCTCTACATCTGCCCGAGGAAGGCCTCCACCTTGGCCTATTTTCTCTGAGAGTTGCATTTTGAGGGTTCCGTGGGTGGTCACTAGCCGCGAGCATTACTTGGCCCGTTTAGCCTTGCACGGTATTGAGCCTATAGATTCGAGGACGAATCTCTTCAAAGGTGGATGGAATGATACGATCCAGCCCATCGTCGCACAAGCCCAGCAGCAGCAACAACCCAGGCCTGCTCACCCGGCCCAAGCCCAACAAGCAGCAGCAGCCTCCTTTCCAAGCCCAGCCCATTGTCGCATGCAGCAAGCAGCAGCCACGCTGCCTCCCAAGCGACGTCGTCCAGCAGCCCACGTGGCCTCCCAAGCAGCGTCGCCCCACGCCCACGCACGTCCGCACGACGCGGCCCACCAACGCCTCCACCCTCACAACCTAGGCCCACTCGTCCTCACCTTGCGCATGACCAGCCCGCATGACCTCCTCAACGCCATTTCCTTGGCCAGTAATTCAAGGATTTTTCAGCTATAAATAGATGTCTTCATTTTCCTTTAAAGGTGCTTTTTGATCATTGATAAACACTCAATCTTGAATCCATTTTTAGTTAATTATTTCTTGTAATTTCTTACTTTCTTTCCCTAAATTTCTTGTAAACTTTCGATCTTAAACTAGCAAATTCATTTCATATTTGAGTTCGATATTTCAAGTATATTCAATATAGAAAGGTTGCTCGTTCTTCGTTAACAAGAGGGTTTTCTTGAATTTACTTGTTCATATTATCATCCATATTTCACTTCTAAAATTCCCGATTCAAGAACCATTAATCTTGAATTAAAATTACCTTATTTTTTTCATACACCTTTCTAAAATTCATACATCTTTCCATTACAAATTCCCGCTGCGCCTAACTCCTGAAGTCATCATTCCGAGCCATCCCCAATCGAGACTAGTTCCTTGCAATTCAACATCGAAGGATCCTAACACGTGGTAGCGGAGCTCGGCTGTCTCAAAGGTTGGTAAATCATTTCCATATGTCCTTTCCATTTCCTTTAGACCCGTCCATATTGGTTGACAAACAGTCCAGCCGAAGATCAATATTTTTGGCTATTTTCGTTCGTCTGCTGTGTCCGATATAACGCCCAGAAAATTCTGATTTTTCTTGAGCTTATACTTCTTGGTGTTTGGAACAACTTTCGTGTTTTGGTCGGAGATCAATTCGGCAGAATTCGCCCACCTTTTGATCCCCAAAGAAAAGTGTGCAGATTTTACTCGAGAAGAACAGTCCTATTTTGCGAGTCAGTTTTCGGTGTGTTCCAGGTATAATCTTGTGTTACTTCCTTCATCAAAGTTTCATATCTGTGTCTTAACAGTGCCTCTGTAAAATCTCATAATTTCTAGCCTTCATTTGCTATTTTATTGAGTCAAATCTAGAAGACACAGTTGGACTTGAAAATACAGCATTGTGATTACGTTGACCTGGTGCATGAATTAATGTTGAAATGGCTGATTATTTTATCGATGATTATGGAGAATATATGTATAATTATCTTGTGAAGAGGGATGAGTATGTACAACGTGGGTATGATGGTCCGAGATCTGTTTTAAGATACAACTATGAGACTGATTTTTATGGGGCCAAGGGGCACACTTATGGGGCAGAAAAGGCGTATTCATATGGTCTTAAATACCACCAAACGCCTACTGATTATACACATTCACCGCCATCATACGTTCCGCCTCACCTAAGGTACTCTCCTCCACAAGACACTTATGAGAAGCCTATCTTTTATAATTGTGCACCTCCAACCATGGCACAAGAGATTCCTTCCTATGTTGCGGTTACCCCCTCATTTAAGGAAGAAATTGAGGAATTAAGAGATATGATGTTAAAGGTCAAGCAACTTGTGAGAAGTTGTTCAATTGAGGTAGCAACAAAAGTGGAGCATCAAAATCAGCCAGATATGGAGGTTGTATTGTGTGGACAGAATGATCAAATGGTAGAAGAAGATGTGGGCACTTTGGAAGAATCACAAGTACCGAATGACTCAAGCCCCGAAATATTAATAAGGAATGTTGGACTGTCAGACAGCCATGCGAAAGCACTTCAATTGCTTGAAGCTCAGCACCAATTGAGGCAATCAGGAAGTGAATTTTCCATCATACCGGTTGTCCCCAAAGTGGGTTACAACGACCCCATCTGGGCCGAACACGAAGGGTCTATTTCCTCTACATCTGCCCGAGGAAGGCCTCCACCTTGGCCTATTTTCTCTGAGAGTTGCATTTTAAGGGTTCCGTGGGTGGTCACTAGCAGCGAGCATTACTTGGCCCGTTTAGCCTTGCACGGTATTGAGCCTATAGATTCGAGGACGAATCTCTTCAAAGGTGGATGGAATGATACGATCCAGCCCATCGTCGCACAAGCCCAGCAGCAGCAACAACCCAGGCCTGCTCACCCGGCCCAAGCCCAACAAGCAGCAGCAGCCTCCTTTCCAAGCCCAGCCCATTGTCGCATGCAGCAAGCAGCAGCCACGCTGCCTCCCAAGCGACGTCGTCCAGCAGCCCACGTGGCCTCCCAAGCAGCGTCGCCCCACGCCCACGCACGTCCGCACGACGCGGCCCACCAACGCCTCCACCCTCACAACCTAGGCCCACTCGTCCTCACCTTGCGCATGACCAGCCCGCATGACCTCCTCAACGCCATTTCCTTGGCCAGTAATTCAAGGATTTTTCAGCTATAAATAGATGTCTTTATTTTTCTTTAAAGGTGCTTTTTGATCATTGATAAACACTCAATCTTGAATCCATTTTTAGTTAATTATTTCTTGTAATTTCTTACTTTCTTTCCCTAAATTTCTTGTAAACTTTCGATCTTAAACTAGCAAATTCATTTCATGTTAGAGTTCGATATTTCAAGTATATTCAATATAGAAAGGTTGCTCGTTCTTCGTTAACGAGAGGGTTTTCTTGAATTTACTTGTTCATATTATCATCCATATTTCACTTCTAAAATTCCCGATTCAAGAACCATTAAACTTGAATTAAAATTCCCTTGTTTTTTTCATACACCTTTCTAAAATTCATACATCTTTCCATTACAAATTCCCGCTGCGCCTAACTCCTGAAGTCATCATTCCGAGCCATCCCCAATCGAGACTAGTTCCTTGCAATTCAACATCGAAGGATCCTAACACAAGGCCTTGACGATGAGCACACACCATGATGAGGACCTCCCGCACCTATCACAAGTCTCACGGGATGGCCGAGCACGCCTTGAAGCCTTCTCGCATAAAACCCTAGCAAGTCATGAGGACACCCGCCTAGCCCCCGCTGCACTCACATTAGCCCTAGGTCGCGGCCAAGACATTGCCGAAGAGCGCACGCCAATCTTACTCCCACGACCTTAGGTCACGTTCCCATTCAAGCCGAGCCTAGAAGCCCATCTCAATAGGAAGGACGTTCTACCTTAGAAGGATGGAAGGAGAGCTCATTAAGGGTATACTTGTCATAAGTGCCAAATTTTGTAATAACTATAAATAGCTAGTTCTTCTCTTATTTTCATTAGCTTTTGATTGATGAATATTTGTTAGAGTGAGTTTCTCCTCCTTATTCGTCTAAAGCTCAACACTTGTGGGATTCTAAGATTTGATAGAGCTTTGATACCTCGCAAGGATAAAACGTAAATTCATCTTCAAATGTGTAGTTCGTTGCTATCTCATTTTGTAAACGTTTGAGTGACAAATATTAAGTATTTGAGTTTGTTGTGATATCAAGAACATTTTTTCCCGTGTGTGTTCAAGTATCCATCAAGTGTGCTTCAAGAATCATTCACTCATTATTCAAGTTAACACCTCAAGTCTTATCCGCAATTCTTACAGGTATTGTATCCTTCTTTCATGTATCTTTGTTTGTTCTTCATTTCCGTAGCGTCCTCTCCCTTGTTCTTGTATTTTCCTACTATTTTTTGTGTCACAAACTCATTAGCTAGATCCTCCTCTTATATCATACATTCGACCAACACATCAGAGGCCGGATCGTATCATAATCTCCCTTGCTGACTCTTATCCTCTTGCATTTTGTTAAGCTGATTTTGTATGCTTGTTAGAGCTTTTATGAGTTTCCTTACGGTGTCCTCGAGGGTGGATTCAACTATTTTATAACTGTTGTGGAGGTGTTGGTAGATGTAGAGGTGCATTAGTTTGGTTTTGGGTTGGTCTAGGGATGAAGTTTTAGAGGTTGAATGGTGGTTGTTGTGACTGGTTTGGAGGAACTTGGGTATTCTAGGGTTGATTCTGGACCCAGCTGAAATTAGGATGATTCCTCCATCCAGGATTATAGAGATTAGAATATGGGTTGTTGTTAGAAGGGTATTTGTTCTACTGGTTTTGGTTGTAACTATAAACAACATTCGCTTGTGTATTGACATCCTTAGGTGTTGTAGATTACAACATGGAACATTGACTGGTGTGGTGATCAGGTTGGCAGCATATCCCACAAACACTCACAGTTTGATAAGCTTCTTGGCCTTGAGTACCTGTAGAGAGATTTTGCATAAAGATAGAAATATTAGAGAGGTGTTGTTCTATAGAAGTTGAATTCAGAGAAGAGATAGGGTGATAAGAGCTCGACTTCGATTTGGAGATGAAACCGTGAGATGAAGGCAGCAAGGATCTAGTCTCCTTTGGGAGGTGGTAAACACATGGATGATTGGTGTTTGGGTGGATGGATGGATCCGGATTTTTATGGAGTTTAAGGGCAGCGACCATAAATGGAATAATGGAGAAGATAACGTCGCTAGAAGGAGTGCGGATTGTGCAGCGGATTAATGGATGAAAAGGAGAGTGTTTAGATGAACAATAAGTATATAACTTCAATACCCAACAAACCCTCTCAAGAACTTGCTTGAGCAACCTTGTTACAAAGTAAAGAAGATGAAGTGCTGGTTTTAAGAACCCTAAATTACCTAAGCTACACTAGGGTTTGGTCTTAGAGAAATAACATTCAAATCAAAGACAAGCTATAAAAGAGGCTATCTCCTTCTATTTATAGCTTGAGAATTATTACATGAGAAAACCCTAAAATAACCCTTCATTTAAACCTAGGAAGGCCGGCTGACTTGATCACCAAAACAATCCCTAATGTGCTAGTTTTTGCCGTGAGATCCAAGGTTGGTCCGGGCAAGGCATAAGGACGAGCTGGAGCCTTTTAAGCTCATATCATAGGGTTAGATCGGTCTGAAGATCTACTGTTATGGCAATTCTCAGCCACAGTTTTTAGTAATGTTTTAGCTCTAGTTTGAGAGAGATCTTGTGGAGCTCCTCCAGCTACTGCATCAACTAATACGATTCCAAAGATGCTCGTCATAAAGAAAAGCCCACCCGAACGCCCCCCGGCATGGCCATTATTTCCTCAAGTCCATCCTCCAAACCAAAGCCCAAGCCCAGCAACGCAGCAGCCCTGCACCAGCCTGCTCACACGTTCAGCCACACAACAGCGTCATCCCACGCCCACGCACCAGCCCGCACAACCCGGTCACCAACTGCCCAACGCCTCCCATCAGCACAAGCCCACGCACAACCTAGGAAGGCCGGCTGACTTGATTACCAATCTTGGACTTCTAGCTATAAATAGAACCCTTTAGTTTCCTTTAGAAGGCACTTTTTGATTATCAATTGATTATTCAATCTTAAAGTCAATTTTAGTTTAATTAGTTCTTTGTAATTTTCTTACTTTCTTTCCCTAAATTTCTTGTAAACTTTCGATCTTAAGCTAGCAAATTTATTGCAAGTTTGAGTTCGATATTTCAAGTATATTCAATATAGAAAGGTTGCTCGTTCTTCGTTAACGAGAGGGTTTTCTTGAATTTACTTGTTCATATTATCATCCATATTTCACTTCTAAAATTCCCGATTCAAGAACCATTAATCTTGAATTAAAATTCCCTTATTTTTCCATACACCTTTCTAAAATTCATACATCTTTCCATTACAAATTCCTGCTGCGCCTACTTCCCAAATTCATTCCGAAACATCCAATTCCCGAATTTCATCAAAAAAATTACATAATCCTTCATTACCCGAACCATCCCCAATCGAGACTAGTTCCTTGCAATTCAACATCGAAGGATCCTAACACGTTTCTTTATCCTTCTGACTCATTTCTTCATAGAAATACTAAATCAAAGCTTGGTCAATCACTCCATATGTAGGAAAAATATCTTGAAGATCTTTGAACCTTTCGTGATACTCTCCAAAGCTCTCATTTCCTCTCTATTGTATGGAAACAAGATTTTTCCTGGCTGCTCCAGCCTTGCTTGCATTCCAATACTTGTTCAAAAAGGCAGCTGACATTTGAGCCCATGTGGTGATGGTGTTGTGAGGTAAACTGTAGAACCAGTTCTTCGTTGATTCCTCCAATGACCATGAAAAATCTTTTAGCTTAGCTCTCTCAATAGGAACCTCTCGAGGTTTGAGTGCATCGCATTCCAAGAGAAAATTTCTTGAGATTATGGATGATGTTGGTCTTGATAGACCAATCATGCTCCACTGCTGGTACATTGATGCAAGAATAGTGATACGATCCTAGCCCAGTGGCTAGCCCCGGCACACGCACAACACGCACACGCCTTGCGGCCAAGGCCAATCGAGCCAAGACGTCGAGCCAAGCATCCAGTGAGGTTAATACAACCTCTAGACATGGAGGCAAGGCAGGAGACGCTGCTTGATCAAGCCTTCATGTGAAGTGATGCGAACACACGCATCAATGTGCCCTTACCACCGGCTGGTCCTATGACGCGTGCGCGAGCTAGAAAGCTTCAAGATAGATTGTCATCTCTCATTCACAAGGAGCTGGAGTGTGAGATGACAAGTGAGGACGCTGCACTTCGAGAGAAGACACCACGCATGGTGAATCTCATCACCTTCACCGTGTGTGACGGTGATTCTGCCCAGCATCAGAACGACGCGTAGATGGAGCGATTCTGCCCATCTTTTGAGTTCGACATGTACTACATCATGTCAGGGAGTGTGTGTCCAAAAATCAGCAAGAACGCCCGAGGCGTTTAGGAGATAGGTCAAACCCTAGTTTGGGGTGCGGGAGGCGCGAGTCCTAGCGGCGCGAGGATTCCTTGTCCGCGCGCGCTAGGGTTTTGATGTCCAAGAAGCGGCGGCTGATCCTAAGTGAGCTGGCGTTCTCTTGTCTGATTTTGGAGACAATTAACTTGCCTTTTATTTGCTTTCCTTAATTAATTAATTAGTCAATTTAGCTGATTGCTTAATTAAGTTAGTTACCTTATTTTAGAACTTCTATTTTGGTTCCAATTAGGTTTTGCTTGTAAACATTATATAAGGAGCGGCTGGCCTCCTTATTTCAGGGGCTGTTATTTGATAAATTTGAGACTTCTCTCTTCAATCTCTGCCCCTTGTTCAAGTGTTGAACACTTGTTCTTCTTGAGTCCGCAATACTTAAGTCGTATACAAGTAAATTCTGAAATTGTATTATTGTTTCGTTTGTCTTAGTGCGATTCTCACAATCGTTGGGAGTAGTCCTAAGAATCTGATACAAGATCCTTGACGTGAAATCGACTAGAACTCTTACCATTCAGTTGGCGAAGTAATCTACGTTCGCACGAGTCAAGTTATTCATTCCGCATTGAAATCCTTCTTTGAACAACTATCAAATTTGGTGCTACGCATCCTAAGCAACTAGGATCGTATCAGTTGGTAGCGGAGCTTAAGGCGTTCAAAGATTGGTAAGTATCTTTAATTGTGTTTCAATTTTTCATTGCTGAAATCGGTATTTTCTTCTACTCCTTTCAAAACAGATTTCTTTACTGTGCTTGGTTCGTATATGTGCAATTTTTCTGTCAAGTCGAAATTGTATTTATATACATAGCTATTGACGTCCGTTTTTTGTGAGAAAGGTCTCGTTGGAAAGCTACACTTGTTAGGGTTCCGAATCAAAAAGAATCAAGTGATTCGGATACCGGAGTCAAAAACTACACCTGTTTTACTAAACTGTGTTTCTGCTGTACAAAAAAAAAAAAACAAAACAGCAACTTCTAAAAAAAATTAAAAAAAAAATCAAGAGAAGGTTGCATTAGATCAGATACAAAAAAAAAAGGATATCAGTATTTGAAGGAAAATAGCAAGAGCAAATTAAGAATCGGAGAATACTTGCTACTAAAATCAGAATTATCTTTGAGACGAATTGGAGTTGAAGGACAATTGTGTTGTGAAATCAGAATTGGAAATTGCTTTTATTTGAGTCCTTTCGAGTCAAATTGAGCTCTTCTTTGATTCCTTGACATTGCCTTCTATTCCACTTGTTATTTGTTTGATTGGTTGTACTTGCAATTATTCAAATACCAAGTATCACCATTTGTTTTGAAGCTGGTTTCTTTGAGAGTTTTCTTGGCAGCTTTTCTTGATCTCTCGAGTCTCATTAACACTTTAACAATTGCAGGCAATTGATTGATTTATTGGTGAGATTATTAGAGTGATTAAACACGAGAGTAAACACGTGAGGGAGTGCTAGGATTAGTGCAATTTTACGCTTTCACTTCGTGTTGTGAATTTCAGGAAACATATCAGATGGCTCAAGAAGGGGTACAACAACCAGATTTGCAAGTCATGTTAGCAACCATCACGGAACAACTCAGGACCATGAATGAAAGGCAACTGACTGTCGATGTTAGGATGGCTCGGATGGAAGCTTTAGCCACCATAAACCCTATTCCTAGGGCAGCGGGTGTGCCAAGCGACGGTCATATCTCAGACATGTCCGATGAGGATGACAATGCGCGTAGACAGCCCCTAGTTCCACCGGACGCGCCTGTGAACCCTCAACGTGAACTTGCCCAAGTTCACCCAAGGCGAATTGCTAGGCGTGCGCCACTGCCTCCACGTGCTGATTGGAATGATGAGCCCGATGGGAGAGAGGGATGGATAAACGCTAGGGATGGTCAGCGAAGGGAGAGACGAGATGCACGGGTAGGAAGAAGAGATAGGGAGGATGACCAAGTAGATGCTAATATTAACAGCATCAAAATGAAAATACCCCCTTTCGAAGGTACTGATGACCCTGACACCTTTATGACATGGGAACGGAAGGTCGAATCCATTTTCTTATGCCATAATTATTCAAAGGGTAAGAAAGTCCAACTGGCAGCCGTAGAATTCAGTGGGTATGCTAGTCATTGGTGGGAGCAACTTAACCTAAAGCGAACAGCCATGTATGGGGTTCCGATTGATAATTGGGTTGGGATGAAACAAGTAATGAGGCAGCGGTTCGTGCCTGCCCATTTTCACCGAGAGCTTCATCAACGGCTCCAAACCTTGAAGCAAGGCAGCAAGGGAGTTGGGGCCTATTTTAATGAAATGGAGATCGCCTTAGCTCAAGCACGGATCACTGAGGAACCTGAGGTGACAATGGCTCGGTTTATTGTCGGGTTGAATAGCGAGATTGCAGATGCATTGGAGCTGACGCAATACAATACTCTCGAGGAGATGCTTCACATGGCTCAAAAACTTGAGAAGCATAGGAAGGCTAAGAGTTCCTATAAGTCTACTAGTTCGTCCTCTTGGAAGAAGAAGCCTTCTTGGAACAAAAATGATAAGGGTGTCGTAGCTACACCAAAGGCATCACCATACGCCTCAAAGGGCTCCTCTAGTGTCGTTACCCCTACTAAATCAGCTGGTAACAAGTCTTATACCCCACCTACTGATCGGCAAGCCACTAAGGATATCATTTGTTTTAAGTGTAATGGGCGAGGGCATAAGAAGGCGGACTGCCCTAACAAGCGAGTTTTCATCATAAGGGCGAATGGAGATCAGGAGTCGGATGATGATCATGAGGGGTCCGAACCCGAGGGAGAAAGTAGTGCTGATTCGGATGATCAACATCAGCAAGGTGATCAAGTTCGGTTAATGGTGATAAGGCGCAATCTGAGTGTGCAAGCCGGAGGGGAAGTGTGTGATGACGAGCAGCGAGAGAACTTGTTTCATACACGTGGTGTGATTGATAAGAAGGGATGTTCGATTATCATTGATAATGGCAGTTGCACCAATTGCGCAAGTTGGATGATGGTGCATAAGTTGGGGCTGCCCACGATGAAACACCCACGGCCATATTTTTTACAATGGATGACCGACGACAATGGACTCAAGGTGAGTAGACAAGTGCTTGTTAAGTTTTCTATTGGCAAGTATCATGATGAGGTGCTATGTGACGTTGTGCCAATGCAAGCAAGCCACATCCTTTTGGGCAGACCGTGGCAGTTCGATAGGGAAGCAACCCATGATGGGAAACGGAACCTGTATAAGCTAGAAAAGGATGGTAAGAAGTTTACCTTGGCACCTTTGACCCTAGCCGACGTGGTAAAGGACCAAGAGTGGCTCGCTAAGTCTTATGCGGAGTATGAGGTTGCAAAACAGATTGAGAGAGAAAAAGAAGGTTTGAGCGTGACAAATAAAGAGAGTAAAAATGAGTGTGTGAGCCTTCAACATTCGCATGAAAGAAGTAAGCATGCAGAGGGTGAGTGCGAGAAAGAAAAACATTCGCATGAAAAGAGTAAGCATGCAGAGGGTGAGTGTCAACATTCGCACGAAAAAAGTAAGCGTGCTGAGAGTGGCATCGAGAGAAAAGGAGAGGCAAATAAAAAGAAATTGAGTGTATATGCCAAGGGGAGCGACGTGAGGAGAGCACTGATTTTTCAAAAAAATGGTTTTGGCGCAAGCCGTCCTCTTCTTTTACTCAGATTTCGTTCCTTCTGTTTGAACACTTCTAACGCTAACCCTTCACATTCGGTTCCTAGTGTTCTGTCCTCTCTTTTGTAGGAATTTAGGGATGTTCTACCCAAAGAGATGCCTCCCGGATTACCTCCTATTCGAGGCATTGAACACCAAATTGACTTCGCACCTGGTTCAGCAATTCCGCACCGTCCAGCCTACCGTACCAACCCCGAAGAGACCAAAGAACTTCAGCGGCAAGTGGACGAGCTACTTGAGCGAGGATACGTGAGGGAAAGCTTTTCCCCATGCGCCGTTCCAGTGATCCTAGTCCCAAAGAAAGATGGCAGCTGGCGCATGTGTGTTGATTGCCGCGCAGTCAACAAGATCACTGTAAAGTATAGACATCTCATTCCTCGTTTAGATGACATGTTAAATGAATTAAGTGATAGTACTATTTTCTCGAAAATTGATTTGATGAGTGGCTACCACCAGATTCGTATGAAAGAAGGTGATGAATGGAAAACAGCTTTTAGAACTAAGTATGGGTTGTATGAATGGATGGTTATGCCTTTTGGTTTGACTAATGCCCCTAGCACATTCATGCGATTGATGAACCATGTACTTAGGCACTTTATTGGCAGATTTGTTGTAGTGTATTTTGATGATATACTAATCTATAGCAAATCACTTGATGAGCATGTTTTGCATATTAGGGAAGTCTTTTTAACACTTCGTGAACAGAAGTTGTATGCTAAGCCTAGTAAGTGTTCATTTGCAATGGAACAAGTTGGTTTTCTTGGTTTTATTGTGAGTATAGATGGCGGCGTGAAAGTGGATGAGGAGAAGATCCGCGCAATTCAGGAATGGCCAACACCGAAGAATGCGAGTGATGTTAGATCATTCCATGGCTTGGCGAGCTTCTATAGGTGCTTCGTCAAGGATTTCAGCACCATCGCTGTCCCTTTGAATGATCTAACCAAAAAGAATATTGTTTTCAGGTGGGAGCAGCCGCAAGAGGAGGCGTTTGCTACGCTCAAGGAGCGTTTGTGTTCTGCCCCGGTGCTCGCTCTTCCCGATTTCAGCAAAGCTTTCGAGGTTGAGTGTGATGCGAGTGGTTTGGGGATTGGGGTTGTCCTTATGCAAGAGAAACGGCCAATCGCTTATTTTAGCGAGAAGCTCAAGGGCGCAGAACTGAATTACCCTACCTACGACAAGGAGTTCTATGCCCTTGTTCGAGCATTGGAAACTTGGCAGCACTACTTGATGCCGCAAGAGTTCGTAGTCCACACTGACCATTTGAGCCTGAAATATCTCAAGGGGCAAGGTAAGCTCAATCGTCGCCATGCTGCTTGGATGGAGTACATTGAAGCCTTTCCCTACCACATTCAATATAAGCAAGATAAAGAGAATATCGTCGCTGATGCATTATCGCGAAGGTACACATTAATCACTTCTCTTAACGCTAAACTACTTGGCTTTTCATACATTATTGAACTCTATGCTCTTGATTCTGATTTTGGTGATATATATAAGCATGGTGTTTCAATTTCTGGTTCTAAATTCTATACGCATGAGGGATACTTGTTTAAAGGTAAACGGTTGTGTATTCCTCATTGCTCTCTACGTGATTTGCTTGTGCATGAAGCCCATAGTTGCGGTCTGATGGGTCATTTTGGTGTGACTAAAACTCTAGATGTATTGCATGATCACTTTTATTGGCCTCACATGAAGCGCGATGTCGTGCGCATTGTTGCTAGGTGTTTAACGTGTCGTAGAGCCAAATCTAAGTCTGCTGGTCATGGTGAGTACATTCCTCTACCCGTACCCTCCCATCCTTGGACCAACTTATCCATGGACTTTGTTGTGGGGCTGCCTCGGTCCAAAAATGGGAAGGATAGTGTCTTTGTTGTAGTGGACAGATTTTCGAAGATGTCTCACTTTATTCCGTGTTCAACTACTTATGATGCTACTCAAGTTGCTGATTTATTCTTCCGTGAGGTAGTTCGTTTACATGGAGTCCCCTTGTCTATTGTGAGTGATCGGGATACCAAGTTTCTTAGTCATTTTTGGCGTGTTTTATGGAAGAAACTTGGTACCAAATTGTTATATTCCACATCTTATCACCCACAAACAGATGGACAAACCGAAGTGGTTAACCGTACACTTGGTTCACTTTTACGCACCTTAGTTCGTTAGCATGTTTCGACTTGGGTTGATCATTTGTCATTCATTGAATTTGCTTACAACCATGTTGTTCATTCCACTACTCATTACTCACCTTTTGAGGTTGTTTATGGATTTAATCCTAGGACTGTATTGGATTTAACCCCTCTACCTTTGAGTTATGTGGTAAGTTTAGATGGCGCGCAGAAGGCTGATTTCGTGAAGCAATTACATGCCAAGGCGAAACAGAACATTGAGCGCATGAATGAGAAGCTTGCGCATAAGCAAAACGAAGGGAGGAAGCTGGTGTCGTTCGATATCGGAGATTGGGTGTGGCTGCACATGCGCAAGGAGCGTTTTCCAGCCCAACGTCGTGGCAAACTC
Organism: Viola odorata; assembly: GCA_963691705.1. NCBI lineage: Eukaryota > Viridiplantae > Streptophyta > Magnoliopsida > Malpighiales > Violaceae > Viola > Viola odorata. Next base: position 32,541,119 of record OY829542.1, read on the forward strand.
TCTCCAAGAGGCGATGGACCATTTCAGATTACTGAGAAGATCAACAACAATGCTTACAAGCTGGCGTTGCCTAGTGAGTATGGTTCCATTAGCTCTACTTTCAACGTCTCTGGCTTAGCCTTGTTTGATATAGGTGACGAGTATGGACTTGATGGTGTTGCTGATTCGGATTCGAGGACGAATCCTTTTGAAGAGGGAGGGAATGATGCGAACACACGCATCAATGTGCCCTTACCACCGGCTGGTCCTATGACGCGTGCGCGAGCTAGAAAGCTTCAAGACAGATTGTCATCTCTCATTCACAAGGAGCTGGAGTGTGAGATGACAAGTGAGGACGCTGCACTTCGAGAGAAGACACCACGCATGGTGAATCTCATCACCTTCACCGTGTGTGACGGTGATTCTGCCCAGCATCAGAACGACGCGTAGATGGAGCGATTCTGCCCATCTTTTGAGTTCGACATGTACTACATCATGTCAGGGAGTGTGTGTCCAAAAATCAGCAAGAACGCCCGAGGCGTTTAGGAGATAGGTCAAACCCTAGTTTGGGGTGCGGGAGGCGCGAGTCCTAGCGGCGCGAGGATTCCTTGTCCGCGCGCGCTAGGGTTTTGATGTCCAAGAAGCGGCGGCTGATCCTAAGTGAGCTGGCGTTCTCTTGTCTGATTTTGGAGACAATTAACTTGCCTTTTATTTGCTTTCCTTAATTAATTAATTAGTCAATTTAGCTGATTGCTTAATTAAGTTAGTTACCTTATTTTAGAACTTCTATTTTGGTTCCAATTAGGTTTTGCTTGTAAACATTATATAAGGAGCGGCTGGCCTCCTTATTTCAGGGGCTGTTATTTGATAAATTTGAGACTTCTCTCTTCAATCTCTGCCCCTTGTTCAAGTGCTGAACACTTGTTCTTCTTGAGTCCGCAATACTTAAGTCGTATACAAGTAAATTCTGAAATTGTATTATTGTTTCGTTTGTCTTAGTGCGATTCTCACAATCGTTGGGAGTAGTCCTAAGAATCTGATACAAGATCCTTGACGTGAAATCGACTAGAACTCTTAGCATTCAGTTGGCGAAGTAGTCTACGTTCGCACGAGTCAAGTTATTCATTCCGCATTGAAATCTTTCTTTGAACAACGATCAAATTTGGTGCTACGCATCCTAAGCAACTAGGATCGTATCATGAAGGATGACATGGAAGGTGGCTTGGAGGCGCCTAGCGCAAGGTTTGACATCCATCCGAGTCAACCTATGGAAGAACGACTTCAATAAAAGATTCAGCACATATACAAGACCAATTGGAGTCTTAGGAAGGTTGTGTCCAAGTTTCAGAGCATTTGGACGAGTAGATCTCAAGAAGGTTCAGATGACAATCTCGCACGCAGGAGTTCTAGGCGCAGACGCAACAGGCGACTTCATCAGAACCTAGCCAGCTCTATACAAGTTCGAATTGTGCGATCGACCACATTTTGGAAACGTCAGGATGTTATCTTTCATTTGGAACAATTTTCAGCCCATCTGGCCTAGTGGTTTCAAAGTTATTCAAGTCGACATTATGGTGCATAGTGTGTATGCGAGACAACATACGACTTGAGGTTTCGGCCCAAACCTTGGCCCGATGATGGAGAACTCGACATGGGCTGCTGGAATGTATTTAAATATATTTATATTTACTTTAATTAGTTAATTAGTTAATTAAGTTATTTTCCTTAATTAGAACTCCTACTTCTATTCCTATTAAGGTTTGCTTGTAAAACTCTACATAAGGAGCCGTTTGGCCTCCTTATTCAGTTGGCTGATATTTTGATAAATTAAGAATTTATTCTTTGCAAATCTCTGCCCATTGTTCATGTGATTGAACCTTGTTTCTTCTCAAGTCTACAATACTCGAGTCATCAACAAGTAAAACTGAAATTGCAACCCCATTGTTTCGTTTATCTTAGTGTGATTCTCACAATTGTTGAGTCTAGTCCTAGGAACTCGATACAAGATCCTTGACTTGAAATCGATTAGGGCTTTTAGCATAGGTTAGTTGAGTGGTCTAAGCTCGTACTCGTCGGGTTTATTATTTCCGCATCAAAATCTATCCTTGAACAACGATTAGAATTACATGCTACACATCCTACGCAACTAGGATCGTATCAAATAGGTAGTCTGTTCTGCTCCTCTATTCAGTTCCCTGAGAGTCTACTCAGCTTGTTGCTCTGCCCTGTCTACTCTGGGATTTAAATTTTCTTGGTCTACTTCTAGGTCAAGATAGTGCTTCTGATCAAGATGATGACTGTCTGATGAACTTGGAGCTGAATTCGTTGGTATCAATTGTTTTCTTTTGGCTTGCCATCTATTTTCCATCTCTACTTTGGTTAGCTCCGGATTGAATGGTATTAAATCCTTTCAAGAGGACCTGGTCATGAATAAGAAAACACAAAGATCAATAAACCATCCTCCCCCGCAACGGCGCCAAAATTTGATAGGCGTCGACTCCGTCAAAAATAATTAATAAATACAACTTCCTACTAAACACAAGATTAATTGTAAATAGCAAGTAAGACGCTCGTCCATAGAGAGTAATGGTATGATTTTCGTGAATGCTTGAAATAACCGAACGTAACACTTAGGTGTAATTGGGGGGATTTTGTTTAAAAACTATAAATTGAAAATACAATTAAAGCAAGTAAAAATGCCCAGGACAAGAATTAACTTCTTGGTCAAGAAACAGATCAAGAACAAAAAATTAGAGAAGAGATTCCTAGTATAAGCTAACAAGCTATGATTCATGAGCATTAATCATCGATGTAGGGTTATTCATCTTCAATCTACATAGTTGCTATAGGATCAAGGTACGCTTATGACCCTTGCTTCCCTCCTGTATCAAAACCACCTCAGGTGCACTTAGAGATAATGATATGGTCTTAGTTCGTTAGGAAGGATAGAGGCCGAGAGTTTGGCCACTATTGCATCTAGCCCCCGTTGGGAGGTTGGTGTTGATGATCGACGGAAGGATGATGAAGCAACGATGAACTTGCAGAAATGGAAAAGAAGATGAAGCGAAGATAAAGTTGCAGAAATGGAAAAGTGTTTGATTGATGATGAACTAGAAACGAACCCTTTACTAAGGCAAACCCTCCTAAGTCTAGCCTAGGCAACCTTGCCAAAAAGTAAAGGGGATCTCTTTCCAAGGTTGACCCTCTCAAGGAATGATCTTGAGCAACCCAATAGTTTGGAGAAGATGAAGTTAAGAACCCTAATTCCACACCTAAGGTGTATTGGTCTATGAAAGGATATTACTTACAAAATTCAAGAAAAAACTAAAATGAACCTATCTCTAGCTATTTATACCTAAGACTATTTACAAGGGGAAGTTCCCAAAATACCCTTCACATATGAGGGGAGCTCTTAGGTCGTTCTCTTGCAAAGGCTTGGCTTAGTCATAAGGGGGCCGAGGACGCTAGGCGAGCTCATGGGTTGCGAGGGTTAGGCCGCAAGGCTCACGGGTTGCTAGGGTTGTAGGCGTGGGCTTCTCATGGCTTACCCGGCCAACCCGTGAGGTGCGTACGCCTAGGCCAAGGACTTCAGTAATGTGCGCGCTCTCCGTCGAGACCTTGCTGGGCATTATGGTGTGTGCGTTGGCGTCCACACATGTCGTCCAATGCTCTCGTGCCTCCAAGCTCTCATCTTCGGCTCTAAGGGTCTTCAAGCCCAAGGTCATCGTTCCTTTACTCCTTATGAGGTAGTCGTGTGCTCCCGCACTCATATCAGATGATTCCTAAACAAATGCCCCCCTAGATAATGAGACTCCTATGGTAATAAGAAGCCAACCTCAATATCAGATAGCTTATATATTGTATTTCTTGAATTGAAACCGACACAGTTTTCCCATGACCTTTCAAATGGCTAGAACCAGCCATGTAAATCTAAGCAGCTCAGATAAACTAATCCACTTATTCTCCCAGTACCACATGACACCCTTCCAGATCAACAAGATTGTTACTCAGTTACGATATAAGAACACATCCTCACCCAATCTGAATAATAATATCCCATCATCAGCCAATCTGACTAAAAATAAGCAGTTTAAACCTCCATCTCATAATTATATCGGGATAAGCTCGTTGGGTAGTGATCCAAAATTTAAGAATATCGTCTTTCGTAAGACTAAGGTGGGAATACCCAATCTCTTAGTAGAGAAAAAGACGAGAGAAAATTTTGTTCATTACCAAGAACTCTTATTTGATCCACTTAAAATTGCAAATCCTAATCTATTGTATAAATATAAAGACTACTTTATCGTTGCTGATATCCTTACTATTATACCAAAAAAATGCCCCCCCCCCCCCCCCCCCCAGATAATGAGACTCCTATGGTAATAAGAAGCCAACCTCAATATCAGATAGCTTATATATTGTATTTCTTGAATTGAAACCGACACAGTTTTTGATAAAAGCTCGACTTCCTTTTTGGAGAAGAAGGCCAAATGTTGTTCTTGAAGGATCTAGTCTCCTTTGGGAGGAAGGTAAATCGATGGTGTTTAATGGATGGATGAACGTGTATAGATGTTTAAACGGAGAGGATAACGTCGCAAGAAGGTTGCGGATTGTGCAGCGGATTAATGGATGAAAAGGAGAGTGTTTTGATGAACAATAATAAGTATATAACTTCAATACCCAACAAACCCTCTCTAGGCTAGCTAGAGCAACCTTGTTACAAAGTAAAGAAGATGAAGTGCTGGTTTTAAGAACCCTAAATTACCTAAGCTACACTAAGCTACACTAGGGTTTGGTCTTAGAGAAATAACATTCAAATCAAAGACAAGTATAAAAGAGGCTATCTCCTTCTATTTATACTTGTGAGTTATTACAAGGGCTAAGTACCCTAATACCCTTGGACAAAGGGTGTGAAAGGCCGGCCACTTGATGATGTGGCAAGAGAAAGCTGAGGCAAAACGCTAGAATGTTGCTTCAGCTTGGCCGAAAATGGGATGCTAGGGTTTGGCGCGGTCCGGCCTTGAGCTAGTATCATGGAGCCTTTAAGCTCGTATCATCCCATCCCCCTTTGAAGAGATTCGTCCTCGAATCTAAGCTTTGGAGGGGGGGTTTCCGAAAGTGGAGTGAGAGCCTTTAAGCTCGTATCATCCCCTCCGCCTTGGAGGAGATTCGACCTCGGATCTAGAGGCTCAATCCCTTGCAAGGCTAAGCGGGCTAAGGAAAGCTCGCGGCTAGTGATCACACACGGAACCCTCAAAATACAACTCTCGGAGAATATAGGCCAAGGTGGAGCCGTCCTCGGGCAAGGCAAGTAGGCGCGGACGGGAAAAATCCAAGAACAACCAAGTATCGGCCAAGACGGAGAAGGGATGAGATGCGGATCAAGTGCGGGTTCCTAGTAGCGAACAATGAGGCGTGGTCACAAAGGACGGCCAAAGGAGTGACGGAAGGGTTCCGGATATAGTGTGGGACCATGACACCACATGGAGGTGCCAAAAATGGAAGGAAAGGTGTGTGGCTCACATGCCCAAAACCAAGTAGGAACGGGTCCTCAAAGCTATGTGTAGGTATCTTTAGAATGATGGAAAAATCACTCCCAAGGGACCACAAATGACGCTGCTGTGCTAGACCAAGGATGGCCTTCTCGTGGCTGCCCGAAGAGAACTCATAAGCCGACTCTATACTCCTATCGCTCCCAAACTCCAACCCATCCAAAGGAGCACTCGAAACCACCAAATCCGAAAGCTCAACCCCTAAAGTAACCAACTCCATATCAATACCGTCCGAAAGGGGCTCAAGTAATCCCTCATCCAATGGAGCCAACTCACCCAAAGTAGCACTCGAATCCACTAAGTCCGAAAGCACACCAAGCTTATCCTCAAGAAGTGGTGGCAGCTCAGCCGAGTCAACACTAGAAGAAACTCGCGTATGAGTGGCGGAAGGGCCACTAGGAGAAGGTTGAGGTGGTGCTTCAACTCGTTGAAACGAGGAGTTGATTACCTCCAATCTGCGTCGCAACTCGGCCAAGATATCCGAAGGGTTCTCCAAGTGGTCAAACAAACCCATGGATGCATGATGTGGTACTCGGGCTCGAGGGGAAGAAGTCTCATGCACATAGGAGCCCGGAGGGGGCTGGTGGACACGGTGGGAAGATGGCGCCGTGTGGTAAGGTGGGGCATGACGGGGAAGTGCACTAGATGAGCCTGAAGGAGGCCTACAGTCAAGGCGTGATGATGGCACCTCATGATAAGGTGGGGCACGGTGAGCGGGTGCACTAGGAGGCCTAAGGTCATGGCGTGATGATGGTGGCATATATGGAACATAGTCACGTCCGTGAGGATAAAGGAGGTGATCAACCGGTGCCTCTATCACGCGTGATGAGCTACGGGCACCATATGGAGGTGGCGCCACATAAGCGAGAGAGGGGCGGTGTGGGCGCTCATCAATGTGGTCCGGTTGTTCATACCCATAAGATTGCCGTGAGGGCTCACGAAGACCATACTCCAACCGAGAAGAAGAAGTGGCACTAGAGCGGCTGTCTCGGCTGTCCAATACATAGGCCCAAGAATCAAGTGATGCTTCATCCCCCTCGGGGCAAGCACCCTCATGGCAAGAACTAGTCCCATACGGTGACTCTACCTCTCCCAAGTAGCTCACGGCATGGCAAGAAGATACGCGGTCACTAGCCATGGAATAGGCCGCACTAGAACAAGATGCATCCTCCCAATCGGACCCAACATCCGAATAAGAGCAATGCGAAGACATAGTAAATACCTACAAAAAGAACAAACACAAGTGATAGCTAAAAGGGGTTAGTCCCTCCCTCACGTGTTTCGCTCGTGTTTATCACTCTAATAATCTCACAATTTTCTCTCTAAGCCCAAACCATAACCGAAGCCAAACAATGAGTCAAAGAATCACTAAGGCACAAGGAAAAGCAATGAAAACAAGGGCTAGAAGGAAAGGTGAAGGAAAACCGAAATAGTGATCAAAGAAGATAACTTGATTTTGATCACTAAATTGGTTTAGAGTGGATAGATGATGTGCGGAAACAAGGAAAGGAAAACACCAAGACAAGCTACACAAGAAAAGACTCAAGGAAAGGAGAAAGGAAATTTCAAAGAAAAATCCAAAACCAAAAGTTTAAACAACTAAAGGAGAAAACCGAAATTCAAACAAATGCACACCTAATTGCAAACTACTACACTTCTAATGTAATCACACACTAGTAGTCTCTTGCTTTTGACTCAATTGCAATCTTCTTCTTTTTTTTTTTTTTTTTTTGGAATTTGGAACTTGATCACTTTTTTTTTTCTTTTTTTCTTTTTTTTTTTGTTTTAGTCCCTTTCTTTCTTTCTTTTGTTGCAATGAGTGAAGAGAACTCACTTGTATGACAAGTATTTTTGAAAAAAGAAGTGAAAGACAAGTAGTTTTACACTTTGAAAAATATTCACTAGATGCCAAAAATGTATGAGGTGGCACTAGTGATGAGGTGGCAAGTGATGTGTCAAGTGAGGTGGCAAGTGATGTGTCAAGTGAGGTGGCAAGTGATGTGTCAAGTGAGGTGGCAAGTGTGAGGTGATAAAATATCTAGAAGAATATTCTATGTATATCCTATATGAAATACTAGGCTGAAAATGAAGATGAGGTAGATTAATATAAGCCTAGTATATTATAGGACACCTCCACATAACAACAAAATGGGACCACATCCTACACATGGCACACAAGACACTTGTCTTTCAAATGGATGAACAAATGAAAGCACCAATCACCTAATTTGGTTGAATTAAATAAATGGAACAAAAATAAATTAATCAAACACCAATTTTCGGAATTAATGGGTCAGCAAGGATCAAAACTCAAAAGCCTCAAGAACACAAGATGAACATGAAGAACACCAAGCACAACTTTCGCTCTATGACTCTTAAACAGCCCAAATGTGGCCCAAAAATTACAAAAATAGAAAGACAGACTCCTAAGACTCCGATCTACAACTTTGTAGAAGGAAGAAAAACGAAATTCCAAGTGGAAGGGAGAGAAAACAGACGCACAACACAAAACTGTTTTTCTCGCGCGATTTTTGCACACTTTTCTTCCAAGGTCAAAAAGTATGTAAAAATCACAGATTCAACAGAAGACTCAAAAACAAACTTTGTTCTACTCAGAAAGAAATTTAAGCACAAAAATTTTCAGATTTTTCTGACATAGAAACTGACTCAAAACAGAAAAGAAAACTGACTCAAAAACTGACCCCTGGACAGAAAAAATTTCAGCACGAAATTTTCGGCCAAAATGGATAAACACACGGTAGAAATGATGGATCCAGCCGTGAGAAGGGATTTTACCAACCTAGAAGATGATTTGGAGCTCCGCTACCACTTGATAAAAGCTCGACTTCCTTTTTGGAGAAGAAGGCCAAATGTTGTTCTTGAAGGATCTAGTCTCCTTTGGGAGGAAGGTAAACCGATGGTGTTTAATGGATGGATGAACGTGTATAGATGTTTAAATGGAGAGGATAACGTCGCAAGAAGGTTGCGGATTGTGCAGCGGATTAATGGATGAAAAGGAGAGTGTTTTGATGAACAATAATAAGTATATAACTTCAATACCCAACAAACCCTCTCTAGGCTAGCTAGAGCAACCTTGTTACAAAGTAAAGAAGATGAAGTGCTGGTTTTAAGAACCCTAAATTACCTAAGCTACACTAAGCTACACTAGGGTTTGGTCTTAGAGAAATAACATTCAAATCAAAGACAAGTATAAAAGAGGCTATCTCCTTCTATTTATACTTGTGAGTTATTACAAGGGCTAAGTACCCTAATACCCTTGGACAAAGGGTGTGAAAGGCCGGCCACTTGATGATGTGGCAAGAGAAAGCTGAGGCAAAACGCTATAGCGTTTTGCCACTGGAATGTTGCTTCAGCTTGGCCGAAAATGGGATGCTAGGGTTTGGCGCGGTCCGGCCTTGAGCTAGTATCATGGAGCCTTTAAGCTCGTATCATCCCATCCCCCTTTGAAGAGATTCGTCCTTGAATCTAAGCTTTGGAGGGGGGTTTCCGAAAGTGGAGTGAGAGCCTTTAAGCTCGTATCAGTTTTCCCATGACCTTTCAAATGGCTAGAACCAGCCATGTAAATCTAAGCAGCTCAGATAAACTAATCCACTTATTCTCCCAGTACCACATGACACCCTTCCAGATCAACAAGATTGTTACTCAGTTACGATATAAGAACACATCCTCACCCAATCTGAATAATAATATCCCATCATCAGCCAATCTGACTAAAAATAAGCAGTTTAAACCCCCATCTCATAATTATATCGGGATAAGCTCGTTGGGTAGTGATCCAAAATTTAAGAATATCGTCTTTCGTAAGACTAAGGTGGGAATACCCAATCTCTTAGTAGAGAAAAAGACGAGAGAAAATTTTGTTCATTACCAGGAACTCTTATTTGATCCACTTAAAATTGCAACCTTGTTGGTTAAATGATTTACTAAAATTGATTGATTAGCGATTTAGGGTAAGACAACTTCACACCTAGGATCCTCGGTTGTCAATCGGGACTAAATCAAATAAACCTTTCGCACTAGCTTCTCATGGCTAGCTGTCTACTTCGATCCTCTTGGTCCGTAAATGGCCCAATTAAGGGTTGTCATAACCAAACAAAATGACACTTGCGACAATCAAATCAACTCTAGACTGGCCAGATCTAAAAGCAAAAGGAAGTGCAATACAATTATAATGGAGATCAATTAAATAAAGATTTAAAGATTAATTAAGAGCAATTAGATCTCATGCAACCTCATGATCATGCTTTAAACGCTTCTACTAAGAAATATGTATTTATCTAGACATGCTCATGATTGAAGAAAATAAAAAAAGTAATAGAATATATTGAATGCTCTATTTCTGTGAAGAAACGAAGGAGCAAGATGTTTAGAATTCAATACAGAAGTAAAACGAAAGAGAAGGAATAAAGACCCTTTCTCAAAACCCTATGGAGACTATATATAGTTTGCTCCTTGGAAAATATCTCTAAAAAGAAGAAAATAAAATAAATCCTAATTAAACTACTTAATTGTATCTGAACACTCTTCTTGTCTAATTAGAAGTCTAAAAGCTAAATAAAGAAGGAAGGACGCAGCTTCAACTCTTTTGAGGATAAACCAGCAGACACAGTTGTACATGACTTTTGACTATAAGTATTGCACGAAGGCTTAGACTCTTTGCCAGCCATGACGGTCCTCTTAGTGAAGAGTCCGACCAAGAAAGGTGTTGCACAGCTCTGCCTAGAAATTGCTCTTTTCTGTCCCTTTTTTACTTTTAATGCTCCAAGACTGCTTTCTGTAAAAAGTACAGAAATTGTACTCATATCAGTAGAATCACCATTCTAATTGCATGAAAATAAGTGGCAAAAACTACCACAAATTAAGTCCAATCAACCGTATTGTCGCCAATCTCTTGAACAAATATGGTGTGACTCATCGAGTCTTCATAGCTTATCATCCGCAGACTAATGGCCAGGCTGAAGTTTTTAATCATGAAGTTAAATCTATACTCGAGAAGACAGTAAATCAATCAAGGAAAGGTTGGAGCCTAAAGTTGGATGATGTTTTATGGGCCTACCGAACCACTTTCAAAACACCCATAGGAATGACGCCTTACCAACTTGTCTATATGATACGATCCTGGTTCCTTAGGATGCGTAGCACCAATTTTGATCTTTGTTCAAAGACGGATTTCCTGCGGAAATAGATAACTCGACGAGTACGAGCTTAGACCACTTAGCTAACCTGTGCTAAGAGCCCTAATCGATTTCAAGTCAAGGGTCTTGAATCGAGTTCTTAGGACTAGACTCAACAATGTGAGAATCACACTAAGATAAACGACACAATAATACAATTCCAAGATTTACTTGTATACGACTCAAGTATTGCGGACTCAAGAAGAACAAGGTTCAACCAACTTGAACAAGGGGCGGAGATTGAAGAGATTAACTCAATTTATCAAATAACAGCCAACTTAATAAAGTAGCCAAGTGGTTCCTTATATAGGTTACAAACAAATCCTAATAGTAAACCAAATAGGAATAGAAGTAGGACTTCCAAAATAGGAAGATAACTTAACTAACTAAAACTGTCTAATTAACTAATTAAGCTAAAATAATTAAAGTCAACAACTTGAACTTCAGTCAACGCGCGCTTCTGGACACGCGAAACGGGCAGGAGCCGTTTTGAGCAATCGGCACGCGAGACAGATGAGTGAAACGGCAATGGCTGAGTGAAACGGTCAAGTGCCGATTTAAGCGAAACGGACAAGAGCCGTTTTGAACGAATCGGACAAGAGCCGTTTTGGTGACAAACGGTCAAGTGCCGTTTCTGGCAGAATCATCTTCGGGCATTGTGAATGTAAGGAGATTCACAACTCTTGGTGTCTTCTCTCTAAGCGCAGCTTCCTCACTTGTCCTCTCACATTCCAGCTCCTTGTGAATGTAAGGAGATTCACAACTCTTGGTGTCTTCTCTCTAAGCGCAGCTTCCTCACTTGTCCTCTCACATTCCAGCACCTTGTGAATGAGAGATGACAAACGGTCTTGAAGCTTTCTAGCTCTGGCTCGAGTCATTGGACCAGCTGGTGGTAACGGTAGTTGGATGCGTGGATTCGCATCACTATAGCAAGCCATGTCATCTCCTTGTTGAAATTGAGCATAAAGTGTTTTGGGCAATCCGCAGAGTCAACATGGATCTCGGAGACGCTGGATCAGATAGACGACTTCAAATTCAAGAGCTCGAGGAACTCTAAAATGAAGCCTATGAGAATGCTCTCATATACAAAGCCAAGACAAAGGCTCACCACGATGAGTTAATTTCTCCTAAATCCTTTGCTATATGACAAAAAGTTTTACTTTACGATTCTAAGCTTAGGATCTTTTCCAAGAAATTAAAATCTCGTTGGACGGGACCTTATGTTGTTACTAACAATTAGGATCATGGCGCAGTATATATACAGGACATAGTTCAAGGCAATATTTTTAAAGTTAATGGTCATCGGTTGAAGCCTTTCTACGAAGGATTTACATGTGAAATAATTTTGATGACTGGTAAAATTATTGTTCAAAACTAAAAAAGTAATCAAAGAAAACATAAAAATTGCATGTGCAATAAGCATTACTTAAACATCTTGGCAAAAAGGAGTTCCTAATTAAACCGTTCTTTAGGTGAGTTTACATAAAATCCATCAAGTGCTTCCTCGACATGAGGACAAGAAAATAGGGGAGTGGTATATAAAAAAAAAATTAATTGTATTGTAAACCTATGATATATCCTGAATAATGTTGAATAGTCTACCTTGGAGCAATGCGAGTAGCTTTAGGTTGTGTAATTGGGATATGGGAAAAGTTACACAATATATTTTCCAACATATAATATTGAGTAACTACAACCATAATTTTATCGTTTCTAAAATGCAGTACTCAAAAGTTTGTGTAATAATTACTTAATTAAACCATTCATGTGTTGGCTTAATCATAAAATGTCAAACGAATTAACACAGCTAAGCCACGATGTTAGTGATGATATGTAGGGGGTGTGCAAAATTACCGAATACCGAATTTTTGATTTTCCGACCCGAAATTTTTGCAATTTAGGTTCGGTAATTTCGATATCAGTAGACAATTACCGAACTAAAAGTTCAGCTCGGTACGATTTCAAAATTGGAAAGTTCGGTTACCCGAACTTACTGAAATTTTGACCCAAGAGATTAGGGCCATTTGGCCTTGGCTTTGCCCATGTCTGTGTCTCACCAAGTCTTGGCCTATGCCCACTTCTGCATACCAAAATCCTGATCACCTCACCTCCACACCAATCCTCTCCTCTCTCGCTCTCTCTCTCTCCTCTCTCAATTCCCAATCGCCACCTCCGGTCCTCCACTCGCCAGTCCGACAGCCACCACCAACACCACTCGCCGATCGCCACTCGCTTCCATCGACGACTCACCTCTCTCTCTCTCAAATCGCGTCTCCATCGACTCTCTCTTCTCTCTCAAATCCCGATCGCCACCTCCACTCGCCAGTCCGACCGCCAACGCCAACGCCACTCACGTCCACCAATCCTCCGTGGTTGCCAAGTGAGTAATTTAGCTTCTCTTTTAGTTGGGTCCTGTTATTTTTTTCCACGATTTCTTCTTTCTAGGATTTTGCTTGTACTGGGTTTAATATGAAATTAGCAGATTGTACATAGTTGGTTTAGTTTTGTGTTGATTGATGTAGAAAGTTGAATTTTATGAATGGAATCCAAATTTAGCACTTAATTTTAGTTGTTTCTTTCCGCAACCAACTTTCCAGAAATTTTTCAGTGAAGCAAAACTTTTAAACCAATCTGGTTTTATCACCCACATTGTTCTTTTGGAAATTATGGCATCACTATTCTGTTCTCATTTTGGCTTTTTTGTTCTCATTTTGGCTTCTGACTTGGAAATAATTTCAGAAATTTCGGTAAATTTCGGTAAACCGCAATTTATCAAAATTTTAATTCGGTAATTCGAGTTCGGTATGAGTTATTTGGAATTCGATTCGGTATTACAGAACTTCGGAAGTTCGGTAATACCGATGAGTACCCCTAATGGTATGTATAAATATATTGTGATACTATAAGACACCCAACTATAAAGATTGTTATTTTTCTGTTCGTGTAATGAAAAATTATCCTAGGTTACACTTTAACGTTCAACACGACTATTATTGTATAACTAGTATAAATTTTTTGTTCTGAAAATTGCATAAAACTAACGTTTGAGTAAAGTAGATAAATATGCATTCCTTCAAAAATGAAAAAGATGAAAATTCTTAATTAACTCATGATGTCCGGGGTTACTTGAATTAAATTATTACTCCAAATCTAAGAGGTTTAGAAGTTACTTTACTTCAAATCTAAGAGGCAGTTAATTGACTTGAAATCCATTGAACAATACGACGACACGAAGCTTGTCAAGTGGTATATTGATACCAACTATATCCTTGCTAACAAGATTCTTTATCAGTTCGAATAATGTGAAATTACACAAATTGACTATATATTCATTAAGATTTATTATTACTAAATATTTAAAAACATCAGGGAAATATATGTTAGTACCAAACGAGGTTGTAGTTTAACTGGTTATATGCATACCATTTTTATGACGTAAGGTCGTGGGCTTAATTCAAGTACTATAATCATAAATTAATAGTATTTCTTATTAGTTCGTGTAATGCGGATTTTACATAGGTTACACTATATCTTCTTCCACGACTATTATTGTGTAACTATCATAAATATTCCGTTACTCAAATGTATTAATACAACGTTTGTGTAATAGTTAATATATAATCACTACTGAAATCTAATCCAATAGGAGTTCATAATTAAACATTTCTTGGGTTGGCTACTTGAAAATTTTCGAACACATTATCAACACTACGCCACATAATTAGTGATGGTACATGTAGTAATTGTATTTCATCAAAGAGAACATCTTTCTACATCTTTCATTACAGGTTTCTTTATAATACCTCGGACAAATGCAGGGGGGCTTCCTAATTAGTTCGTGTAATGCGGATTTTCCATAGGTTACACTATATGTTCCCCACGACTATTATTGTGTAACTACAATAAATCATCAATTTATCAAATGCATTAATCCAACGTCTATGTAATAGTAAATATATATTCATTAATTCAAATATGAAAAGATAGGAGTTATTAATTAACTCGATCATTGGCTGGGTTACTTGAAATATTTCCAACGTATTCTCAACGCTGCTCCGTGAAATTAGTGATGGTATATATAATAATTATATAGTGAGAGTATTTTACACCAAGCTATATCCTTCATAACTATTGGTTTAAAAAATGCGAATTACTCACAAAATGCCATTACACTACTATAAATAATAAATTATCTTCGTTAGATTTTCTTATTAGTCAATATTTAGAAAATTTGAAAAATTTAATTGATTATTGCAAACAATTTTTATGACGTAAAATAATGAATTTGATTGAAGTATTATAATGATAAATTGAT
Source organism: Viola odorata (assembly GCA_963691705.1). NCBI lineage: Eukaryota > Viridiplantae > Streptophyta > Magnoliopsida > Malpighiales > Violaceae > Viola > Viola odorata. The sequence goes on from OY829542.1 coordinate 32,556,160, forward strand.
AATATAACTACTTTATTTAAATAATAAAATATATATACTCATTTTATATTTAATGATTAAACTTTTCATAATAACAACCAAAAAATATTTAAATGTTGTTGGAGACGGGTTAGAGGTAAAAAACTTAAAGAAAGAGCAAGCAAATTATTAAATATTAAAAAAAACGAATAGAAATGGAAAGGAGGAGGATGGAGGAGCATGTTCAATTTCTCATCTAGGAGGAGGAACCCCAAGTATATCGTGAGATGGAGGGCATGAGTGGAAGAAAAATTGATGTTCAAGAAAGTCAGCATTGACACCATGTTGGGCGGCCGGGAGGATGAGGGTGTTGAACACTGTTCTGTCGACACCTGGGTGTCGGCCATGTGAGAGTGTTTATATTTTCTAACTCATAAATTTTGAAATATTGTTTTCTCCATTAATTTCATTTATTGACATTGTAATTTATTTATTTATTTATTGTAAAACATTCATATTTTATGACCTATAGAATTTAAGGGGATCTAAGCTATAGAAAATATAGTATTTTAACGATTTTAAAATTTTATCTTTTCATAGTTATGGCATCTATTAAAAGTTCATTAAATAACTAACAAGTTCATTCTTTTATACAGTTCTTTTCAGAGTTCTGTAATAATAAATTTTAATGTATTTACCCTTCTCTCTTTTACATAAGAAAAAAACTTATTCTTATGCAAAGTCTGAAATGGGTTTTACTATTTCTCAAATCTTTTAGGCACTTAAATTAAGTGCACTTTCTACAATCTAGATAGGTGTCCTCAGATTCCAAAAGAAAACGAAAAATGAAAATGAAAATGCAAACCATTCAAAGATATTCTACTGTTTTTATAGCGATAACACGAAACTGACATGCCAAGATCAAATTAATTCAAAATGAGAGGCCAATGAGATATTAAAACCCCCACAAAAAACTTTGTACTACAGCCAGCCAGCCCAGATAACTACCAATAATGAACTATATAGAAGAGAGATCTTCATATATGGTCTTGATACCTGGCCTCTCGGAGACGGATCTTATACATCGTAGAGCTATTCCAAGAACCTCCTTCATTCCCCTTTCAACAGCTGGATTCCCCGTTTCTGGTGTCAATGCAGGATCCAAGCAGTCTGAGCCACGACCTTCCGATACCCTCAGCCGTACCCAATCTGTCAAATCGACCCCTCCCTCTTCCCCAGAAATCACATCACCCGCGCACCTGCCAGTTAAAAGCTCCAGCAGTATTACTCCAAAAGCATAAACGTCTGACTTAAACGACGGAAGTGGTTTCTTTGAGGCAGCCAACTCCGGTGCACGATAACCCAACACCCCAGCATCAAGTATTTGTTCAATGGTGCCAGCTTGAGTCATGAGTCGATGAAGGCAGTAATCAGCAACACGGGCATTGAGATCAGGGCCATCTAAAAGTATGTTTGTTGCTTTGATGTTCCCATGTGGAACAGCACGGTCAAAATGGAGATAATTCAGGCCACGTGCAACATCAACTGCGATTTTGAGCCTCTGAGCCCAAGTTAATGGAGGGCCTTTTCTTCCTGGTCGATCTGATTAATAAAGGTTTGAGGTACATGAGACTTGTAAGAAAAAATTCTTAAGAGCAAATAATATGCAACCATAAAACTATGCGCAGATTTAATAATTTCATACAGTAGATTTGAGAAGAAAAAGTTTTGGTATAAAACAGGAGGATTATGCTTCTTTCTGATGCCATATATACTTTTTTGGTTTACAAGAACTGAACCCTTGACCATATACAGAAACCATGCTTTTAAAGATGGCATGAATAGCATGGAGTAACATGCAGCAACATAGATTCTTTCCATTTTTTAGTTTGTGTAACTCAGAAAAAAAGTGCTTGGTACTAGGACTTGCATGCGGATTGATGAACACCGCATCAAAAACCATGCCATAGAAGGTTTGGACAAACATAACATAATGATACCCTAGTTCAAATGGAGTAAATTGTTTTCTCATAATATTTTATCGATACCCCTGGTATGTTGTTGTGATGAAACTATGATGTGGTAGAATAGAGAGCTAGAAAGTAAATCACTTACCATAAAGAAAGCTTGCAAGACTTCCAGGTGAAATATAGTCTGAAAGAATGAGCTTCTCATGCTGTGTGGGCCCCCAATAGTAACCTCGCAAACCCACCACATTTGGATGCCTGATGTTTGCAAACTTTTTAGCCTCTTTAGCAAATTCCTTTCTCTGTTTTGCCACCCCCTCTCTCAGCCATTTCACAGTCATGAACACACCATTATCAAGGGTTGCCCGGTAAGAAGTCCCATGGCTGCTCCTTCCCAAAACTTCAGCTGGGGCCCTTGACAGCTCCTCTGGTGTCATGGTGATTGTATCATCAAGAAAGTACAGCTCACCCACTAATCGATCAGGAGACCTTACATCCAGTCTTGCAAAGGTTTCAGCAGCGAATGAATCACCAGACTCTGGTGACCAGGACACATGACTGTGCTTTGATGGAGACAAGCCTGTTACTGCAGCCATTTTCTCATCAGGATTGATAATCTCAGATGCTGATCCTTTCCGAGATGTCACAAGATCCTCAGCTGAAATAACTAAGGCACCACCAGTACCTGTTCCACTAATGCCGGAGGCCTTTGTTTGGCTTTGTCTTTGGATGCCTTTGTTTGTGGCATGATCTGTTTGAGATCTCGATAAATGGATATAATGTATGAAGATAGCAAGCATGACGAGAATAATCACAGCAATCACACAGGACACTATGATTACAACCTTAACAATCGTGTTGATTGGTTTCCTCCTGGAATTTCCAGCAGGAGCATTCTTCGATCCAGGAGGACCATTAGGAAACTGCAATCGAGCATTCCCAGGATAGAAGGAAGAAGTAGGGAACACTCTCAGGTTTTCTGGGACAGCCCCAGAAAGATCATTGTACGAAACATTAAAGCTTACAATGTTGCTGGATAAGTTGCTTGGTAGAGGACCTGTGAAATGGTTTTGGGATAAATCTAATAAGTTCAGTAAACTCATGTCAGCCATGGAAGTTGGAAGAGAACCAGATAAATTATTCCCTCCAAGATTGAGAACTTGAAGCCCTGTGAGTGATGCAAATCCATCAGGATAGTAGCCTCCAAGCTGATTGTGAGAAAGGTCAAGAACACGAAGATTGGATTTACTATTAGGAGGAGGGGAGAATCCAATGGTGCCACTGAGTAAATTGTTTTGAAGGTGGAGCTCTTGCAATGTAGGGAAGGTAAGTATATTAGTCAAAAGTGGTCCATCAAGCTGGTTTGAACTGAGATCTAGGACTGCCAGCTTTGGATACTGTGTGATCACTCTTGGTAGAGAGCTACTAAGAGCATTGTGAGAGAGGTTAAGATAATTTAGACGCAAAAATTGTGAGGCTACTTCAGGCATTGACCCTCTCAGACGATTGCGGCTCAGATCAAGATGCTCTATGTTGGCCCACTTGGCCATTCTAGTAAGATTTCCTTCAAATTTGTTGTTTGATAGATCAAGCATGGCACAGTTTCCAGTCAGCAAAGGAAGTTCTCCACTGAGCCCATTTGAAGAGAGATTAAGCTTGTGCAGAGTTGTTGACATAATCGTAGTTATTGGCCCTAAAGACAAAGAAAATTATAAAATGAGATGCATAGTAAAGCAGTACAACGTGAAACTAGGCTACAACAACAACAAAAGATCAAAAAAGCAACCAAATCAAGTATCTCAGAACAAACTAAAGCAGAAATTAATGAGGTACCTGAGAGATTGTTCGCGCTCAAATCCAGTTCTATTAAAAGTAAGGAATCTCCTTTCAACAAGTCATTTGGAATAGATCCAAAGAACATGTTGTTACTGAGCCTAAGGACCTGAAGGTCATAAGCAAAATCAAATCCAGGAAGTTCTCCAGCCAACTGATTGTAGCTCAAATCCAACACCTTCAAGCTTTCAAACAAACGCAGGTCACCTCCATTTATCAGGGAGCCAGTAAGCTGATTGTGATTGAGATTCAAGTACTTAACACTCTCAGAAATACCAGGCAGTAATTTCTGTGAACTAGAACTGACTAGCATGTTCCAACTAAAATCAACATGGCTAGCATTGGTTAGAAGGAAAAATTCCCCATCTAGATGACCATCAAACATATTCCCATGAAAGTCAAGCACCTGGAGACTTGAAATTAGCTCAAACCCCTTTGGGATTCTCTCGGTAAATCCATTAGAAGATAGATTTAGATACATCAAATTATTCAGCCTTGTCAGTGACATTGGCAGGGACCCAGATAAGAAGTTGCGGCTCAAGTCCAAAGATAGGACCGATGAAAGCCCAGAAATTGAGTCAGGAATGGAGCCAGAGAAATTGTTCCCAGCTAAGGAAAGATTCCTTAAGCTCTCCAACTTACCAATCCCCATGGGTAAAGACGATGAGAACAGATTGTTCGACACATCCATAAACTCAAGGCTCTTGAAGTCACCTATATTGTCAGGAATCTTGCCTGTTATAGAGTTGTTTGCCATAGAGAGCTTTACAAGCATTGTTAGGTTAGCAAACACACTCAAGTCCACATCAGCTGAGAGACCCAAATTATCAAGCACAACACCAGCAACATTTCCACCATTACAGACTATACCATTCCAAGAAGTAGGGCAACCGTTGAAATCGATGGACTCCTCATTCCACGATTGAAGGACATAACCAGTAGGGTCATGCTTGATACCCTTCTTGAACTCAAGCAATGCCAAAATGTCTTGTGAAGGAAGCTGCCCCGTGGAAGCAAGGAAAAACAGGGATAATATTAAAAGCCTAAGGAGCTTCATATTCCCTCAATAGATGTTTACACTCTCCAACGAAGTGTTTAATCTCATAGGTCAACAAAAAGTAAAAGATGGGCTTTAATCTGCCAGAACCCAAATGCAGCTCACCCAGACAGCAGACAGCACAAAATGAGACAGGAACAACAATGGCTGCTTCAATGTAATGAGAAATATATCATTTACCACTAGCGACAAGCTAAATCTTGTAGGGAACTGAGGCAGACAAACTATTTGAATAAGAATTTTTAACAAAGGCTCCACCAATTAACAGTAAAAGCAAGAGAGACCCAACAAGCCATTCTTCAAGAACAACAGCATTTACCCTTTAAGAACATAACAATCAACTAAGAACCTCAAACTCAGTTTCACCAACTCAATACTTCAGTTACCTGATAAACGGAGCAGATTTAGGACACCAGAGCTTCAAAAACACTGTGATTCTGCCACCAGAGAGATATTCTCCTCAGCAACTTTAGCAGAGAATTTCATTCAACAGCACAAACTGTGCCACGGCTTTAACCATGAAAGGAACTACTACTAGCACCAACCGGGCCCATTCATTGATCTAACAAGAGAAAGAAACAAAAAGAGAAAAAAACCCTAATAAAGGCCCCAACTTTCATTAACAATGTAGGCTCCAAGAATCTCCCAACACAAAAGACTCTGGCTTTAACCAACTATCCAAAATGAAAATCTCACTTTTGTTGCTCAGATAAGGGTTTCACAAGAAAAACTACAAGGATTTTAGGTTACAGTAGCACAAAGAAAAGATAAACCCATTCAAGAACAAGAGAAATGGCGTGAAATAATAACTCAATGGAGGACAGCGTGAGTGTCAGTGTGAGCTCATAATAACTGCAAGGGACCCGGAAAAGAATTTCGTCCGCCTAATAATAAGTAAATGCCCATTAAAGTAGCTAAGCTGTTTTATGAGGTACTACAATTACAAAGACCCTCACCTTTCATTAGTGTAAAGACAAGCATATACAGGACATGGTCTTTTGTCTTTCCAACAGCAAAAGTGGTGACTGATGATGCATGTGGGGTCACTGAAACAGAAGCCCTAATTTTGATAGGGCATTAATTAAACCGAGCAAAGGAAAAGGAAGAACCATTTTTTTTTCTTTTTTTTTCTTTTGGTTTTTTTTTTTTTTGTCAGTGGGATTAAGAAAGAAAGCGGGAAATGGAAAGATTTTTATCAGCCTAAAAAAATAAGTTTGGGGATTTACCCGCCAAAAAGAGATGGAATTTATAAATCAATAACAGTAACATGGTGGACGTCAAAAGGTTTTATCAAATCTAGTTTAAGATTGTGGTTTGTGTTTTTTTGGAAAGTAGCAGAGTCCTCTCTCTTTCTTCTCATATTTTAATTTTGTGTTATTATTATTTATTTATTTATTATCTCGAGTGTCTTCTACAAGACTAATCTCGTTTGAATTCTGTCAAACCTCCAAGAAGGACGACTCTCCAAGCATGATTTATTTTATTCTTCAAACTTGAAGGATAGTTAAATTTTTTATCATTTTTATATAAATATTACTATTATTATTGTTTACTTATTTATTTATTTATTCTGAGAATGGTTGGGGTCTAGGCAGGGTCCATCACTGATTCACTGCTGCCCTTTGACCAGGGTTATGTTATGTACTCCAAATTCTAACAACACAATCACACACGTACACGAGAAGGCAAGGCAGGGAAAAAACTTGAGTATGGACTCACCATTCAGTACATCATGATTTAAGATGATGATACTTACTTTAAATAGTGCTAGAATACAACTATTTTTAATATTTTTAGACACGTGTCATCATTATGCATCATGATGTACTGAGTAGTGGGTACATCGTATGTACCCAAATTTTACTCGCAAAGCAGAGGGGGTGGTGTGGTGGAGTTGGTGAAGGAATTATGAGAGGAAATATACATAGTTATTACTTATTACAATTATTTTATTTTTAAATAAATAATTTATTGTAATTATTTTGTTATAAATTTTAAACCCATAATTCATATTTTAGCTCTTTTGTAAGTAATTTACAATGTCTCTCGTATTTGTCACCTTGAAGTAATATGTCCCAAATTGAATAATTTAAGTTACTGATTGATCCCAATGATAAAAGGTTAAGAAGTTATCTTTTGTGAAGTCACGAATTTAAATTTTTAGAAACAAAAATAATAATGTGATTAATTTTATAACAATAAAATTCACAAAATTGGCCAAATATAGTACTAATAATTTTGTTTTTTTATAATTATTTTGTCAAATGAGAAAAAACATTGCGGGAAAAAACCTAGAAAAATGCTCCCGCGAGTATATTTTAGTTGTAAGGATGGTGGTGAATTTTCCAGAAATTTATAATGGTCAACCCTCATTTAGGGCCATTTTTGTGTGTATCAATTTAGTGAGTCTTAAACTAGTTCGATAAAATCAAGACTTAGTCAATTGATTCCTTAAATCCGTTTTGATCAAACTCAAGCACAAAACTCGGAATTGATTCCTTAGTCCTTATTTTTTCTAAACTTATTTTTTGTTGATTCTATTTTTTTTTTATTCATAGATAAGAATGTAGAATATAAGAATTGTGAGACAATGATAGCAATTGGGCGGGTATGGGCGGGTATGGTTATGTTAAAATGGGTATGGACGGGTATGGGTAAATATCCAATTCATACCTAAAATTAAATATCCATTATTACCCATACCCAATATGCCCCATACCCAATTGGGTATATAATGGATATCCAATTCACCAAATTATTTTATTTTTTATAATTAATAAAAAAATTATTATTTAGATCCGTTTTCATTAATTATGCTCGTTTTTTATTATTTTGATTCGTTTTTTACCGTTTTGACTCGGTTTTTACCATTTTGGCTCGATTTTTACCGTTTTGGCTCGGTTTTTACCGTTTTGGCTCGTTTTTTACCGTTTTGGCTTGGTTTTTACAATTTTTGCTCAATTTTTTACCATTTTTGCTCAATTTTTGCCATTTTGGTTCATTTTTTTTACCATTTTGGCTCGTTTTAACTCATTTTTTACCATAAATTGTGAAAAACGCACTAAATGCAGTCAACCAAAAAGTCCGCAGTATTCGAATCAACGTATCCAGTAATGTTGCAAGAAAAAAGTTAGCACTTGTGTTTTCTCTCATAAATATACGAATATTTCTGTTTTCTTGACTAGCGCGCTACTAGCAATAATTATATTCAAGCATTGGAGATCTTTTAATTTAACATGTAAAAGATGTAAACACACAAACTCTCTCTATCTTCATTGAACTTTTACATAGAACCATTGGATGACTGTCAGGCATATACACATCAAGTAAAACAGAAAGTAGGCCAAAGAGAGATGTACCAAGGGCCCTGAAACCTCATCAGCTTTCTCTTTCCCATACAGTTGCTCAACTAAGGAAACAGCAAATTCCATAGTAGTCCCTGCTCCACGACTTGTCACAACTGTGTCATCCTTCTGCACCCTTGATTCAACAGCAGCCGCTACATCAGAAGACTGTAACTGCTCCATAAAGGTGGGATAACAAGTTGCCTGCCATAAACAACACAATCACAGTTCTGATCACCATACGTAATTTATTCATCGGTAACACAAAGGATCATTCAAATGTGGTCATTACTTTCAGTCCCTTCAGCAAACCCCAGGAGCCTAGTGCCACCGCTGGAGAAGCACAGACTGCTGCGTAAAGCTGCCCTTTCTCAGCTTGCTTCTTCACCAAGCCCTCCAAAACTCCAGAATTTTTAAGATTAGTAGCACCTGGTGTCCCTCCCTACGCATTCCTCCAGAACAATAACTAACAGCATAACAGAAAAAATGACGGTGTCGTTTCCATTTCAAAAAGAAAGAGACAGAAAGCTGAAAGCATACCGGTAGCGCGATGAGGTCAAAAACGGAGTCGCTGCAATCAGAAACGAGGGCATCGGCGATGAGCTTGATGCCGTGACAGGCTCGAAGCGACTGTGACCACACGAAAGAGCATAACCTAGCCTAAGCCTCTCTCTCAAACAGACGTGTCATTGCCTTAATCTTGCTGACCCTAAGGTAGTCCATGATAATAAGCCAGTTTGATATTAAAATTGTAGGAATTCATTTATAACCTTTACATATATGAGGTACAAAAAAACCAGTACAGTACAGGTAACGTTCAACTGCTGATATCCTTATCCTTGAGTTAGATGGTAAGGATAGTGAGGTTGCTAAAATTATTCAATTTCTAACTGGATTTGAAGGATATCTACCATCATTCTAGAATATTCTAGGATTCATTTTCAATGTGCTAAAGAGATGGACAAGCCAATTAGCCATTTGAAATTGTAGGGTTTTGTCCATATCTTTAGTGTATGAAATACGACATGCATGCACAACACAGGTAACAAGTCAATTGCTAAAATCCCTACACTTGAGGAAGAAAGATAGACAATGAGATCACTTATATTATTTCATTTCCTAAGGGATCAATCAACCGTGTAAAAAATAACTTTAAGGATCACCACACAGAATTTCAGATTTCTACTTATATTAAACATTCTTATGAAAATCATCCAACATCCATGTCGGATGTCAAAAGCCAACAGCAATATCATTATTCATTTCCTATGGAAAAGAAAACAAACTAAAACAACATGGAGATGCAAACCTGTGGAACTATATGCTGCATTGCCCAATCAGGGCCAAATTCTTCTGCTAGGCGCTTCACATTATTGGCAGCCGCATCACGAATTGAGTAGACCTGACAATAACAAATTCAGAGTAGATAATTATCACAATAAAGCTCCAAATGCTCAAAATTTCAAGATAACACTTCTCAAGCATGAACAGAAACAGAAGTAGCTACTCAATCAAACATAAAACCTTCGACTAAATTGGGGAAAACATAAAAATGCTTGAAACCAGATTAAACCCAATATCCCACAGCAATAAAAAAGATGCAAGTATAGCCTTTTTCATAATGCTTTCTATAATAAAAACAAAGAGTTCCCAAGTTTTTTTTTATCAGTGCACCACATGCATAAACTAGAGCAGTCAACATCTGCATTGCCAGTATACAAGTAAAAGAACAAAACTCTCCAGAATGGATATGGATAACCAAACATGCAGGGATACAAGTGTTTACATACCTTATCCTTTAACCACTGCATGCAAAGAGTGCCAAGTTTATCATCAAAAACTCCCACACCCAACTGGCTTGCCAATAACGATATATATTCTATAATTGCAAGCCGAACCCTCCAGTGTTTATCCTCTGCAAGCTCCACAATTGCTGGAAGAAGGGACTGGAAAAGCAAATCGATACCAATTACCTGCATTTGAGTTCAAAATAATAGGAATTACACATGGTTGCCAGAATAATTGAGCTCTTGTGAAAAGATACCAACTCACATCGAGTCACTAGTTTGAGCTAGGTATCCTTCTAGTTTGCAATTTGTAGGAGAGGAAGGCGACGCCAGAGAGAGGGAGGAGGAAGACGGCGACGCAGAGAGAGGGAGGTGAGGAAGATTGAGGATGGTGTGAAAGGAGGAGGAAATAAAAGGATAACCGTTCGGGTATGTTCGGGTATTATACCCAGTGATACCCGAATGGGTATGGGTAATATCCAAACCATACCCAGTCAAACCGGGTACGGTTTGGATATTACCCGGTCAAACATATGTGGTTATGGGCGGATATTCGGGTATGGATACCCATTGCCATCCCTATGAGACATTGTCCTTCCTGCTATATAGAAAATATCACTAAACTATAAATTTATTTTGTAATAAAAATAAATTATATAAGAAAACTTTATATTTTACAAAATATTTCACTTAACTCCTTATAGTTTAAAAGCTTGCAATTTGAAAGTTATAATCTTAATATTTTGAATGTTTAAAAAATCAATTACAAAATTTATTTACAATTTGTTTTTTAATTTATTCCTTTTAATTTATTTTTTAAATCTTATTATTTTTTTATTTTTTAGTGGAGTGAATTTTTCCATATTTGTAACATTTTCCCTCAAATTTGTATAATTTTTGAATTATTTTATTATTTATTTTAAAATTTTTAACCACTCAACTTTTAAAGAATTATAGGTTTCTATTGCAAGCTTTTAAACTATTGGGGGTTAAATGAAATATTTTATAAACTATAAGATTTTTTACCCTATTTTTTAACTTAGAAATAAATCAAAATTCAAACATTGTCTCTAAAATTGCCATTAAAACATTAAAAGTTGGGTTGATCACAACTTGAGCTTTCTCTAGCCTCAAAGCCCTGACTCTCTTTTGTTACCTACTGGATGCCCGGTTCGGGTGTTAACAAACTTAGCCCGTATTAACTAAGCTCTTTTTTTTTTTTTTGGGGGGGGGGGGGGGGGGTAACATAGCATCTATTGTCATGTTTTAAAGGAGTGGAAGACTTGAACTATTTATGGAAAAAAGAAAAAGGTGTTACTACAGAAATTACAGAATGTACCTTCGGGTAGAAGACAGACAGACAGACAGTAGTGAGAGTTCTATCCAAACTATTTCAGGTCTTGCATCATTCACTATAGTTAAAACTTGTTTACCACAAGTTAATAAGCATTTTACGCTATTCTTAAATTACCTTCTCGAAAAATTATGAAGAAAAAAAACTAATTAAAACGCAAGAACTAATTTGGAATTTTCTAATCATAGACCTAAGGTAGTCTATTTATGCCTGTAAGTTAAGTGACATGTACTTGATAGTTGATGCAGCAAGTAACAGCTATTATGTTCTACTTTTCTTCCCTTACCTGCCTGCTCGCTCAAGAATTCGAATTGACAAGAACACCAAAAGAGAGAACAAATGAATGGTAATCTAGATTAGAAATCATCAACAGAAAAGAAATTTGCATATCAAAACTCCGGTCAGCAACTATATTCTCGGATGCTTGCAAGCACATACTAAAGTATTATATCTAAGTTGAGACTAGCAAAGGCTTTCCATTCAAGGGAAGGAACGAGTCTACTTACTAGCTGCAAAAACGTAACATAAATCTTTCAGCTTTTGGAATTGCAAATGGTTGGAAGCTCAACTTAATAATGACTTCATAATAACCAATCCCGGTCTTAACAAATTAATTCTGAGACACTCCCAGCAGGTGCATTCTCACTTCTTACCACCTCCTGATACATTGAACTTGAAGAATATAACGTCTCCATCTTGGACAACATAAGTCTTCCCCTCCTGTTTATACTTACCAGCAGCCTGAAATGCAAGAGAAATATTAATGTCACCTCCTAAGCAATTAGAAGAAAAAATAGGAAAAAATGTAAAATTTACCATTGCATTTGTAACATAAATCAAGATAAGCCACTACATTAGTAACTGAGTCAAATAAACCACTGCATTTGTCTAGTCGGTCAATATAAAACACTATTATCTAAAATAGCAATACTTTGTTTGGCATGCACCTTAAAAATTTATCTGGCGAGGAGTAATTATACATTTAAAATAAAAATTGTTGTAGCAATTTCTTCACCTATAAAAAATAAAGTTCAATTAAATTACTCCCCTTTTTTTTCTTTCAAATCTCTCCTTTTACAAAGGGCCAAACAAGGCATTATTATTTTGAGGTAGTGGTATATGTTAACCGAATTAACAAATGCAAAGGTTTATTTGGCTCAACTACAAATGTAGTGGTTTATCCTAACTTGTGGTACAAATGCAAGTGTGAATTTTACCTTTTACCCGAAAAAATAAAATAAAAGCACTCGAGCTTATTTTGAAGATTGAGCTGATGACAACAATGTCTCTGCACTTCCATATTCTGGGATCTAAGCCATTTACAGTATATGCATCCTCAGGCTGCTAAGCCCCGTCATATATACCCAGCCTTCCATATATTCATATTACTATTGTTATTATTATTTTATCTTTAGCACTGGTTAAGTATTTCTCCAATGCAGAGGCAAAATTACTTACAGAACATAGAATATACAAATACTCAGCAGCAACTCTCAACACTGCTTGCACCTCCAGACCAATGCAGGAGGTGAAACCAAAGCGGTTTAATAACCCTCTTTAGACAAGAAAAGAAAAATGATACAAAATCAAAAGTTCTGATCAAGTCATGTACCTTAACAGCAGGCTCACTACCAAGCTCCTTCAGATCCTCGAACTTCATGACCTAAACATAGCAAATAAATCCTATGATTAGACTTTTCAAGTAAAAATATATGAAGATAGACAGCAACAAGCATTAGGATATGTATCGAGTTCCTTAATTACCTTTTAAAATTTCAGGGTCTTTTCCTATTGTTAAGGAATTATGTCAATGTTGATATAATGCTGATTTTAGTAGTTTACAAGTCATCCCAATATGAGCATTATTTGTGACGTAAATATTGCTAATGAATAGGTTAGTAGTCCTAAGAGTTGTCACTTTTTTGCAGAAAGAGCAATGGAGAAAAAACAAATAGTTATGAACACCAAAACAAGACTAAAGTCATCCACTCAGGGACACAAAATGCAGTTTAGCATTAAAACAATGAATTGAGCAACTAGATGCAGAAAAAGAAGCGATTCTAGGGAGTGAAAAATAAATCCAAAAAGATGAGTAACAACCTCAGCACATATAAAGCCTTTTTCAAAATCAGTATGGATAGCCCCAGCAGCTTGAGGAGCCTTTGACTGCCGTCTGATTTGCCAGCATTTTACCTGAAAAGTATATTCTTCTGACATCAGGTAACAAGTCTAACAAATGAAAGCATGAAAACATGTATCTTGCAAGAAATTAAATCATCACTATAAGAAGCACCAATCATGCATAGGGTAAAAGAAAACAAAACATAATGGCAAATAAAGAAAAAACAAAACTGAGACCAAGTGCATCAGATAAAAAATGAAAATTGAAGGGAGTTTAAAATTCATAACAATGAAGAGTAGAGACATTACAATATCTACTAAAATGTTCCACTGACATCAAAATGGTGCTGGAGTAACCTTTTCTATACATGATGCTAACTCAATGCCAATTACTAAGTTTGATAGATCATGTTTATTAGAGTTTTTTAATAACAGTAGAATTCTGATACTTCACCAGAAACCAAGCTGGTGATGATCAAGACCGTATTGTCTTAAATATTTTGTTTACATCACCAGGACACCAGTTTCTGTCTTGTGAACTGGATAAAAATATAGTATATGCCTTTTAAAAATTTACAGAAACGCTAAGTAAAGCCTACTGGAGAAAGTGCATATTGCAAATGTAATTGTGAAAACCCAAGCATATATGCAATACTCTGAAATGTCAAGGCAATACTTCCACAAAAACTGTCAGAAATTATTGTAGACAACAGTAACACATCAAATTACTGTATAAACATGCATTACCTCATCAGGGCCAGCAGTGAAGAAATAGATGAGATTAATTGCAGAAAAACCAGTCTTTATGATCTTTGGAAGGGCACTGCAGAGAAGTTGGAGTCAGTAAACACAGATACATAGATTCTAAGACTAATACGGTCTTTTTTACTTAGCCAATTCCAGCAACTTCTTCCAGTGTGAAAAATAAAGGTCAGAACCACAAATAAGTAAAGATGCATATCCCCTTGCCAGAAGAAGTGTTTCATTGCGAGTAAACCAACCTTGTTCCCAAATTGGTGATAGTTGACAATTTGTGATGGACACACTAAGTAAGCATCTCATTCAATTGAAACTAGAAATAAGGTGCAACATTCTACCCTCAGAGAACTAAAAGATAATGCTACAGTTCAAGAGATTTTACTAGATAATTCTTAACCTATGCTACAATTGAAAATTTTCTTATGATATTCTCAAACTGAGACTAAAATAGCCATCTCAGCAGATGGTAATGATAAAGCACATCTAATTCTGTTATACAGTCACCTATATATCAACAATAGATAGAATTTCTTCTTCAAAGCCTAACAAAATTTGTTTTTCAACAAGGGAAAAATGGTACAAATTTTGGAAAAAGAAACGTGTTGGTGTAATTCATTTCCTTGATTCCAACATGCTAAAAGGAGGGGAGTGTGGTTGACAGAATAAAGACATCACATTCTGTTCCTACTAAATAAAAGAAAAGGTATTTCCCTGATTATATAACAGGTCATTAAAAAAAATGGCAAAAATGGCAAACCAAGGCACCACATGTTGTTGGATGTGCAATAAAAGAAGCCACCACCATCAAACCACTCACTTCAGGTCTTACAATTCCCACTAGTCTTCTATGTAAAGGAAAAGAAAAAATGAAGTACCTCAACCCTAATAAAGAACCCTGCCTAGCTTCACTCACCCTCTCTCAAGCAACCCAACCTACTACCCCAATCCTAACACTCACAATACTCATTCACATTTCCCCAACCTTACTCATGCAGTACAAGAGATCACTCCTTTCTCACAAGTTCCTCACCTACCACCAGCATCCTACTCACTAAGGTTTGCAATCCTTCTCATATGCCTACTCCTACGTCAATTTCAGACTCCTTCAGACCCAGCAATAAACAAGCATAAATGAGATGCCTCCACTCAAAAATTCCCATTCCTCCCCTGATATTTCTTATACACAAAACTAGCTCATGGTTCTAAATGTAGAAATCATGTTCCTTCAAATTAGGATAGCAATCCAGGAATGACAGAAACACTTCAAGTACAAGCCATTCCTCATCTTACCAACCTTTGTATCTTGTTCTCCTCGCAGTACTTAGCTACTTCCTCTGGTGTCATATCACAGAGCTTTCTTTCTAGAGCACAGCTGAAAGGGATAATTGTTTCACCACCATGCTCCTGCACCCTAGAAAAGAAAGAAAAAAAGTCATTTACATAAGAGAAAATGCTGATATTTAGCACATGCACGCTTTAGTGTAAGCAATAAACCTTCTGTTCACCAACTATACTGATTTCTTAAATGACTGTAAGGAAGAAAAATATAGAAACAACACAATGTCAGACGTTATGTCATAAGCAATTCTCTCACTTCAAACAAAAGGAGATTGCAATGTTGGTGATGGTGAAGTCTCTTTTTTTCCATTCTTAAAAAATTCAAAGCCGTGGGCACACGTACAGGGATAGTTTGTGACATGTTATTGATGCTATCCATGCCTCACATCCTTTGCATACATGCAGAACAAATTCAGAATGATACAAGAAAAGAAAAATCAAGATAGTAAACTGGTAAAAAAATAATTGGCATACCAGGCATGAATCTTGGGCAAAAATTTGTTCTTCTTTCTTTGGTAATCGTGTTCATTCATGTTAACCTGTGGTGCAATATACACGCCATAGTCAAACTTCTAAATCCTTAAAGTTTCTAAGAGGAGCAACTGTAACTAAAGAGTTGACAGATCAGAAAGAAAGAAAAGAAAAAACAACCAAAAAAAACAATGAAGACACACCAAGTATACAACAGGCTTGGCGGTAAGCAATTGAAAAGTATTCAGTATCTCAATTTCAGCAGCTTTCCACTCTCCCAGGCGGATATCTTTCTCTTCCTTAAGCCATGCCATGACCTGAGAATACCAAGCAGCACCATTGCTTAGCATCAGTTACAGAACAGAAATGCCAATCAAACTAAAGTTAGGTCATCTAAAGTACAAGAAGACAAACCCTTTCACATAATTCATGCTCTATTTTTAACTGCTTGTCATTGCTCCTCTTCATACCCTTCTCCAGATCTTCTACCCTTCTTTCCATGAATTCAATATCCTACAGCCAAGCCACAAAATAAAAAATAAAACAAGGTTTAGAAATCAACACAAGGATAAGTGATAGCATCTAACACAAACTGGCATTAGCATTATACAGGATACGATTGAATTGGGGACAAATGAAAAGAGAACGGTGGAACACAGCTGATTAATCATGAAAATGTGGGGTAGTGGGGGAGGAAAACAAAGAAAATTACCATAAACAATAAAAGGCCTAATTCCAAATTTCATGTTTCAGTTTTGCAACATAGCGCGAATGTTTGAACTTGCATTCCTGACAAGAGGGGGAGATAATAATACAAATCATAGGATAACCTAAAAGAACGACCTTCAGGTATCACATGGCTTTTTATACAAAGAATGATCCTCCAGACTTTCCAAAATTCTAAAACTGTATAAACATAAGCAAGACTTGGTGACAAAAGCACATATCACCAGTCAAATGACATTCAATCTGACTTGAAAAAGTAAAAGCAGTAGACATAATTTGAGCACCAGAATCAGCTAGAGTACCTTTAATCGCAACTCTTCACTAATAACCTCCAGATCTCTCACAGGGTCAACAGTATCATCAACATGAATGATATCTGGGTCTTCAAATGCTCCTACAATATATGGACAGAAAGAAGTGAAGTTTGCATCTGCCGTCATATTGTCAAATCAGCACTAAACAAGAGTTACAGACAATTGTAACAATGCACTGATAGAATATATCTCTAATCCTGAATAACAATACCTACCCATTACATAGAACACCGAAAAGAAAGGAATGGTGCTGTGAGGTGCATATGCTCTATATAAAGCAGGGCAACATGATCTGTTCTGACGCGCGGTTAATGCAACAAAGAACTTCAAAGACAAGCCAATCATTGATGATGTATGGAACTACATAACTGTGATCTATAAAACAAATAGGAAAACTACAACCTTAAGATTTGAGAACTTCCCAGTGGTTCACTTTGTCATGGAACAAAAGTTATAATGATAAAAAAACACAACTACATTGCAAGGAAAGATGTACAAACAATCAAGACCAAAACTTCTCGACAATCAGAAGCATGTGAAGCTTACTCAGAACGTGAAAGATGCCATCAACAGCCCGAATGTGAGACAGGAAACTGTTTCCCAAGCCTTGGCCAGTGTGGGCACCTCTAACCAGACCAGCTATATCATGGATTTCCAAGAACGCAGAAACCTCGCTTTTGGGCTTGAACAACTGACAGAGCCATTCGAACCTCTCGTCGGGGATGTTGATGCGAGCCTCATTAGGGTTAATGGTGCAGAAGGGGAAGTTCTCAGCTGGTATGGAAAGCTTCGTCAGGGTGTTGAAAAGAGTCGACTTCCCCACGTTAGGTAGCCCAACCTGCCGATCACCGATTATTAGTCAGTAGTGTCAATTATTAACTACAACCACCACCATTTTTTAAAAAAAATAAATAAAAAGCAGACAACTTACTATGCCAATTTTGAGGTGAGAGGAGAAACGACCAAGGATTGGACGCTCGACGGGCGCCTCCTTGCCTTTCGCTGCCTTTGGTGGCATTCTTCTCCTTCTGCAGTGGCGTGCGGGGGGAGGGGGGGACTGTCGACTGTGGATGGGGAGGTGAGCGAGTTGAAGTGTGCTTATGCTCCTTCTCTAGGGTTTTGTTCAGGAAATGATTTAATGATTTCATGAACAAAAGAAAAATAGCCTAAACAGGGTTTAGTAGGAAATCAACCATATAATAATAACTAAAAAAAGTAAGAACTACAATTTCCTTAAACTAGCTTTTTAACATTATAAAATTTAAAGTCATTACCATCACCACTCCTTAAACTATTATCATGGAGCAAATAAGACTCATAATAATTTTTTACTGAATTCAGCTCCCCTAACTATTTTTTCATTATAAAGAGACGCTGTGTTAGTTTTTCCATCCAAAATTCTAATATATTTGCTTTGACCAAATTTTTTTTTTAATCCTTAAAAAAATTACACTCCAAAATAAAATTAAAAAAATATTTTTAACTTAGGAATTGTTTTTTTTTTAAAGTTTAACTTAGTAATTGTTAAGTACATATGAACATAACTATTTTTCTAAAAATAAAAATCGAAAAAAAACTAAAAAAATTCATAAAACTAAAAATAATATTTATAAATTTTTTAAATAATTATAAAAGATGAATTAAAATTATAAAAAGTAGCAATTTTTGTTTAAAAATTGAAAAAAATAAATAAAAGCATCGCTATTAATTTCATATTTTTTGAAAACTTTTTTATTTGTTTATAACTTTTTAAAAATATTTATCACTTTTATATTTTAATTCTGGAATTTTTTATTTTTTTCAAAAAATTCAATTTTAAAAAATTATTTTCCTATTTTTCTCTCTTTTTTTTAAATAAAAGAGAATCAAAAAATATGGTCAAGAAAATCCGTTAAGATTTTGGATGGAAAACTTAATAGAGTGGTCTCTTTGCAACGAAAAAATAGTTAGGGACTGAATCCAATAAAAAACTATTGAGGGACCTATTTGTCAAACGATGATAGTTCAGGGGTGGTGGTGCTAATAACCCTAAAATTTATCAATTTTAAAATGAAATTTTAAAAATAATACTAATTAAAAATTAGAAATTATTATTTAAATAGAAATTCTCTTTCATTCAAATAAAATTATGTAGTGTACATGAACCAAAAGGTATTAATTTTGATGTTGAAGGGGATAATTTGGAATGGACTTGAAGATTGAAAATCTAACCTTTACTATGTCAAAAGCCCTTTCAATCATATTTTTCGACGAGTAATGTCGATAGTTGATACGATCCAAGCCACACTAGTGTAGAATTTTGGTGAGCACAATGAGATGTGTCTCAAAATCGAAGTTACAACTATAATGGTTTGGGAGCTTTTTAGTGAAGAATGAAGATCTAGTTTAAGACAAGATTAGATAAATACAAGATGAGTAAGAAAAAGTACGAAAATAGAAGAAAGAAACACAAGCGGAATTAGAAAAGAAATGTTGAATACAACCCGAAAATGTAATGCTTGAATTAAAAGAAGAAAACGATTACAAGGTTTGATGGTTTGAAAGTTTGACTTGTGAGGATGCAAGGTATCACCAACTTGACATCAAAAAAAAGAGTTTAACTGTAAATAAGGAGGAGGTTTTCTCTACTCAAGCAAATATCTACTTTAACAAAACCTAAGGCAAATAGCCTAACATGTAGTTATTTATATCTAGGGTATGATATGATCTGACATAGGGTGAGTAGATCGAATGATATATGGAGCTTTGAGAGGATCTAGCTTGAGAGTTTACTTAGACAATTAATACATAAAGATGATCACAAAGGGAAGTTGGTGGATGATACGGGTGCGCAGCGGACGAAAGCAATGATAAACAAGGAGAGAAGAAGATTACTGAGATAAACATGAAGGAGAAGTGGAAAGACTTGAGTGTGGTGAAGATGAAGATGCACGTTGAATACTTGGCTAGAGACTAGAGGCGGAAAGAACATATACATATATTTCACAAGAGATTCGTTTACAAGGACAACTAATAAACAAACACAAAACATAAGTTGATGGTTTACGTTTTACTTGCAGATGATGAAAGCACCATCAAGGCTTAGAAGTCTACAAGATGAGCTTAGGTGATAAGGGAGGAGTATTCTCGACTCAACAAAATCACTCAATCTAAACTAATTACAAAATGAAAGGGGTGGCCTATTTATACACGGTCGACCTTACAAAATAAAGTATGAAATCTTCTTCGTCGATTTGGGAAGGTTAATAGTACGCCCATAGAATACCCGATAGAGTACCTATTGGTAGACTGTTAATCCGAGCTGCCGATCATCAAAAGGTGTTAGGCGTGAACTTGTCAGGGGTTCAAGTGGCTATCGGAATTTGATAGTTCCCCTGATAAGTTAACGGTTCCCGGTAGTTTCCCTTGGGCGTATGGTAAGTACCTTCTCCCGGTAACTTCCTTAAAGGCTACCGATCGATATCGACTATCGCTTACGTTAAGTGTAAAGGGTTGGTTCTTGCATTGAAGGGAATCTTTGGGTAGATGCTTGCTTCTGGAAGGTTGTGCAAACACACAATGTCGGTCAGTGCCCATGTCGATCCCGGTATGGTGTACGATCAGTGTTACGATCTGGTTCTTGGTTTGGAGGGAGTCTTCCGGTAGATTGTGCCTTCCCGGTAAGGTTCCCGGTTGTGGTCATAATTGCAGCGGAAGATTTATTACAAACCCGAAACAAGAACCAAACCATTGAATATAATTTATGCTTATTGGGATTCGAACTATGTACCTTTCACCGAAAATAGAATCGTTGGAGCACCAAACTGAAACAAAGAATTCTAAATGGATGAACCGTCTACAAGAGGTCAAATCGAACCAACAGATGTTGCCCGTATCGACGAACACCCTCTATTGGTATCCACACAAATGAGTCGAATAATTTATAGGAATAGTCTGCTAGAACCGAAGGAAGAAGGATTCACAACCCACTAGAATGCAACTCCTTGTATTTTTCTCTTCTTCTTGGTGTTCAATTTCTTCTTTAAGAAATCCGAAAATGCTAACAAAACTAACACCTAACCCTTTAGGTTTACATCCTGATGCGAATCCACGCATCCAACTACCGTTACCACCAGCTGGTCCAATGACTCGAGCCAGAGCTAGAAAGCTTCAAGACCGTTTGTCATCTCTCATTCACAAGGAGCTGGAATGTGAGAGGACAAGTGAGGAAGCTGCGCTTAGAGAGAAGACACCAAGAGTTGTGAATCTCCTTACATTCACAATGCCCGAAGATGATTCTGCCAGAAACGGCACTTGACCGTTTGTCACCAAAACGGCTCTTGTCCGATTCGTTCAAAACGGCTCTTGTCCGTTTCGCTTAAATCGGCACTTGACCGTTTCACTCAGCCATTGCCGTTTCACTCATCTGTCTCGCGTGCCGATTGCTCAAAACGGCTCCTGCCCGTTTCGCGTGTCCAGAAGCGCGCGTTGACTGAAGTTCAAGTTGTTGACTTTAATTATTTTAGCTTAATTAGTTAATTAGACAGTTTTAATTAGTTAAGTTATCTTCCTATTTTGGAAGTCCTACTTCTATTCCTATTTGGTTTACTATTAGGGTTTGTTTGTAACCTATATAAGGAACCACTTGGCTACTTTATTAAGTTGGCTGTTATTTGATAAATTGAGTTAATCTCTTCAATCTCCGCCCCTTGTTCAAGTTGGTTGAACCTTGTTCTTCTTGAGTCCACAATACTTGAGTCGTATACAAGTAAATCTTGGAATTGTATTATTGTGTCATTTATCTTAGTGTGATTCTCACATTGTTGAGTCTAGTCCTAAGAACTCGATTCAAGACCCTTGACTTGAAATCGATTAGGGCTCTTAGCACAGGTTAGCTAAGTGGTCTAAGCTCGTACTCGTCGAGTTATCTATTTCCGCAGGAAATCCGTCTTTGAACAAAGATCAAAATTGGTGCTACGCATCCTAAGGAACCAGGATCGTATCAGTTGGTAGCGGAGCTTAAGGCGTTCAAAGATTGGTAAGTATCTTAATTGTTTTCAAGTTTCATCGTTGAAATCGGTATTTCTTTCTACTCCATTCAAAACCGATTTCTTTGCTGTGCTTGGTTAGTTACTTGAATACAATTGGTTGTGTTTCGTTCCAGTTTGTTGTGTTGAAATTCGCTAAATTACTTGCGTTTTCTACCCACAAGAAGGTCACAAAATACAAGAGAAAATTCTGTTCAGTATCAGTAACTTCAGTTGTCGAACTTGTATTCATATATATAGCAACTGAAGTCCGATTTTAGTAATTGTGGTTTCGTTGGAAAGCTGAATCTGTTGGGCTTCCGAATCAAAAAGAATCGGTCGATTCGGATTTCAGAGTAAAAAGTTCTGATCAAAACACTGAATTGTGTTTTGCTGTCAAAAAAAAAAAAAAAAACAACAGGGAAATTTTCCCAAAGAAAAGAAAGGGATCCGATCCTGCAAATACGAAAATATATAGAAGTATTTGCTCCATAAAAATCAGATTTATCAAGGAATTAAATTGCACTGCGATTGGGTATTACAATCATAACTGAAATTGAACTTGTTTGAGTCCTTTCGAGTCAATTTTGAGCTTTCTTTGATTCCTTGAAATTGCCTTCTACTCTACTTGCTATTTGTTTGATTGGTTGTTCTTGCAATTACTCAAATATCAAGTGTCACAATTCTTTTCCGTGCTAGTTTTCTTTGAGAGTCTCCTTGGAAGCTTTTCTTTGGATTCTTGAGTCTCACTAACACTTGAACATTGCAGGGAATTTTGAGAGATTTTGTGAGATTATTAGAGTGATTAAACACGAGAGTAAACACGTGAGGGAGTGCTAGGTTAGTGCAATTTTACGTTTTCTTTGGTGTTGTGAATTTCAGGAAAAGTAAAAGATGTCTCAAGAGGGAGTACAACAACCCGATCTATCGGCTATACTAGCCATAATGATGGAACAGCTCCGAACATTGAATGAACGGCAATTAACTGCAAATGAGCGGCAGCTAACTGCCGATGCAAGGCTAGCTAAGGTGGAAGCGTTAGGTACCATTAATCCAGTTCCTATAGCCGCGAATAACCAACGTGATAGCCGTTTGTCTGATCTGTCCGAAGAAGATGACAACGCCCGTCGACCACGTGATGAGAATCGTCGGCCTAATCTTGCTTTGGTCCCTCCTAGGCGACTTGCCAGACGTGGTCCACAATTACCATATTCTGATTGGGAAGGAGAACCTGATGAGGGAGAAGGCTGGATAAATACAAGGGATGGACAGAGGAGGGAGAGACGAGACCGTCGTGATGGTAGGAGAGAACGGGAGGATGACCGTTTGGATGCTAATCTAAACAGCATCAAAATGAAAATACCTCCGTTTGAGGGTACTGACGACCCTGATGCATACTTAACTTGGGAAAGGAAAATAGATGCTATCTTCTTATGTCACAATTATTCGGAAGGTAAAAAGGTTCAGATCGCCGCAGTCGAATTCTGTGGGTATGCTAGTCATTGGTGGGAGCAGTTCAATCGGAAAAGGGCAGCTGTCTTAGCTGGTCCGATTGCTAATTGGGAAGAGATGAAGCAGGCGATGAGACAACGGTTTGTCCCTGCCCACTTTCACCGTGAGCTTCATCAACGGCTTCAAACCTTGAA
Organism: Viola odorata; assembly: GCA_963691705.1. NCBI lineage: Eukaryota > Viridiplantae > Streptophyta > Magnoliopsida > Malpighiales > Violaceae > Viola > Viola odorata. Next base: position 32,579,841 of record OY829542.1, read on the forward strand.
GCAAGGCAGCAAGGGAGTTGGAGCATACTTTAATGAGATGGAAATTGCTTTGGCTCAAGCGAAGATTACTGAAGAAACTGAGGTAACGATGGCTCGGTTTCTTGCTGGTTTGAATGCAGACGTTGCCGATGCATTGGAACTGACTCAATATAACACTATGGAGGAGATGCTTCATATGGCTCAAAAGATTGAGAAACATAGGAAAGCTAGGAGTTCCTATAAGTCTACTGGGTCGACACCTTGGAAGAAGACGTCTTGGAATAAGGATGACAAAACGGCCCCTGCCGTTTTGAAGGGATCTGCCAGTGCTGTTGTTCCTTCTAAAACGGCACCTACCAAACCTTATACTCCACCAGTGGATCGGCCAGCCACTAAGGAAATTATCTGTTTCAAGTGCAACGGCCGAGGGCATAAGAAATCAGAATGCCCGAATAAAAGAGTTTTCATCATCAGGCCGACTGGCGAGGAAGAATCGGATGATGAACAGGAGGAAACGGAACCTGAGGAAAACGGTCAGACCGATTCGGATATTGACCATCAGAGAGGTGACCATGTTCGGTTGCTTGTAATCCGACGGACCCTGAGCGTACAGTCCACAGAAGAAGTGTGTGATGAGGAGCAACGGACCAATCTGTTCCACACCCGCGGGGTGATTGATCACAAGGGTTGTTCCATTATCATAGACAACGGAAGCTGCACCAACTGTGCTAGTGTGCTGATGGTTCATAAGCTGGACTTGCCAACGGTAAAGCATCCGAAACCGTATCATCTACACTGGATGACGGATGACAACGGTATTAAGGTAACCAAACAGGTGCTTGTTAAGTTTCGTATCGGCAAATACCAAGATGAAGTTCTCTGTGATGTTGTGCCGATGCAAGCAAGCCATATCCTCCTTGGACGCCCATGGCAGTTTGATCGCGCAGCGAATCATGATGGGAAGAAGAACCTCTACAAGTTGGTTAAGGATGGTCAGAAGTTCACCTTGGCACCGTTAACACAAGCTGAAGTGTTTGAGGATCAGCAATGGCTTGCTAAGTCACATGCTGAATATGAAATTTCAAAACAGCTTGCGAGAGAAAAAGAAGGTTTGAGTGTGAAATATATAGAGGGAAACACTGAGAGTGTGAGCCTTAAACATTCGCATGAAAACAGTAAGCATGCAGAGGGAGAGTGTAAACAGTCGCATGAAAACAACAAACATGCAGAGGGCGAGTGTAAACATTCGCACGAAAAGAGTAAGCGTGCTGAGAGTGGCATTGAGAGAAAAGGAGAGGTAAATAAAAAGAAATTGAGTGTATATGCCAAAAGGAGCGAAGTAAGGAGAGCCATGCTTTCTCATAACAATTGTTTTGACGCAAACCGTCCTCTACTTCTTATCCGTTTTCGCTCTTATTGTTTAACCTCAAATGAAACGGAACGGCACCCTACCGTTCCGATTGGTATATCTTCTCTCTTGCAGGAATTTGGAGATGTTCTACCCGAAGAAATGCCACCTGGCTTACCTCCGATTCGAGGCATAGAACATCAGATCGACTTTGTTCCTGGATCGGCAATTCCTCATCGGCCGGCTTACCGATCCAATCCAGAGGAGACAAAGGAACTGCAACGGCAAGTTGACGATTTGCTTGCGCGTGGGTACGTTCGGGAGAGTCTGTCTCCATGTGCCGTTCCAGTCATTCTGGTCCCAAAGAAGGACGGATCTTGGCGCATGTGTGTTGATTGTCGAGCAGTCAACAAAATCACTGTAAAGTATCGCCATCCTATTCCTCGATTGGATGATATGTTAGATGAATTAAGTGGTAGTATAGTATTTTCTAAAATTGATTTAATGAGTGGCTACCACCAAATTCGTATGAAAGAAGGGGATGAATGGAAAACTGCTTTTAAAACTAAGTATGGCTTATATGAATGGATGGTTATGCCGTTTGGCTTGACTAATGCTCCTAGCACCTTTATGAGGTTAATGAACCATGTACTTCGGCACTTAATTGGTAAATTTGTTGTAGTTTATTTTGATGACATTTTAATCTATAGCAAATCATTGGATGAACATGCTTTACATCTTAGGGAAGTTTTTCTAACACTTCGTGAGCAGAAATTATATGCTAAACCTAGTAAGTGTTCTTTTGCATTGGAACAAGTTGGTTTTCTTGGTTTCATTGTCAGTGCAGGAGGCGTTAAAGTGGATGAGGAGAAGATCCGCGCGATACGGGAATGGCCGACGCCGAAGGCCGCTACCGATGTGAGATCGTTCCATGGATTAGCGAGTTTCTATCGGCGTTTTGTAAAGGATTTTAGCACCATTGCCGTTCCATTGAATGATTTAACAAAAAAGAATGTTGTTTTCAGGTGGGAGCAACAACAGGAGGAGGCGTTTGCTACCCTCAAGGAACGGATCTGTGCCGCTCCCGTGCTAGCATTGCCCGACTTCAGCAAGGCGTTTGAGATCGAGTGCGACGCCAGCGGGTTAGGAATCGGCGCCGTTCTGATGCAAGAGAAACGACCGATTGCCTATTTCAGTGAAAAGCTCAAGGATGCCCAACTCCGATATCCTACCTATGACAAGGAGTTCTATGCTCTTGTCAGAGCGTTGGAAACATGGCAACACTACTTGATGCCGAGAGAGTTTATCATCCACACAGACCATTTGAGCTTGAAATACCTAAAGGGTCAAAGGAAGCTGAATCGGCGACATGCCGTTTGGATGGAATTCATTGAAGCCTTCCCTTACCACATTCAGTACAAGCAAGGTAAAGAGAATGTTGTTGCCGATGCACTATCTCGAAGGTACGTGCTCATTACTTCTCTAAATGCCAAATTGCTTGGATTTTCGCACATTATCGAACTCTATGCTACCGATTCTGATTTTGGTGATATTTATTTGCATGGCGTTTCTATTTCTGGTTCTAAATTCTACAAGCATGAGGGTTATTTGTTTAAAGGCAAACATTTATGTATTCCTCATTGCTCTCTTCGTGAATTACTGGTGCATGAAGCCCATAGTGGTGGTTTAATGGGTCACTTTGGCGTGACTAAAACTTTGGATGTGTTACATGATCACTTTTATTGGCCTCACATGAAGCGTGATGTCGTGCGCATTATTGCTAGATGTTTGACTTGTCGTAGAGCCAAATCTAAATCTGCTGGTCATGGGGAATACATGCCTTTACCTGTTCCTTCTCATCCTTGGACCGATTTGTCCATGGACTTTGTCGTCGGACTACCCAGGTCTAAGAACGGTAAGGATAGTGTTTTTGTTGTGGTGGACAGGTTTTCAAAAATGTCCCATTTTATTGCATGTTCGACTACTTCTGATGCTACTCATATTGCTGATTTGTTCTTTCGTGAAGTAGTCCGTTTGCATGGTATCCCTTTGACGATTGTGAGTGATAGAGATACTAAGTTTCTTAGTCATTTTTGGCGTGTCTTATGGAAGAAGCTTGGTACTAAGTTATTGTATTCTACATCTTATCACCCACAAACGGATGGTCAAACAGAGGTGGTAAATCGGACTCTTGGCTCCCTTTTACGCACCCTAGTTCGTAAGCATGTTTCTACTTGGGTTGATCATTTACCGTTTATTGAATTTGCTTACAACCGTGCTGTTCATTCTACTACTCATTACTCGCCGTTTGAACTAGTGTATGGATTTAATCCTAGAACTGTTTTGGATTTAACTCCTTTTCCTTTGAGTGATGTTGTGAGTTTAGATGGTGCCCAGAAGGCTGATTTTGTCAAGCAATTACATGCTAAGGCAAAGCAGAACATTGAGCGCATGAATGAGAAGCTGATGCTGAAACGGAACGATGGCCGACGGCTAGTGACGTTCCAGGTTGGCGATTGGGTTTGGTTGCATATGCGCAAGGAGCGTTTTCCTGCCCAACGCCGCGGCAAGCTATCTCCTAGAGGCGACGGACCGTTCCAGATTGTCGAGAAGATCAACAACAATGCCTATAAACTGGCGTTGCCGAGTGAGTATGGTGCCGTTAGCTCTACCTTTAATGTTTCTGACTTAGAATTGTTTGATGCAGATGACGAGTATGGACTTTCAGCTGATGTCGATTCGGATTCGAGGGCGAATCCTTCCGAAGGGGGAGGGAATGATGCGAATCCACGCATCCAACTACCGTTACCACCAGCTGGTCCAATGACTCGAGCCAGAGCTAGAAAGCTTCAAGACCGTTTGTCATCTCTCATTCACAAGGAGCTGGAATGTGAGAGGACAAGTGAGGAAGCTGCGCTTAGAGAGAAGACACCAAGAGTTGTGAATCTCCTTACATTCACAATGCCCGAAGATGATTCTGCCAGAAACGGCACTTGACCGTTTGTCACCAAAACGGCTCTTGTCCGATTCGTTCAAAACGGCTCTTGTCCGTTTCGCTTAAATCGGCACTTGACCGTTTCACTCAGCCATTGCCGTTTCACTCATCTGTCTCGCGTGCCGATTGCTCAAAACGGCTCCTGCCCGTTTCGCGTGTCCAGAAGCGCGCGTTGACTGAAGTTAAAGTTGTTGACTTTAATTATTTTAGCTTAATTAGTTAATTAGACAGTTTTAATTAGTTAAGTTATCTTCCTATTTTGGAAGTCCTACTTCTATTCCTATTTGGTTTACTATTAGGGTTTGTTTGTAACCTATATAAGGAACCACTTGGCTACTTTATTAAGTTGGCTGTTATTTGATAAATTGAGTTAATCTCTTCAATCTCCGCCCCTTGTTCAAGTTGGTTGAACCTTGTTCTTCTTGAGTCCGCAATACTTGAGTCGTATACAAGTAAATCTTGGAATTGTATTATTGTGTCGTTTATCTTAGTGTGATTCTCACATTGTTGAGTCTAGTCCTAAGAACTCGATTCAAGACCCTTGACTTGAAATCGATTAGGGCTCTTAGCACAGGTTAGCTAAGTGGTCTAAGCTCGTACTCGTCGAGTTATCTATTTCCGCAGGAAATCCGTCTTTGAACAAAGATCAAAATTGGTGCTACGCATCCTAAGGAACCAGGATCGTATCACATCCTTAACTTTATATACTAGGGTTTTAACTTTGGTTAGTTACCAAAGTACCCTACTAGTATATGTTAGGTATTATCAAATAATATCCTAGTAAAACTACACCAAGTATTTATTTAACTCCTTAAATAAATACACCGAATATTTATTTAACTCCTTAAATAATTATTATTAATTCTTTCGATTCAATTGGTTAGTTTTTGGGTACAAGACCAACAATCTCCCACTTGCTCTTAAACGTACACCAATATCAATAGAGTTAACGCATCTGTCATCAGCTCATTCTTATGTGCGACCCTATAGGTTCATCTAGAGTTGGCAGTAGAATAAAACATTTTAGTCTACAAGTCGTAAGCGGCCTCTAGCAAGACGTTACGACATCCCAAGTTAAATGAAGGTCGATTTATGGACTCGGGAAGGTGTTAGGCACCCGAGTCTCATCCTAAAAAGGTTACCGATTGAAAGAAAGAGGTGTAAAAAATATTTGAAAATAAGTAATGGGCCCTTAGAGGAATCACCAGTTTAGTATTTTTTGTTGGTCAGGATTGGTTGGGCTGGTCGGGACTGATTTTTAACGGAATTAACCGTTTAATCTTTACTATAGCGGATGCCCTCTATAATCATCAGGCCAATGCTATTAACCGTTTAATCTTTACTAAAGCGGACGTCCTCTATCATCATTAGGCCAATGCTCACGAAGCAAATCGAATTCTAACATTTCTATATGATCATGCATACGAAGCAATTCGAGTTCTAACATTTCTAAATGATCATGCATACGAAGCATATGCGGAAAGCTTTGATATAAATAAAAGGGTGAGAAAGGTGTACTTGTAAAGGGGTATCGATAGGTTCACCCTACAAAGACGAAACTATGAGTACGAGTAATAATACATGATAAACAAACAAATAAATATTTGATAATTATCGCAAGCAAGCAAAACAATTAATTTTAACAATTAAACGCAAGCAAAATAATTAATTAAACATTTATAAGTACGCAAAAATAATTAATTAAACAATACGAACACATAATTAATCGGCACGAAAAATAATGCGATGGGTCGAGTCATCGATATGGCCCATTGGGCCGAGAAGTCCGACCCAACAGCTGGGCCCACAACACGGGCCCAATGGCCAAGCCCAGTAGATGGGCCAAGCTACTTCCCTTTCTCTTCTCCACTTGGGCCAAAGAACAAACAAGCCCATGACCAACAAATTTAAACCAAGCCCAACCCGTCTCCTCTTTCCCTCCACTGCATCGTCTTCTTCCTTGGATCTTCGGCGCCACTGCCGGCAACCAACGACAAAATCAACCAGGAGAATGCAGGCGAACGACCGACCAGAACAGACCCAAAGCACCACAATAATCAAGGTGCCCAAACACAATTCAATTAAACCACAAAACATCAAGTAATTCGCGAAATCAACAACCAAAATCAAGTCAACAATTAAATCCAACAACAACCACAATTGAACAAATCAGGAGCAGCAAATAAATCAAGATAGGTGCAACAATTAATTCGTATGAAGAGCAGGCAATTAATTCTAAGAAGGTGCAATAATTAATTCCAACAGGAGCAAGCTATTTAATAAAAACTAGAGCAGGCAATTTAAATAAAAACAGTGATTGAAATGAAACCTCGCTTGAGCTGCTGTCGAGAGGGAGAGAGTGTGGGAATTTAGCGGGAGAGAGTTTGTGAATTGGTCCCCCTTTTGCTGCTTGAAGATTGAAGGGTATTCATAGGCTAGCGGTCGCGAGTGAGCTTGGTGAGCAAGGAGCGCGTGAGTGGTGACGAGGCAACCGGTGATGATCAAAATATGTCGACGAAGTAGAGAAGTGATGTGCCATAAATGGTTGGTGGTAAGCTTGTGTTGACGATGGCCGATTGTGATGATGATTTGCGTTGGGGGAGAGGCCGAGGAAGACTTGGGGGCGAAGGGTGGTAAGTGAGTCAGTTCAGGAGGAAAGGTGACGAGGCTGAGTGATACGATCCTAGCCCCGAGGCTAACCCTAGCGCACGCACAACACGCACATGCCTTGCGACTAAGGCCAATCAACCCAAAGCGTCGAGCCCAAGATGTTCCAAAGCTTCAAGGGAGGTTACAACAACCTCTAGACATGGAAACTAGGCAAGGAACGTTGCAGGATCAAGTCCTTAGGAGAAGGATGACATGGAAGGTGGCTTGGAGGCGCATAGTACAAGGTTGCACATCTACACGAGCCAATTCATGGAAGAAAGGTTTCAAATCGGGTTCCAAGATAAATAAAAGACCGATTGGGATCTTAGGAGAGCCTCTGCCAAGTTTGAGGGCATTTGGACGAGCAACTTGCAAGATGGCCCGTTGCTACTTTTGCATGCACAAGTGTCCTAAGCGCAAACATGACGGACAGCGTCATCGGACCATATCTCGCTCATCAGAAGTTAGAATCATGCGATCTATATCAATTATGAAACCTCATTATGTATTCTTCATTGTATCCAAAATTCAGATCAAACGGACGTACCGTTTGTTTGTTATGGCTCGTTACATTTTCACTGACAGTAATCCTACACGGACGAGGACTTCAAAACGCGTCCGTCAACGCCAACGACCATTCTTCATACCAGTCAGGCCCGGACCAGGAAGAGGAGCACCCTCCTACTATTTTTGGGTCTTAGCTATCAAATGGGACAAGTTTCAGCCCAATTGGACAAGCCAATCAACAGTTAGGGTGGGGAGACATTTTGGTGCGCAGTGTGAACGCGAGCAGCCCGCAACTTGGAGAATTCCGCCCAAACCTTGGTCTGATGATACGAATGCTTCTAGGATGTTCTAGAAATATTTTTTGGTATTTATTAATTAGTTTTTACAGTTATTAGACTAGTAGAAGTTCTATTTCGAAGTTACTTAGGAGTTCTAGTTAAAATAGGTTTTCTAGTCTTAGTTAAACTTGTATTGTTTATGCCTATTTAAAGGCAGCCGCTTGGCTTAATAAAATAAGATCATTTTTTACCAAAAACCCTGAGTTAAATTGGTCTCAACATTGTTCAAGTCTTGAACCTTGAATCCTTTGAGTCCGAACACTCGAAGAACAACTCAAGTAAATTGAAAGTTCAAAATCCATCACAAGACATCGGTAAGGTCAGCTACGCTCGCCTTCACTCACCCTTGTGAGAACCTCATCAAGGCATCGGCTAGGCCAGCGAGAGCTCGTCTATGCTCACCCGACGTGAGTCCTATTCAAATCATGTTATCAAAGACTTCCGTAACGAAATCCACACTTGAACAATGATCGCAAAAAGGAGAATCGATCCAAGCCTAGCAAGGATATCAGTTGGTAGCGGAGCGAAGGCCGTTCAAGTTTGGTTAGTTATTTATTTAAATTCTATTTTCGTTAAATTCTTGTGTCGTTAAATTCTTGTGTCGGTTTACTCTAGTCCGGAGTCAATCACCCTTCACCCATTTAGTTATTTTCGTTTTTTGGTTAAGTCGGTTTAGAAATCAATTTTCTAAATCAAGTTTTCCTTTGCGTTTGTGTTTTTATTTAGACAAATCTAGTCCGATTTGTTTGTCTTATGTCTACCAAATAGAGTCACAAAAAATCAGTCCCCCAAAGTGTCAAAATAGAGTCACAAAAATCAGTCCCCAAAGTGTCAAAATAGAGTCACAAAAATCAGTCCCCCAAAGTGTCATCAAAGTGTCACCAAAAAACAGTCCACCAAAAGTGTCAGTGTCGAAATCATATTTCAATACATATCTGTTGAAGTCCGATTTCAGTGAAAGAGAGTCCGTTGGAAAGCTGGGTCTGTTACGAATCTGAATCAAAATGAATCAAGTGATTCGGACACCGGAGTCAAAAGTTACAGCCAAAGTCCCAAGACGTGTTCCTTTAGTCGTTGTTTCTTAGAGTCAGAAAATTCTGGAACCGAAACACAAAATCAATATATAGGAGGACAGCCCAGAAAATTCTGAAATTTTTACACAACATATTTGGAGCTTTTACGGATCTACTGCAAGAAGAATCGCTTAATTCGGAGGTCAGACGTGGAAGATATTGATTTTACAAGTTGCAGACACAAGCTGTGAGCGAAAAACGCAATTTTTAAGACATCAATATCATGGAGAGAGCGAGGTATGAGGCAGTGGACAGGAGGAGAAGGGGCCAACATGAGTTTGCTATGTCTAGCCCAAGACATGAGCCAAGGATACACAAGCATGAGACATCATGGCACACAAGCGAGCAAGGGCATGCACTACCATGGTTCGAAGATAGAGCGGAATGCAAGCCCTATTGGCACACAGATAGATTGGAACGTGAACCACCTTGGCATGTGAGTAGACCCGAACGCCAGTCACAAAGTGAGCGTTTGTATGAGGAGGTTGCGCATGAGAGAGCCTATGAGAGGCTAGGGCAGAATGTTAGGTACGAGAGGATGGAGACCCCACCAACTTTCGTTCCCAGGAAGCCCCCGGTTGGCTTAAAAGCCAATGATGAAACCTTAGAGGAGATGTCATGGAAAGAATTGGTTAATCACCTCAGAGAGGAGGTTGAAGAGGTTAGTAAGGCGCTGGAACAAAAGAGAAGAGAGGACCGTGAGTTGGCTATGTCGAGACCAAGATATGATCCGAAGGTAGTCAAGGGAACAAGTCCATCACCGAGCGCACCATGTTTCAAAGAGCAAGATAAAACACTTATCACTAAGTGTGAGTTAGGTGTACAAGAAGAGGCAGCAGCGAGTTCAAGCATGGTACAAGGTGCCTTTTATACTCGTTGCCTAGTAAAAGAGAAGGGTTACTCAATAGTGATCGATGAAGGAAGGTTAGCGAATCATGCAAGTACATTGATGGTGCACAAGACAGGCCTTCCAACGACAAATCATCCAAAGCCATACCTGCAGCGTTGTATGCTCAGCGAAAGGGACTTGTTGGTAACTAAGCAAGTCTTGATTTCATTTTCTATTGGGAAGTTCAAGGATGATGTGCTTTGCGATGTGATACCAATGAAGTCGAGCCATATACTTCTTGGTCGATCATGGCTGCAAGAGAAAGGAGTCACTCAAAGAGGCAAGGACGGTCGTTACAAATTCATAAAAGATGGTCGAAAGATCTCCTTAAGACCATTGATGGCCCTCGAAGTCGTTAAGGATCAACAATATCTAGAAAACTCATATGGCGAATGGAAAAAGGCTAGGGATGTTGAGAAGGAAAGAGGAAACTTAAGAGTTAAAAAGGAGAAAATAAATAAACAAAACATCCCCCATGAAAAGAGTGAGCATGGGTTGAAAGAAGAGAATTGTACTCATAAAAAGGACGAGTTGAGTGAGAGTACCGAAGGGAGAGAAAGTGGAAACGCACTAGTAGTGCAAGAGATTGTTCTTGGCAAAAAGAGTGAAGCTTTGCCGAAGCAATTGAATTTTACTAACCCTTATCCAATTGTTTTCTCTTCTTCTATTTCATCTTCTTTAGGGCAGAGAAAGAAAGAAGTTATTAAAGAGGATGAGTCCCCTAAGCTACTGCAATTGAAGTGGAAGAAACATAGCAATTCCGTGGAGCATATTGCGCCAAGCCCTAGACGAAAGGGTGTGGTTGGATTAAACTTTCTTATAGCGGAATTGTGGAGGTATGTGGACATCATTAGTGCATATGATTCTAGAGTTGAATTTAATTTAATTGATGATGGTCCTATGCAAAAGCCTAAGGCCGAAACACTTGCTTTTGAGGAGTACTTGTGGAAACGCATGAAATTTGGGGTTTTGGTTAGGCCAAGAGATGAGATAGTTGTACCAACAGATATTTATGGTGATTTCTTACAAGTTGGTATGGCTAGTATGTCTGGTAGTGTGTCTCTTGAGAGGGTTTGGTATTGGTACGGTTTATCCATAGAGTTTGTGTATAAGCGCCGAAAAAGACTTTGGCGATGTAGGGCAACAAGGATGGAGAAACCTTGGGATACCGAGCTCACAACCTTATGCATCTCTTTATTGGAGACAACCTACGATGGAGAGAAGTGATGAGAGAGCTTGGAGAGTGAAGTGTTATTCGTTGGTTTGCAAGTTTGAGTTATTTAGTGAATTTTCACTTATGTTTACTTGCAACCCATGCGGCTTTGATTTTATGTTTATGGGTTCATCGAATCCTTGGTGTGTGGAGTACTTGGGAAGTATAAGAGTTCACAAGGAGTTGATGATAGCACAAGGGCAAGCCGTGGTACACATGAAAGGTTTAAGTGTTCCTTATGCGACTAAGGGATACTTAGAGAGATTGAAGCGGTTCTTGAAGGTTGTTGATAGAGGAAGGATGTTCTTACACCAGCCTTGGTTGCCTACTCAAGTCAACAAGACAGCCGCCATGAGAGATGTTGGTTTAGACCAAACCACCGCCGCACACAAAGGCACCACTGCCGAGTTGGATGCCTTGGGTATTTCCTATCATTCTTATGTTTCCTTTGCTGTTTCTCATTTGGAGAGTGTTGCTGCCATTGGGGGAACAGATTCGAGGGCGAATCTTTTTGAAGGGGAAGGGAATGATACGATCCTAGCCCCGAGGCTAACCCTAGCACACGCACAACGCACACGCCTTGCGACTAAGGCCAATCAACCCAAAGCGTCGAGCCCAAGATGTTCCAAAGCTTCAAGGGAGGTTACAACAACCTCTAGACATGGAAACAAGGCAAGGAACGTTGCTGGATCAAGTCCTTAGGAGAAGGATGACATGGAAGGTGGCTTGGAGGCGCATAGTACAAGGTTGCACATCTACACGAGCCAATTCGTGGAAGAAAGGTTTCAAATCGGGTTCCAAGATAAATAAAAGACCGATTGGGATCTTAGGAGAGCCTCTGCCAAGTTTGAGGACATTTGGACGAGCAACTTGCAAGATGGCCCGTTGCTACTTTTGCATGCACAAGTGTCCTAAGCGCAAACGTGACGGACAACTTCATCGGACCATATCTCGCTCATCAGAAGTTAGAATCATGCGATCTATATCAATTATGAAACCTCATTATGTCTTCTTCATTGTATCCAAAATTCAGATCAAACGGACGTACCGTTTGTTTGTTGTGGCTCGTTACATTTTCACTGACAGTAATCCTACACGGACGAGGACTTCAAAACGCGTCCGTCAACGCCAACGACCATTCTTCATACCAGTCAGGCCCGGACCAGGAAGAGGAGCACCCTCCTACTATTTTTGGGTCTTAGCTATCGAATGGGACAAGTTTCAGCCCAATTGGACAAGCCAATCAACAGTTAGGGTGGGGAGACATTTTGGTGCGCAGTGTGAACGCGAGCAGCCCGCAACTTGGAGAATTCGGCCCAAACCTTGGCCTGATGATGCGAATGCTTCTAGGAAGTTCTAGAAGGCTTTATTTGTATTTATGAATTAGTTTTTACAGTTATTAGACTAGTAGAATTTCTATTTCGAAGTTACTTAGGAGTTCTAGTTAAAATAGGTTTTCTAGTCTTAGTTAAACTTGTATTGTTTATGCCTATTTAAAGGCAGCCGCTTGGCTTAATAAAATAAGATCATTTTTTGCCAAAAACCCTGAGTTAAATTTATCTCAACATTGTTCAAGTCTTGAACCTTGAATCTTTTGAGTCCGAACACTCGAAGAACAACTCAAGTAAATTGAAAGTTCAAAACCCATCACAAGACATCGGTAAGGTCAGCTACGCTCGCCTTCACTCACCCTTGTGAGAACCTCATCAAGGCATCGGCTAGGCCAGCGAGAGCTCGTCTATGCTCACCCGACGTGAGTCCTATTCAAATCATGTTATCAAAGACTTCCGCAACGAAATCCACACTTGAACAACGATCGCAAAAAGGAGATTCGATCCAAGCCTAGCAAGGATCGTATCACTGAGGATCACGATGAATGAGGGCCGCTTGATCTATTTGACTCTCACTTTTCAAACGGATCAACGATGGAGATGAAGCTTGATTAAAAGGGTGGGTTAATTCACTTATTTGGTTCGAGCTAATGGTACGAGCAATCTCATTTGAAATGAATAAAAGCTCGAACCGAACATTACCAAAATTTAGTATAAAATGAAACATAATAAATAGTAAACAGTAAACAAGGAAAAAGTTCAATCTAAGGTTCGAGAAATCTCACTCGGAATGGATAGAAGTTCGAACGGAAAAAAATGCTAAAGCAAAGTGAACTAAACAAAATAAAATGAAATGATGCGAAATAAAATAATAGTAGATAATATATCGTTAATAAACGAAAGTGTTCGATCTATGGTTCGAGGTATCTTGCTCGGAACCGATAAAAGTTCGAACGAAAAAATAACAAAAATATGAAATAAAAGGAAATGGCACGAAAATGATAATGGATACAATATGGCTAGGGGTGTCAAATGGGTGGGTATGGGTGGGTATGGGTAATGATTAAATGGGTATGGGTGGGTATGGGTATCATACCCATTTATTACCCATATAATTTTTTAAATGGGTACCCATACCCATTTATACCCATTTAATTATACCCACCCATTTATACCCATTTACACCAATTTAAATCATTCTCACTCAATAAATATATTTTTTTATTAAGTAAGATTAAAAATATTATGTTTGACCAAAAAATGTAGATTTTGACAAAGTTTGACTATGTGACTCGATTTTGACTGTGTATGATGATTTTATCGTTTAAGCTCGGGTTTGACCGTTTAGGCTCGGGTTTTATCATTTAGGTTCGGTTTTGACCATTTAGGCTCGGGTTTGACCATTTAGGCTCGGATTTTATTATTTAGGCTCAAGTTTGACCGTTTAGACTCGGGTTTGACCATTTAGACTCGGGTTTGACCATTTAGGCTCGAGTTTGACCATTTAGACTCGGGTTTGACCATTTAGGCTCGGGTTTGAAAATTTTAGGCTCGGATTTTGTCGTTTAGGTTCGGATTTGACCATTTAGGCTCGGATTTTATTGTTTAGACTCGGGTTTGACCATTTAGGCTCGAGTTTGACCATTTAGACTCGAGTTTGACCATTTAGGCTCGGGTTTGACCATTTAGGCTCGGATTTTATCGTTTAGGCTCGGGTTTGACCATTTAGACTCGGGTTTGACCATTTAGGCCACGAGGTTTAGTCTAATACTGGTGAAAATTTTAGCATATTTTAAAATGTCATTTATTCAAATTAGCTTGTAAAAAAAATAATTAAAGCCATTTTAATAGTATATAGTACCAAATACGAATGGTACAAACATTGACATCTAATCTTGTTTTTGTTTTTGCATCCATCTATATAATACGAAGATCATGATAGACCCTGACTTTCCAAGCCCTGGTAATCCTCGTTTAAAGGAACATCTTCATTGGTAAGTAGTCCCACTGTACTATATTTATCTATGTATATAATTTTTAGGCAATGTTTGCCCTTGTTGTTACTGTATTGCTGAACTAAAGTTACTGTACGGTTAAGAAAATGTACTATTTTTAAAAATTATCAAAGTGTTTGATTAAAACAGCAAAATAATTGAAAGAGGATATAAAACATTATTGTTATTTTTACTAAAAAATTGCTACATATTATTGTGTGATAGTTAGATTTTCTCGTACAAAAATACTAATTAAAACTACAAATATAAGTAAATTAAATAATTAAATATATTATATAAAAATTAATAAATGAATACTAAAAGAAAACTATTTACGTAAAATATTTTATTTAAGTAAAAGAAACTAGGAAAATTAAATGGAAGAATTATTGTATAAAAAAACATATAATTATGATTGATTATATATATCAATACAAATATTATATTGATTTTACAAATTAAAAACAAAGCTTAGTCTACTAATTATAATAACAATAAATTTAATTAATTAAAAAGATAAATTAACTAACATGGACACATTTTATATATGTATATAAATGATTTATGATTATGATTTTATCTCATGAAAAGTATAAAAAATCCATTTTTAAAAAATTAAATAAAATAGGAAAAGTGGATATAGAATTACTCATCTTGAGATAGAGATTATGTTGTTGTAATTTTTAATTTATTTTGTTCATTATATAGTGTAAGAAAATTAAATTTGTTTAAAAATAAAAAATAAAAAAGATGAGAGAGAGAGGAAAAGTAGAGATATAGGATTGACTTGAGTGTAATTACTAATTAGTACCCATTGGGTACCCATTACCCAACCCAATAAAACCCACCTATTTTAGTTTAAATGGGTATATTACCCATTTATACCCATTTAAAAATTACACTAACCCATTTAACACCCATACCCACTTAAATTAGTTGGGTATGGGTACCCATTGGGTATGGATAGATTTTTGCCACCCCTAAATACGGCCAATGTTAAAAGGTTAATAATATGACGAATGATAACAAATGCAAAAAATGACGAAAACGTCAAAAATCGGGTAGCAACACTCTCGTAACTAGGTCTAGTCATACAAGTATCCAATACTCATATACCTAACATGACACTCATTATTTGTCTATGGAAGAGGCTTTGTAAGAGGATAAAAGCTATTGTCATTTGTCGGCACTTTGCATATCTTAACGTCACCTCTATCAATAATCTCTCGAATAAGATGGTAACGTTTGAGTATGTGTTTGGATCGTTGATGTGATCTAGGTTTCTTTGCTTGAGCAATGACACCATTATTATCGCAATAAATGTCCATTGGATTAACAATGTTGGGAACAACGCCTAGATCACCAACAAACTTCCTGATCCAAACGACCTCCTTAGCTACATCTGATGCTGCTATACTCAACTTCAGTTGTAGAATCTACCACAGTTGCTTGATTTGAACTTTTCCAACTTACAACACCTACGTTCAGATGGAAAATAAATCCTGATTGTGATCTTGAATCGTCATGGTCAGTTTGGAAGCTAGCATTTGTGTAACTAGTTACAACAAGCTCATCTTCCAACCCACCATACATGATGCGATCATGGACCCCTTACACCTTGAGGCCGAGGATACCGAGCCTAAAGGGCCAATCATATGAAGCCAAACAAAGAAGCTAACCCTTTGGTTTGAGCATGAGATGAGCAAAGACCAACCAAGAGTCGAGGAATGGGTCATAATGGTGCTCGCGCACCATATCAGAAATCTATCGGGAAGCCAAAAAACTATCGGGAGGTATAGGTGAAGCCAGCGCCAACCCTAAGTCCTTCGTGCAAGTCAACGGGAATCTATCAAGAAATAGGCAAACTATCGGGAGCCTATCGGGAGGCATACGTGAAGCCAACGCTAACCCTAAGCCCTTCGTGCAAGCTAAGGGGAATCTATCAAGAAATAGGCAAACTATCGGAAGCCTATCGGGAGGCATAGGTAAAGCCAGCAGCGCCAACTCTACATTTCTTGCGCAAGCTATCGGAAGAAGCCTATCGGGAGAACAACAAGCTATCGGGAGAAGCATGGTCCATCTATCGCGTGACACATACCTTGGCCGATGATACGAGCCTAAGAGCAGCTCTATGGCCTTCCAAGAAGCCTCCTGATATGAGCACGAACCCGTACATAACCAGCAAAAGGCCTCCCGCTTGGCCTATCTTTTTCGAAAGAATTATCAAGATATTTCCACGTGTGTCCACCAGCCGTGAAAAAGCTAAGACTCGGCTGGCCGAGCAAGGAATGGAGCGTATAGATTCGAGGACGAATCTCTTCAAAGGGGGATGGGATGATACGAGCTAAAAGGCTCCATGATACGAGCTCAAGGCCAGACCGAGCCAAACCCTAGCATCCCATTTTCGGCCAAGCTGAAGCAACATTCCAATGGCAAAACGCTATAGCGTTTTGCCCAAAACGCTATAGCATTTTGCCTCAGCTTTCTCTTGCCACATCATCAAGTGGCCGGCCATTCAGGCCCTTTGTCCAAGGGTTATTTATGTATTTTCCTCTATTTTAGCTTTCCTATAAATAGAGGACTTAGCCTTATTTGTTAGGGGTCTTTGTTTTGTTGAGTTTTCCTCTACAAAGAACACTTCACATTAGGTGAGCCAATAGGGCAAAATAGGGTTCTTCAAACCAGCACTTCATCTTCTTTACTTTGTAACAAGGTTGCTCAAGCAAGTTCTTGAGAGGGTTTGTTGGGTACTGAAGTTATATACTTATTGTTCATCTAAACACTCTCCTTTTCATCCATTAATCCGCTGCACAACCCGCACTCCTTCTAGCGACGTTATCTTCTCCATCAAATCCATCCAATCGACAATCCAACCTCCCAAAGAGGACTAGATCCAGCTCAAGAACAGCAATTCGGTCTCTTCTTCTCCAAACAGAAGTTGAGCTCTTATCAGCCGGGTAACCCATGAAGACTTTTCGCAAGCCTCATACCTCCAATGACCATCGCATGAGGAATCCTCGCACCAACCCTATTCAGCCATGAATTCTTCTGGACCTTCGACCTTGAGCCACTCAAGCATAATAAGCTCGAGCCGCTGCATTCCATTTTGTGCAACCATCATGGGCAGATAGCTAGCCCTAAGGCCTTGAACTCCCGTGGGGAACGCGTCTCTCACCAAGGGCACATTCGTCACAAGGCCATTTTTGCTATCCTTAGTATAAATACCGAACTTAGCTACTATTTTTATTAGTTTAGATATTTGAGTAATTTTGTTGAGTAGAGATAACTCCTCCTTTATCACGCTAAACTCATCTTGTGAACTTCTAAGCCTTGATGGTGCTTCGATACTCCGCAAGTAAAACGTAAACCATCAACCTTTGTATTTGTATGTAATCGTTTGCTAGCCGTTCTTGTAAACGAAATCCTTGTGAAATATATATGTATGTTTCTGTCCATTTCTAAATCTCTACTCGTGTATTCAACGTGCATCTCAATATTCTTCACCGCGCTCAAGTCCTTCCACCTCCCCCTTCTTATTTATCTCGGTAACATTCTTCCTTCCCTTGTTCATCTTTGCTTCCATTCCATTGCGCATCCGTACCATCTTCTTTCTTCGTTTGTGCTTGTCATTGTGTTATTTTTTGTCTCATAAAATCTCATGCTAGATCCTCTAAAGCTTCATATTATACATTGGGCCAACTCACACGGAGGTTGATGTGTTCATGACCATGACCCCTACACCTAACCTAGAGGCCGGAGACACCATGCCCATGCAAGGGTCAATCACGAGTAGCATGGTGAAGAAGTTAGCCTTGTGGATTGAAGCTGAGTCAAGTAAGGAGCCATCTCAAGTCATAGAGAAGGTCGTCATAATGATTGCACACCATGAAGAAACCAGTGCAATCCCATGCCCTTGGATTTCAGCTAATTTTAGGTTTTGGTCATTTTGAGGAACTTAAAGTCTGGCGGCATACCGCCAGAAGCCAGGCGGCATGCCATTAGGTTCGGCATTGGCAATTTAATTGGTAACTTAAAGGCTGGCGGCATACCACCAGAGTGAGAGCTTGGCTGACGGCATACTGCCAGCACCAAACCCTAGCCGCCCATTTGTCTTTTCAAAGTCTTTTTGCACTTTACTATAAATAGCTAATGTCTTTCATATTTCTTCCTCAGTTTTTAGTTGAAGTGAATTTGTTAAGTGAGTTTTCTCCTTCTCTTTCACCCTAAAACTCATCTTCTTCTTTAAGAAAGATAGCTTGAATGACATTACTCCTCCCTATCTTTCTTTGGGAAATCAAAGCTTGTAACCCAATATTGGCTGTTTTCGTATATTAAGATCTATTGATATGAGCACGGGAACTAGTGGATACTTCATGCGGAGCAAGGGGATTGTGGCCATTCTCTTGAAGAGTCTTAGAGCTAAGGAGAGAAGCTTGAAATTGAAGGATAAATGGGTGACTTGCGTGCACGCTGGCCCTCACCATTGGTCCTGCACGAGACTCACGGGTAGGCCGCGCATACTATGAAGAACCACGCGCCTAACCCTAGCAAGCCGTGAGCCCGCTCGGCCAAGCCCTAGGCCTTGCGTCCGCCTCTTGGAAGCCCACCTCAAGGTCTGCCATGTGTCCGAAGCCCATCTCAAGGCCAAACCCATCAAGCCCCTTTGTCTAAGGGTGTAAGGGTATTTACCCCTTTATTTTTAGGCATAGGTATTTCAGCACTTGTCTTTATTTTTGTGTTATCTTCAACCTAGACCAAACTCTCTAGTTAGCTTTTAGGGTTCTTCAAATTAGCAACTATTCTATTCAATTCGGGTTACTCATCCAAGAGGTGAGGGGGTCAAATTAATAGTAGATCTTTAGTACTTTTTGGCAAGGTTACTCAAGCTAGACTTGAGGCGTTTCTCAAGAACTAAGTTCTGTTTTGTTCATCATATATATACATGATACGATCCTTGCTAGGCTTGGACCGATTCTCCTTTTTGGGATCGTTGTTCAAGTGTGGATTTTGTTGCGGAAGTCTTTGATAACATGATTTGAATAAGACTCACGTCGGGTGAGCATAGATGAGCTCTCGCTGGCCTAGCCGATGCCTTGATGAGGTTCTCACAAGGGTGAGTGAAGGCGAGCATAGCTGACCTTACCGATGTCTTGTGATGGGTTTTGAACTTTCAATTTACTTGAGTTGTTCTTTGAGTATCCGGACTCAAAGGATTCAAGGTTCAAGACTTGAAAAATGTTGAGATCAATTTAACTCAGGGTTTTTGGCAAAAAAGATCTTATTTTATTAAGACAAGTGGCTGCCTTTAAATAGGCATAAACAGTACAAGTTTAACTAAGACTAGAAAACCTATTTTAACTAGAACTCCTAAGTAACTTCGAAATAGAACTTCTACTAGTCTAATAACTGTAAAAACTAATTAATAAATACCAAAAAATATTTCTAGAACATCCTAGAAGCATTCGTATCATCAGACCAAGGTTTGGGCTGAATTCTCCAAGTCGCGGGCTGCTCGCGTTCACACTGCCCGCCAAAATGTCTCCCCACCCTAACTGTTGATTGGCTTGTCCAATTGGGCTGAAACTTGTCCCATTCGATAGCTAAGACCCAAAAATAGTAGGAGGGTGCTCCTCTTCCTGGTCCGGTCCTGACTGGTCCGAAGAATGGTCGTTGGCGTTGACGGACGCATTTTGAAGTCCTCGTCCGTGTAGGATTGCTGTCAGCGAAAATGTATCGAGCCATAACAAACAAACGGTTCGTCCGTTTGATCTGATTTTTTTGAAACAATGAAGAAGACATCATGAGGTTTCATAATTGATATAGATCGCATGATTCTGACTTCTGATGATCGAGATATGGTCCGACGAAGTTGTCCGTCACGTTTGCGCTTAGGACACTTGTGCATGCAAAAGTAGCAACGGGCCTTCTTGCACGTTGCTCATCTAAATGTCCTCAAACTTGGAAGAGGCTCTCCTAAGATCCCAATCGGTCTTGTATTTATCTTGGAACCCGATTTGGAACCTTTCTTCCATGAATTGGCTCGTGTAGATGTGCAACCTTGCACTATGCGCCTCCAAGCCAACTTCCATGTCATCTTTCGCCTAAGGACTTGATCCAGCAACGTTCCTTGCCTAGTTTCCATGTCTAGAGGTTGTTGTAACCTCCCTTGAAGCTTTGGAACGTCTTGGGCTCGACGTTTTAGGTTGATTGGCCTTGGTCTCAAGGCGTGTGCGCGTTGTGCGTGCGTTAGGGTTAGCCTCGGGGCTAGGATCGTATCATTCCCTTCCCCTTCGAAAAGATTCACCCTCGAATCTGTCTCCTCAATGGCAGCAACACTCTCCAAATTAGAAATAGTAAAGGAAACATGAAAGTGATAGGAAATACCCAAGGTATCCAACTCGGCGGTGGTGCCTTTGTGTGCGGCGGTAGTTTGGGCTAAACCAACGTCTCTCATGGCGGCTGTCTTGTTGACTTGAGTAGGCAACCCAAGCTGGTGTAAGAACATCCTTCCTCTATCAACAACCTTCAAGAACCGCTTCAATCTCTCTAAGTATCCCTTAGTCGCATAAGGAACACCCAAACCTTTCATGTGTACCACGACTTGCCCTTGTGCTATCATCAACTCCTTGTGAACTCTTATACTTCCGAAGTACTCCACACACCAAGGATTCAATGAACCCATAAACATAAAATCAAAGCCGCATTGGTTGCAAGTAAACATAAGTGAAAATTCACTAAACAACTCAAACTTGCAAACCAACGAATAACACTTCGCTCTCCAAGCTCTCTCATTACTTCCCTCCATTGTAGGTTGTCTCCAATAAAGAGATACATAAGGTTGCGATCTCGGTATCCCAAGGTTTCTCCATCCTTGTTGCCCTACATCGCCAAAAAGCCTTTTTCGGCGCTTATACACAAACTCCATGGATAAACCGTACCAATACCAAACCCTCTCAAGAGACATACTACAACACATACTAGCCATACCAACTTATAAGAAATCACCATAAATATCTCTTGGTACAACTATCTCACCTTTCGGCCTAACCAAAGCTCCCAATTTCTTGCGTTTCCACAAGTACTCCTCAAAAGCAAGTGTTTCAGCCTTAGGCTTTTGCATAGGACCATCATCATTTAAATTAAATTCAACTCCAGAATCATATGCACTAATGATGTCCACATACCTACACAATTCCGCTCTAAGAAAGTTTAATCCAACCACACCCTTTCGTCTAGGGCTTGGAGCAATATGCTCCACGGAATTGCTATGTTTCTTCCACTCCAATTGTAGTAGCTTAGGGGACTCATCCTCCTTAATAACTTCTTTCTTTATCTGCCCTAAAGAAGATGAAATAGAAGAAGAGAAAAAAATTGGATAAGGGTTAGTAAAATTCAATTACTTCGGCAAAGCTTCACTCTTTTTGCCAAGAACAATCTCTTGCACTACTAGTGTGTTTCCACTTTCTCTCCCTTCGGTACTCTCACTCAACTCGTCCTTTTTATGAGTACAATTCTCTTCTTTCAACCCATGCTCACTCTTTTCATGGGGGCTATTTTGTTTATTTATTTTCTCCTTTTTAACTCTCAATTTTCCTCTTTCCTTCTCAACATCTCTAGCCTTTTTCCATTCGCTGTATGAGTTTTCTAGATATTGTTGATCCTCAAGGACTTCGAGGGGCACCAATAGTCTTAAGGAGATCTTTCGGCCATCTTTTATGAATTTGTAATAACCGTCCTTACCTCTTTGAGTGACTCCTTTCTCTTGCAGCCATGATCGACCATGAAGTATATGGCTCGACTTCATTGGTATCACATCGCAAAGCACATCATCCTTGAACTTCCCAATAGAAATTGAAATCAAGATTTGCTTAGTTACCAACCAGTCCCTTTCGTTGAGCATACAACACTGCAGGTATGGCTTTGGATGCTTTGTCGTTGGAAGGCCTGTCTTGTGCACCATCAATGTACTTGCATGATTCGCTAACCTTTCTTCATCGATCACTATTGAGTAACCCTTCTCTTTTACTAGGCAACGAGTATAAAAGACACCTTGTGCCATGCTTGAACTCGCTGCTACCTCTTCTTGTACACCTAACTCACACTTAGTGATAAGTGTTTTATCTTGCTCTTCGAAACATGGTGCGCTCGGTGATGGACTCGTTCCCTTGACTACCTTCGGATCATATCTTGGTCTCGACATAGCCAACTCACGGTCCTCTCTTCTCTTTTGTTCCAGCGCCTTACTCACCTCTTCAACCTTCTCTCTGAGGTGATTAACCAATTCTTTCCATGACATCTCCTCTAAGGTTTCATCATTGGCTTTTAAGCCAACCGGGGGCTTCCTTGGAATGAAAGTTGGTGGTGTCTCCATCCTCTCGTACCTAACATTCTGCCCTAGCCTCTCATAGGCTCTCTCATGCGCAACCTCCTCATACAAACACTCACTTTGTGACTGGCGTTCGGGTCTACTTACATGCCAAGGTGGTTCGTGTTCCAATCTGTCTGTGTGTCTAGGGCTTGCATTCTGCTCTATCTTCGAACCATGGTAGTGCATGCCCTTGCTCGCTTGAGTGCCATGATGTCTCACGCTTGTGTATCCTTGGCTCATGTCTTGGGCTAGACATAGCAAACTCATGTTGGCCCCTTCTCTTCCTGTCCACTGCCTCATACCTCGCTCTCTCCATAGATAATATTGACATGACTTAAAAATTGCGTTTTTCGCTCACAGCTTGTGTCTGCAACTTGCAAAATCAATATCTTCCACGCCTGATCTTCGAATTGAGCGATTCTTTTTGTAGTAGATCCATAACAGCTCCAAGTATGTTTCAGAATTTTCTGGGCTGATCTCCTATATATTGTTTTTGTGTTTCGATTTCAGAATTTTCTGACTCTAAGAAACAACAACTAAAGGAACACGTCTTGGGACTTTGGCTGTAACTTTTGACTCCGGTGTCCGAATCACTTGATTCTTTTTGATTCAGATTACTAACAGACACAGATTTCCAACGGACTCTCTCTCATTGAAATCTGACTTCAATAGACATATATTGAAATATGATTTTGACACTGACACTTTTGGTGGACTATTTTTGGTGACACTTTGATGACACTTTGGGGGACTGATTTTTGTGACTCTATTTTGACACTTTGGGGTCTGATTTTTGTGACTCTATTTTGACACTTTGGGGGACTCATTTTTGTGACTCTATTTGGTAGACATAAGACAAACAAATCGGACTAGATTTGTCTAAATAAAAACACAAACGCAAAGGAAAACTTGATTTAGAAAATTGATTTCTAAACTGACACTTTGGGGGACTATTTTGTTCGACTCTAGCTGAAATAACAAGACACAAAAGTAAAGGATAGATGGATAGATACCAAACTTGAACGGCCTTCGCTCCGCTACCAACTGATTCGATCCTTGCTAGGCTTGGACCGATTCTCCTTTTTGCGATCGTTGTTCAAGTGTGGATTTCGTTGCGGAAGTCTTTGATAACATGATTTGAATAGGACTCACGTTGGGTGAGCATAGACGCGCTCTCGCTGGCCTAGCCGATGCCTTGATGAGGTTCTCACAAGGGTGAGTGAAGGCGAGCGTAGCTGACTTACCGATGTCTTGTGATGGGTTTTGAACTTTCAATTTACTTGAGTTGTTCTTCGAGTGTTCGGACTCAAAGGATTCAAGGTTCAAGACTTGAACAATGTTGAGATCAATTTAACTCAGGGTTTTTGGCAAAAAAAATCTTATTTTATTAAGCCAAGCAGCTGCCTTTAAATAGGCATAAACAATACAAGTTTAACTAAGACTAGAAAACCTATTTTAACTAGAACTCCTAAGTAACTTCGAAATAGAACTTCTACTAGTCTAATAACTATAAAAGCTAATTAATAAATACAAATAAAGCTTTCTAGAACATCCTAGAAGCATTCGTATCATCAGACCAAGGTTTGGGCCGAATTCTCTAAGTCGTGGGCTGCTCGCGTTCACACTGAGCGCCAAAATGTCTCCCCACCTTAACTGTTTATTGGCTTGTCCAATTGGGCTGAACTTTATCCCATTCGATAGCTAAGACCCAAAAATAGTAGGAGGGTGCTCCTCTTCCTGGTTCGGGCCTGACTGGTCTGAAGAATGGTCGTTGGCATTGACGGACGCGTTTTGAAGTCCATGTCCGCGTAGGATTGCTGTCAGTGAAAATGTAACGAGCCATAAAAAACAAACGGCTCGTCCGTTTGATCTGAATTGTTTGAAAAATGAAGAAGACATCATGAGGTTTCATAATTGATATAGATCGCATAATTCTGACTTCTGATGATTGAGATATGGTCTGACGAAGTTGTCTCTCACGTTTGCGCTTAGGACACTTGTGCATGCAAAAGTAGCAACAGGCCTTCTTGCAAGTTGCTCATCCAAATGTCCTCAAACTTGTCAGAGGCTCTCCTAAGATCCCAATCGGTCTTTTATTTATCTTGGAACTCGATTTGAAACCTTTCTTCCACGAATTGGCTCGTGTAGATGTGCAACCTTGCACTATGCGCCTCCAAGCCACCTTCTATGTCATCCTTCTCCTAAGGACTTGATCCAGCAACGTTCCTTGCCTAGTTTCCATGTCTAGAGGTTGTTGTAACCTCTCTTGAAACTTTGGAACATCTTGGGCTCGACACTTTTGGTTGATTGGCCATGGTCGCAAGGCGTGTGCGCGTTGTGCGTGCGTTAGGGTTAGCCTCGGGGCTAGGATCGTATCAATACACTTTCCTTTACTCCATTGTTATCCACTACACTAAAGTCCATTATCCATCTAAACTACCATCCGTTTCATCCATCTATTCAAGATTACCGACCTCCTAAAGAGACTAGATCCAGCGCCTTCTTCGTTCCTTCAGCCAAGTCCTCCAAAACGAAGCCAAGGCCTTATCAAGTGGTAGCGGAGCTCCAATCTGTCCTCTAGGTCAGTAAACTTCCCTCCTTTCACCGTTTCTACGGCTGAAATTGTTTCTGTTTTCGTGCCAAATTCATGGTCGTTCCTCTCAACTGAAAATATTCATTTTCTTTCCTTGTCTTCGGTTCAAACACCAGTCCTTCCATTCCTATGGTGGAAATATTGTTTCCTACCGTCGGTTTCACTCATCTTCCATTTCAAACATTTTTCGATTTTAGGTCAAAATTTTGTTTTCTAGTGATTTGATCTTGCATAAACATATTTGCTAAATTGTTTGGTGTTTATTGTGCTCTTTGTGACCGAAATCTCTATCTTTCTTGAGTTTAATTGCTGCTGTGTTTGGAGCTTCCTTTGATGAGCCATGAGAGCCATGTGGACTTAATTTGTTTGCTAGCTAAGTGATTCAAAATTTGTGCACACTTCCTAAGCCGGCCACATCACTCAATTGTGAGCCAAGCATTTCAGCTTGCTCACTACTCCACTACACACACAGCCGGCCCTAGGGCAACACACTTAGCTCCCCATTTGCTTGTCACACACCTTGGAGACTACATGTCACACTTGCAAATATTACTTTGTCATACACATTCAAACTACATGTCACACATTCAAATATTTTGGCATTTAGTGAAAATTATTTTTTGATTTTAAACTACTTGTCTTTCACTTCTCAACATCAAAAATACTTGTCATACACTCCTTGAGTTCTCTTGCACTTACACACAAAATAAATAAAAAACAGAGAAGAAAAGAAAGGGATTAAAAGAGTAAATCAAATCCCTATATTAAAAAAAAATAAAAAATAATACAAGTGAGTCAAAGTAAGAGACTAGTGTGTATGCTTGCATTGGAAGTGTAGTAGTACATTATATGTGTGATTTTGACAACGTTACTTTCGGCTAGGAATTGTTCTTCAAGCTACGACTTTAAGTAAGTTTTTTTCGTTTCCCTCCTTTTCTTCTTCTTTTGATTGAGCTAGCTTTTATTTGTGTCTTTGGTTTTCCTTCCTTGTTTCCTATATACGCATTCTACTCTAAGCTGTTTTTGTGTTCAAATCAAATCATTTTCCTTGAGCACTAATTCAGCTTTCTTACCTTCTTTCCGTGCTGGGTTTTCTTTGCTCTCCTTGTGCTTGCTTTGAGTCATATAGTCACGGCTAGCTTCAGTATTTGGTTTGTGTTGGAGATAAGAGTGGGTGAGTTAGTGAGCGTATTAGAGTGATTGTGTGAAACACGAGAGCCCAAACACGTGACAGAGTGACTAACCTTTTTTTTATCAATATCAATTGTATTTGTGTCTTTTTGCAGGTACCTTTCTCCATGTCTCACGGAGACACACCTTTGAGTGATAGTTCAGAGGAATCCTCTCCTCTAAATTCGGCCATGGCCTCTCTTACGGTCCAAATGGGCGAGACTAGACAAAATGTGGCTGATTTGTAGCACCACGCAACGAAACAAGAGCAAGACACAAAGGCCATCTTGGCTGCCATTGCTGCCCTAGCGGCGCAAGTGTCTACACCCACACCCACATCCCCACATCCAACTTATCCACCTCTAAATTTCCCACCCGCCACATATTACCCACCTCCAAATTACCCCACCAGCCGCACACTACCACGAAACCACACGCCTAAATGATCCTATGACTTGATTATTATGCCATGCCTCAAACACATGATCACACGGATAGAGCTAGAGCCGCCAGCCACCATAGCCAAGATGATGACGTCCATGGCGCCCTTTCTCACCATAGCGTACCTTCAGCGCTTGAACATGGCCGTGCCCAATTTTTCGTGGACAGCCATGGCGTTGCCTTTACCCATGAACCTCACCAATGATATGATCCCTAGTGCCGCACCCATAGGCGCAATCACCCACGCCAAGGCCCGAGCCTTGGAGGATGCCGCAGCCGCAGCCGCGAGCCTCCCATTGCCGCCCACGGGCCCAATCACCCATGCCAGGGCCCGAGCCTTACAGGTGAGGCTCAGCAGCCTCATCCACAAGGAACTGAAGGCAGAGACAACCTCAGAGGAAGCCAGCCTACGCACGCACTGGCCTCGCCTAGTAACCCTAATCCGCGCATCACTTACGCCCGCGGATGGGCGATGTGTGGCCACCTCAGACCTTTAGGTCCATCAACGCCCTTCTCCCATTTTTGACCAGTCCAGCATCGTTTATAATACAAGAGACGAGTCCAGACCAAGAATCAGGAGAAACGCCCGAAGGGTTTGGGAGAACGCCCAAATCACAAGACCGCATTGGACAACGAAAGCCACTGCTGGACCTTTTGAAGATAGGAGCATTTTTTGATACGATCCTAGTTGCTTAGGATGCGTAGCACCAAATCTGATCGTTGTTCAAAGAAGAATTTCAATGCGGAAGAAGATAACTCACTTAGACAACGTAGGCCTGCTGAACGCTAAGCAACAGCCAACCTAAGTCCGAAGAAGAGAGGATCCTTGTCGAATCACTAAGCCTATATCCCTTGTGGATATCAACCTAGGGCAGACGAGAAGTAGGATGCAATTTCGGGTTTTACTTGTTGACTACTCGAGTATTGCGGACTGGAGGAGGAACAAGGTTCAATTGATGAACAATGGGCAAAGATTTGAAGAGAGAAGTCTCAATTTTATCAAAATAACAGCCACTCAATAATGGAGCTAAACGACTCCTTATAAAGAGTTTACAAGCAACCCTAATAGGAATAGAAGTAGGAGTTCTAATTAAGGAAATTAACTTAATTAACTAATTAATCAATTAACCAATTAAATAATTAACTAATTAACTAATTAAAGTAAATATAAATATAATTAAATACATTCCAGCAGCTCATGTCGAGTTCTCCATCATCGGGCCAAGGTTTGGGCCGAAACTTCAAGTTGTATGTTGTCTCGCGTACAGACTGCGCACCATAATGTCGACTTCCATAACTTTTAAACCACTAGTCCAAATGGGCTGAAACCTGTCCCAAATGAAAGATAAAATCCTGAAGTTTCCAACGAGTATTCAATCATATGATTTGAACTTGTACAGCATCGGCTGCGTTACGACGAAGTTGCCAGTTGTGTCTGCGCCTAGAACTGCTGTGTGCGAGATTGTCATCTCGAATCTCCTTAAGATCTACTTGTCCGAATGCTCTGAAACTTGGACACAATAAACATAGCACATAGAGGTTTCTATCAAGCCTTTCGGATCTCTGATCGGACTCCATCTGCTCCATCATATCTTGACGCTTTTGTCCATGTAGTCGCGTGATACATCTTGGGATCATATCATTCCCTCCCTCTTCGTAAAGATTCGTCCTCAAATCTTGCTCAGCATAATCTGTCCAGGAAAGCTTCCCCATTATATACTCAAAGCATACTCGCCATCTCTCGTGCTTCCTTAGTCGCCATCTCTTGCGCTTCAAGGGTAAGACACATGATGTGCTAAGGTATGTGTGAGGATTCGCATCATTCCCTCTCCCTTCGAAAAGATTCGACCTCGAATCTGTACCTAGACCTGCACCACAATACCTTAAGTTAGTAATATCAAAGTAAGCACAAATCGAACCATACCAACTGATACGAGCCAAAAGGCTCCATGATACGAGCTCAAGGCCAGACCGCGCCAAACCCTAGCATCCCATTTTCGGCCAAGCTGAAGTAACATTCCAGTGGCAAAACGCTATAGCATTTTGCCTCAACTTTCTCTTGCCACATCATCAAATGGCTGGCCATTCAGGCCCTTTGTCCAAGGTTTATTTATGTATTTTCCTCTATTTTAGCTTTCCTATAAATAGAGGACTTAGCCTTATTTGTTAGGGGTCTTTGTTTTGTTAAGTTTTCCTCTACAAAGAACACTTCACATTAGGTGAGCCAATAGGGCAAAATAGGGTTCTTCAAACCAGCACTTTATCTTCTTTACTTTGTAACAAGGTTGCTCAAGCAAGTTCTTGAGAGGGTTTGTTGGGTACTGAAGTTATATACTTATTGTTCATCTAAACACTCTCCTTTTCATCCATTAATCCGCTGCACAATCCGCACTCCTTCTAGCGACGTTATCTTCTCCATCAAATCCATCCAATCGACAATCCAACCTCCCAAAGAGGACTAGATCCAGCTCAAGAACAGCAATTCGGTCTCTTCTTCTCCAAACAGAAGTTGAGCTCTTATCATATGGTAGCGGAGCTTCAGTTGTCCTCTAGGTTGGTTTTTCTTGTTCTCCTCTTCATTTCTACGGTTAGAATCATCTTCCCTACCGTAGAACTTCTTTCCTTTGTGCTGAAATTTTTCTGTTTTTCATATCCGTTCCTCTCTTCGGTTCAAACTGATTTTCCTTGAGTTTCTTCGGTTCAAACACCTCGATTCTTGTTTTCTATGGTTTAAACATTGTTTTCTACCATAGGAATCATTCCCACCTCATTTGAAAAATTTGGTGTTCTTGAAGAAATTCTTGTCTTTTAGTGTGCTGAATTTTGGAAGAACACAAGTGCTGGAATTTTTTGTGTTTGTGTGCATCTACATGGACGAATTTCTATGTTTATTATATTATCTAGATATTTTGTCAAGATATTTTGGTATAGGTATTTTGTACAAATACAGATATTTTGGTATAGGTATTTTGTACCAATACAGATATTTTGAGTATAGGTATCTGGTACAAATACAGTTATTGTGAGTATAGGTATTTCGTACAAATACGTTCCCCCACCTAGAAAATTCTAAAAATTTGTGGAAACAAACTTCATTCTGTGCTTAACTTTTTTCATTCTTAAGTCTCCCACAGATTCTAAGCACATCCTCTTCATTTTGTCCAAAACAAATCAGCAGGCAGTTTCCATCCGAGAGGAGTCTTTCTTGCGTTGTTGGTCTGTTTACAGTGTTTTACAAACGGAATTTTCTCTTCTTCCCTTCATGGAACTTGTAGAGCTTTATCTTAGGAGCGTTCACGTTTAATTTGGTGAATTAATTCCACCGTTTTCTATTTTTAAAGGGCAATAGCCGAATTCTAAGAAAACTGCCAGAAAATTTTCCAGCAAACTGTCTTGTTGTTTCTAGCTTGTTTGGGTCTTCGTGATTGAACTTGAGCTTGCTAGTTGATTGTTACACAAGAATCGGTTCAGTTTGAAGACGGGTTGAGAGATTTTAGTGAGACCAAATTTTTTTTTCTCGAGAGTTTAAACACGACTGAAACACGCGAGGGAGTGGCTAATCCTTTGGTATATAGCAATTCTGTTTTGTTTCTGTTTGTAGGTACCTTTGCCTATGTCTTATTATTATGAGGATGTTGGTTCCTATTGGGAGGAGTACTACTACCCCACGGCTGCCTCCTCTCCAAGCCATGGCCTAGGTTCCACATCCTACCATAGCCGTGGCCATGGCTCCACTACTAGCGTGCCTGTCCAGAAGCCTCCTCAACGTTCTTATGTGCCACCTCACCTTCGGCATCGTGATAATGAGAGAGAGAGCTACTCCGACGGGACTAATCCCCGTGCTGCCTATGTTCGCAAGCCTTCCTATGCACATGAGATTTCCTATCCGCAAGAGCATCCTTCCACCTTGGTTTCCTATCAAGCAGTAGACACCATCGTTGCCACACTTAAGGCGCAATTGGAAGACTCAGCTGAATTGCATCGCCGATGGGCGCAACAAGAGCAACCCAATGTTGCCATTTCAGAGGCATATAGCTCCTTGCAACCGAGGGTTGACACACCTCCACTTCCTCCCATCGTTGAGTCTAGTGTGGCCTATTGCGATCCACATTCGAGTGAGGAGAGTTCGGCCCCACTTATGGAAGAGATAGGGCTGGTACCGTCACTGGACGAGGTTGATATCCCATGTGTAACTTCATGTGATGATGATCTTGTGGTGGGTGACACCAAGGGGAATGACTTAGGGCTTAGTGGGTTGTATACGGGCTGCCATGAGAGAGCCCTTCATTATCTTGAATTGCAGCGCCACTTTGCACATCTAGGCAGCGAGTTCTCTATCTTGCTGGCGGTTTCCTCCATTAGCTATTCAGATCCTTTTCTCCTTGGAGTCGAGCTTGTTGGCCACACCTCTTCCATCGCTCATTTTGAGTTCTCACATTTATTTCCAAGTGTGATTAAGTTTGTAGGTATGAGAGTCGAGGAGCTTGAAGAAATGGCTTCGAGGACGAAGCCTCGCAAACGGGGAGGGGATGATACGAGCCTAAGAGCAGCTCCATGGCCTTCCAAGAAGCCTCCTGATATGAGCACGAACCCGTACATAACCAGCAAAAGGCCTCCCGCTTGGCCTATCTTTTTCGAAGGAATTATCAAGATATTTCCACGTGTGTCCACTAGCCGTGAACAAGCTAAGACTCGGCTGGCAATGCAAGGAATGGAGCGTATAGATTCGAGGATGAATCTCTTCAAAGGGGGATGGGATGATACGAGCCAAAAGGCTCCATGATACGAGCTCAAGGCCAGACCGCGCCAAACCCTAGCATCCCATTTTCGGCCAAGCTGAAGCAACATTCCAGTGGCAAAACGCTATAGCATTTTGCCTCAGCTTTCTCTTGCCACATCATCAAGTGGCCGGCCATTCAGGCCCTTTGTCCAAGGGTTATTTATGTATTTTCCTCTATTTTAGCTTTCCTATAAATAGAGGACTTAGCCTTATTTGTTAGGGGTCTTTGTTTTGTTGAGTTTTCCTCTACAAAGAACACTTCACATTAGGTGAGCCAATAGGGCAAAATAGGGTTCTTCAAACCAGCACTTCATCTTCTTTACTTTGTAACAAGGTTGCTCAAGTAAGTTCTTGAGAGGGTTTGTTGGGTACTGAAGTTATATACTTATTGTTCATCTAAACACTCTCCTTTTCATCCATTAATCCGCTGCACAATCCGCACTCCTTCTAGCGACGTTATCTTCTCCATCAAATCCATCCAATCGACAATCCAACCTCCCAAAGAGGACTAGATCCAGCTCAAGAACAACATTTCGGTCTCTTCTTCTCCAAACATAAGTTGAGCTCTTATCACCAACCTTGTAAATTCAACTTGGCAGCAATGTCTTTGAACATGTCAAAGCGTCGAGTAAGATGATTGCTCCAAGCGGCTACTCTTGCTTGAACTTGGTTTAGGGACCGTCTCCGGCGTAAGCGCTACCAAACCCAAGCTCTTATCTTGAAGGATCCACTCATCCTTCCATGGTTTCCCAAAGTTGCCATCTTGACACTCAAACGCGCACCATAGCGCTTGGCTTGTCCATGGGCTATCCGCATTACTTCGATCTCTTGGCTGCCACTTATACTAAATAATACACTCAAAGGCAGCAATATTAAATCAAATAATGTCATAAGAAGAAAATCACACATGTGTTTCAATAACACACCAAAGATAATAGCGTGTATGAAAAGGTAGTAAGTGTATAAAAGAAACGGAAAATATTCCTTCCATGTAGACTCATACTTACAAACTGTCACATGTCTTACAGCTCCAAAAGCTCTCTCCTCCATCTCTGGTTGTCTCAAGAATTGTGGTGGCAAGGATAAATTTCGCTTCCTTGGCGCACTCAATGTTTGCCACGATTCTTGACCTAAGTCGCTAAAGGACTTCTTCGTTTGATTACTAACAAGACTCCTAGGAAAAATATATGAAATAATAACATCCTTAAGAGTTAAGTTAATAATAAAATAGCAGCTCATCACACAATCCGCAAACATATCATCCTTATCAAAATTTCGCAAAAGATCATGCGACCGATATAAGCGATTACGTCTGAAAAGAGCTCCTCCAAATCCTATCGACTTAAACACAAAATTTTCATGGAATTCACACTTAACAACATAGTTATCTAATGTAAAAACATGTGAGAATCTAATTAAATATGTGTTAGAGACAACACAATCCATTTCTCTCGGTCTAGCCAACATACCAAACTGTTTTCGCTTTCGCGAGTAAATTTCAAAGGTATATGACTTGACCTTCGGTTCTTGCATATAACCATCATCAATTAAATTAATTTTATAATCAGAAGCATAAGAATTAATGATGTTCATATACTCACACAAATCGCTCCTTAGGGAAGAGGACCATACCATACCCTTTCGGTTAGGGTTTGCCGAACTAGGCACCATGGTTGCGCAAGGCTCTTTCCCTCCTCTTGGCAGTAAGGTAAGAGGTTCCTCTTCTGCCAGTACTCTTCTTTCTCTGCACATGAGGTAAAACAACACTAGAAAGGAAAGCAAATGGGTTAGGGTTAGTGAACTCGAAGCGCAATGGCCAAAATTTTAGTTTTTGGTGGCTTGCGTCAAAACAGATTTTATACACACCAAGTGTGTTCCTCACTCCTCTCCCTATGGAATAATCACTCTCCTCTCCTTTTGTATCAATGCCAACTAACGCTCTCCTCTCCTTTTGTATCAATGCCAACTAACGCATGCTCACTCTTTTCATGCGGGTTGTTTTCCTCACTTTCTCTTTTCCCATGCTCACTCTTTTTATGGGGGCTGTTTTTTATTTCATCTCTTTTCCCATGCTCACTCTTTTCATGGGGGTTGTTTTTCTCGTTATTTCTCTCTTTCTTTTCAGCACTCAACTCTCCTCTTTTTCTCTCAATATCCCTTATGATTTCAGACTCGGCATAAGCTTTCACAACTCGCTTTTGCTCCTCATCTTTCGCCTTTGACTTAGTAGGCTTGATACTAGGATAAAGAGACCTCTTCTTCCTTTACTTCTCTATACTGATCGCTGTTTGTAACAAATCCTCTAAGTAGAAGAACTTAGTGTAATGCAATGGATCAGTTATCTCTCGATTGAGGCCTTCGAAGAATCTTGCCATCGTCTCCTTTTTGGTCTCCTTGACTTGTGCCCTCTCCAAAGCGATCTCCATCTCATTAAAGTACTCTTCAACACTCTTATTTCCTTGTGTCAAGGTCTCCAACTTTCTGAGAAGCTCACGGCTGAAGTTAGTGGGAATAAAACGATTCCTCATGACCCTCTTCATCACTTCCCAATTCTGAATTGGGAGGCTCCCCATGGCAGCTCGTTTAAGGTTGATCTAATCCCACCAATTAACCGCATACCCACCAAACATAGCTGATGCTAACTTTACTTTCTTCCTTTCTGAATAATCATGGCAACGAAAAATAGATTGTACTTCTCGCTCCCAATCTAAGTAAGCATTCGGATTGTACACTGCTTCAAAAGGCGGAAGTCTTATTTCTTTACTCCCTAGGTTTGCGTGGGCATACTTCTGTGCGTAGCGCTCAAAGAGCTCATCATCTGATGAATCAGCCGACATCCTAAAATTCACAACACAAAAGAAAACAAGCGTAAAATTGTCCTAAAAATTAGCACTCCCTTACGTGTTTACTCTCGTATTTAAACTCTCAATTGAACTCACAAAAATCACTCAAAATCCCTGCAATTGTTCAAGTGTTAGTAAGACTCAAGAGTTCAAGAAAAAAAGCCTCCAAGAAGACTCTCAAAGACAACTAGCACTGAAAAGAATGGTGACACTTGATATTTGAGTAATTTCAAGAACAACCAATCAAACAAATAGCAAGTAGAGTAGAAGGCAATTTCAAGGAATCAAAGAAAGCTCAAATTGACTCGAAAGGACTCAAACAAATTCAATTTCAGTTCTGATTTTAATATCCAATCGCACTTCAATTCGCTGCCTTGATAAATCTGACTTTTGTGGCGCAAATACTTCTAAATATTTTTGTATTTGCAGAATTGAATCCCTCCTTTCTTTTCTTTTGGAATTTTCTCTTTTCTTTTCTTTTTCTCTTTTTTTTTTCTTTTTTTTTGCACTATGAACACAGTTTAGTGTTTTGATCACAACTTTTTACTCTGAACTCCGAATCGACTGATTCTTTTTTATTCAGAAGCCCAACAATTACAGCTTTCCAACGGATCCTTTTTCACCAAAATGGGACTTCAATAGCTATATATATGAATTCAATTTCGACTTGACAGAAATTGTGTAGAATTTGACAGAAAACACAATTTAGTAAATCGGGTGTACCTTTTGACTCCGGTGTCCGAATCACTTGATTCTTTTTGATTCGGAAACCTAACAGGTGCAGATTTCCAACGAGACCTTTCTCACTAAATTTGGATTTCAATAGCTATGTATTAAAATTCAATTTCGACACTGCCAGAAATTTGCACATATAACGAACCAAGCACTGCAAAGAAATCGGTTTTGAATGGAGTAGAAGGGAATACCGATTTCAGCAATGAAAACTAAAAATATAATTAAAGCTACTTACCAATCTTTGAATGCCTTAAGCTCCGCTACCAACTGATACGATCCTAGTTGCTTAGGATGCGTAGCACCAAATCTGATCGTTGTTCAAAGACGAATTTCAATGTGGAAGAAGATAACTCACTTGGACAACGTAAGCCTGCTGAACGCTAAGCAACAACCAACCTAAGTCCGAAGAAGAAAGGATCCTTGTCGAATCACTAAGCCTATATCCCTTGTGGATATCAACCTAGGGCAGGCGAGAAGTAGGATGCAATTTCGAGTTTTACTTGTTGACTAGTCGACTATTGCGGACTGGAGGAGGAACAAGGTTCAATTGATGAACAATGGGCAGAGATTTGAAGAGAGAAGTCTCAATTTTATCAAAATAACAGCCACTCAATAATGGAGCTAAACGGCTCCTTATAAAGAGTTTACAAGCAAACCCTAATAGGAATAGAAGTAGGAGTTCTAATTAAGGAAATTAACTTAATTAACTAATTAATCAATTAACCAATTAAATAATTAACTAATTAACTAATTAAAGTAAATATAAATATAATTAAATACATTCCAGCAGCTCATATCGAGTTCTCCATCATTGGGCCAAGGTTTGGGCCGAAACTTCAAGTTGTATGTTGTCTCACGTACAGAATGCGCACCATAATGTCGACTTCCATAACATTTAAACCACTAGTCCAAATGGGCTGAAACTTGTCCCAAATGAAAGATAAAATCCTGGAGTTTCCAACGAGTATTCAATCGCATGATTTGGACTTGTACAACGTCAGCTGCGTAACGACGAAGTTGCCAGTTGTGTCTGCGCCTAGAACTGCTGTGTGCGAGATTGTCATCTCGAATCTCCTTAAGATCTACTTGTCCGAATGCTCTGAAACTTGGTCACAATAAACATAACACATAGAGGTTTCTATCAAGCCTTTCGGATCTCTGATCGGACTCCATCTGCTCCATCATTTCTTGACGCTTTTGTCTATGTAGTCGCGTGATACATCTTGGGATCGTATCATTTTTCCTCGCACAAGACTCAGCCCTGCACTTCATCTATGTGTTAGGAAGTTTCCTTCCAATTTTCAGCAGGAACGCTCGAGGGAATAAGGAAAGCGCCTTCTTTCCTTAAAACGGACCGGCGGACCCCACTTGGCCACTTTGATCAAAACGGCGGCGCCTGCACCTCTATCCTTTATTTCTATATTTATTTATGTCATATTAGGGTTTCGGAACCTTGATGGAAGTTTGGCTTGTTGCCATTTTGATTTAAATTCATTTTTAGAAACTAAACTAGTTTCCATTTTGGAATTAGGGTTTGTCGCATCCTTAAAAGGAGCCACCCACATTATTATTAGAGCTAGACTATTATTGATAATTGAAAGCAGATTGCTTTGGATCTTTATCCATCCGTTCTTGATGAACCTTGCATCTAATTGAGTTTTGTGCATTCGATTAGCTTGTCAAGTAAAACTTGAAAGCACTATCTATTGAGTCTTTCGTCTTTGGATTGCCAAGAGCACCCAGTTTTGGAGATTCATCGGTCTGACCGAAGAACATCAAGGGATTCGACGTGAAGTGCCAAGAGCACCTAGTCTTGGAGTTTCACAGTTTTCTTCGAGTTAAAATCCTCATTGAAAGCCACGTCGTCGGACAACGATCTAAAGAGAGCGTTCTCGCCTACTAGGGAACACATCAACTAACAACACATCCAAGCTACCCAGCCACTCACCACCCAACATGACACAAGACAACCACCACCATACAACCCCCAACCTGTAGCACCACCAAATGCCCCTAGACAGCCGCAAAATCCCACCTAAAACCAAATAGCCAATCACCTAGCCGTCCCTCTACACCGAGCCAATGCTTACGTACCATCGTTTTATGACATACCTAGACCTCATCCTCCACCTCACTATAAGCATGCTAACAACACTCATCGGTTTGATCATGATGAGGTATATGACTAGCGGGGTTATCGGAACAATGAAGAGAGAGTGGATAACAACCTCTCGAGTATCAAGTTGTCCATGCCTACCTTCGACGGTAAGGATGATCCGGATGCATTCCATGAGTGGGAGAATAAGGTAGATCGTCTGTTTGCTTGTTACAATTACTCCGAGACAAAGAAAGTCAAGTTAGCCATCGTAGAGTTCACAGATTTGGCCATACAATGGTGGGATCGCCTTTGTTTGATAAGGAGAAATAAGGGCAGACCGCCAATTGCGACTTGGGAGGAATTGAGGTGTGAGATGAGGCGTCGGTTTGTACCTCCACACTACATCTGTGAATTGCACACACGCCTCCAACGTTTGTATCAAGGCCCCCGTAGCGTGAGTGATTATTATCACGAGATGCTAACTTGTTTGATGAGGGCGAATACGAATGAGAGTGAGGAGGCAACAATGGCTCGATTTATGATGGGTCTACACAAGAAAATCTCCTATCAGCTTGACTTCCATCGTTACAACACTTTGGAAGACAAGTTTCACTTAGCCTTGAAGATTGAGAAACAAGTAAGTTCTAAGCCTAAAGTACCTTACAACTCTTCTTCTACTATTCAAAAGTCTTGGCAGCCTTCTACTCCTACCATACAAAAACCATGGCAGACTTCTTCTTTTCCCCCTAAGCCTGCCATGGATAGCCTCAAAACACACTTCCCACCCAAGCCAAACACCACCAATCAGCCGACCTATCCTCCAAAACAAGCGCCAAACACCACCTACACCCAAAGAACACCTTCACGAAGCATTGAGTGCTTCAAATATGGGGGGAAAGGCTATATGAAGGCAGAATGCGCCAATCGGAGAGTTATCATGGTTCGCGAGGGCGGGGAAATAGAAAGTGAAGACGAGGAAGAATCAGCCCCACCTCACGACCATTTGTGGGATGTTGGCGAGATTGAGAATGTGGATAAGGAAGGGTATGATCTTGTGGAAGTACTAAATTTCTTGGTTGTTAGGTGTATCTTGAGTATGGCAGCTAAGGATGATGATAAAATGATTGAGCAAAGGGAGAACTTGTTCCACACTAGCGGGATTGCAAATGGAATGGTGATTTCCATCATTGTGGACATCGAGAGTTGTGCGGATGTGGCCAGCACTCTCCTTGTGCATTCCTTAGGTCTCTCCACTTCCAAACACCCACGACCATATGTGTTGAATTGGTTCAACGATGGGAACTCGGTTAAAGTAAAGAGCCAAGTTCTCATTCCTCTTCAAATCTGCAAGTATATGGACGAACGCCAATGTGATGTTGCACCAATGCACTCTAGTCATCTTCTCCTTGGCAGACCGTGGCAATTTGATAAGAAAATCATTCACGATGGCTTTTGCAACACATACAAGCTAGAACACCACGATAGCAAGTTCCTTATTCCACCACTTCCTCCTAGCCAAGTGTATGAAGACCAACTGAAATTGGAAAAAGGTTGCTGCCACATTCGAGATTACATCTTCGCTTGGAAAGCAAAATGAGTGCAGTGGAGTGAAGAAAGTAAGTTGTGAGAAAGTGAAAAATAGCGGGCATGAAAAAAGAGAGCATGCGCCGAGTGGAGAGAAGAATGTGAGCTTTGCGAGTGAGTTGAGTGGTAATACATCGCTTGAAAAAAGTAAGCAAGCGGGTGAGACATCGAGAGGAGTGAAAATGGACAGCAAAGTTTGTTTGATGGCTAAAGGTAGAGATGTGAGGCATGCTCTAATCATGCGCAAGCCTTGCATACTAATCAAATTTAAGGAATATTCACTTATTTCTACTAACACTAATCCCTCGCTTCCTAGTCTTATGTCTCCTCTTTTGCTAGATTTCAAGGATGTGTTCCCGGAAGAAATCCCCAATGGTCTCCCACCCATGCGTGGAATTGAGCACCAGATTGATTTCCTCCCCAGATCCACTCTACCCAACCGCCCGACATACCGTTGCAACCCAAAAGAAACACAAGAGCTACAGGAGCAAATTGACGCCCTCCTAGATAAGGGTTTCATTCGGGAGAGCCTTTCTCCTTATGTTGTCCCCGTGATCCTCGTGCTAAAGAAAGATGGAAGCTGGCGCATGTGCATGGACTACCGTTCTGTTAATAAGATCACGGTAAAGTACTCTCACCCCATACCCGTTTGGATGACATGCTGGATGAGCTAAGTAGTGCTAAACTATTTTCTAAAATTGACTTAGTGAGTGGCTATCACCAAATTAGGATGCACGAGGGAGATCAATGGAAAACAACCTTTAAAATAAAGTTTGGTCTTTATGAATGGCTAGTTATACCTTTCGGTCTTACAAATGCTCCTAGCACCTTTATGCGTCTAATGAACCATGTGCTTAGACCTTTTATAGGAAAATTTGTGGTTGTTTATTTTGATGACATATTGGTTTATAACACATCTTCACAAGTCCATTTGGACCACTTGCACCAAATTTTTCTAACCCTTCACAAGAATCAACTCTTTGCGAAGTTATCCAAATGTGAATTCTGTTTGGAGGAGGTGCATTTTCTTAGGTTCATTATAGGTACCCTAGGTCTCAAGGTGGACAATGAGAAGATCAAGGCCATTGCTGAATGGCCTACACCGGCTAATTTGGGAGACGTGCGTTCCTTCCATGGGCTGGCCGGATTCTACCGCCGTTTCGTCAAGGACTTCTCCACCATCGCCGTGCCCCTCAATACACTCACCAAGAAGAATGTGCCTTTCCATTGGGGAGAAGAGCAAGAGGTGGCTTTCAACACACTCAAGGCCAAGCTGTCTTCCAGCCCGGTTCTCATCCTTCCCAACTTTGACAAGACTTTCGAAGTTGAGTGTGACGCGAGTGGGATAGGCATTGGCGTTGTTTTGGTTCAACACAAGAAGCCGGTGGCCTACTTTAGTGAGAAATTGAAGGGCGCCCAGCTGAACTATTGCACATATGACTGCGAGTTGTATGCGCTTGGGCAAGCCCTCAATGTGTGGGAGCACTACTTGCTTCCGAAGAAATTCGTGGTGCACACAGACTATCTAAGCCTCAAGTACTTGAAGGGTCAAGGGAAGCTAAACAAACACAATGTAGCATGGATGGAGTTCATCGAATGCTTCCCATACCACATCAAATACTTTAAGGGAAAAGACAACATCGTGGCGGATGCATTATCCCATCGGTACGCCCTCCTTACTTCTCTCCATTCACGCCTCTTAGGCTTTGCACATATTACCTCTTTGTATGCTGCTGATTTAGACTTTAAAGATACTTATCTTGAATTCTCTAATGGTGCACATGGCATATTTGTGATACATGATAACTTTCTGTTTCGTAAGGGTAGATTGTGCATCCCTAGTTGTAGCGCACACGAATTACTTGTGAAAGAATCACATGGGGGCGGTCTAATGGGGCACTTTGGGGTAGAAAAGACTCTTAGCACACTTACGGAGCATTTCTTTTGGCCTCACATGAAGAAACATGTTGCTAATGTGGTGGCTGCTTGTATTACTTGCAAACGTGCCAAGTCTAAATCCATTAATCATGGTCTTTACATGTCTTTGCCGGTTGTATCTCATCCATGGTGTGATATTTCTAGGGATTTTGTGGTTGGTCTTCCCCGCACGAAGGGGGAAGGACTCTTTGTTTGTAGTTGTTGATCGTTTCTCCAAAATGGCACACTTTATCCCTTGCCACACTACAAATGATACATCTCACATTGCCACTCTTTTCTTTCATGAAATTGTTCATTTACATGGTATGCCACGCACGATTATTAGTGATAGGGATAGCAAATTCCTTAGTCATTTTTGGCGTGTGTTGTGGACAAAATTAGGTACTAAGTTGCTGTTTTCCACTTCTTGTCATCCTCAAATGGATGGTCAAACTGAAGTAGTTAATAGGACTTTAGGAACCATGTTGCGTGTTATGATTCAGCAATATTCCAAAGCATGGGATGATTGCATCCCTTTCATTGAATTTGCTATCCCTATCACTAACAATCGTGCGTGGCATGCCATGTATTCTTCAACTCATTTTTCTCCTTTTGAGCTAGTCTACGGGTTTAACCCACTCACCCCATAGGCTTACTGCCTCTTTCTTTGACTGATTGTGCAAGCTTAGATGGCGAGGAAAAAGCAGCCACGGTGAAGAAATTGCATCAGAAGGCCAAGGAACGCATGTGATACGAGCCTGAGTAGGAGCCCAGCCGCACCTACCGCATCCGTGCCCTTGCCGCTCGCAGGAGCCATCACACGCTCTCGCGCAAGGACACCTACCGCATCCGTGCCCTTACCACCCGCCGGAGCCATCACACGCTCTCGCGCAAGGACCCTGCAAGCGAGGCTAAGCTCTCTGATCCATGCGGAGCTGAAGGCCGAAGCCTCACTGGAGTCAGCCATCCTGCGCGCGCCCCAGCCGCGCCTTGTCTCGCTCGTGTACTCTAGATTCACAACGCCCGAAGATGATTCTGCCAGAAACGGCACTTGACCGTTTGTCACCAAAACGGCTCTTGTCCGTTTCGCTTAATCGGCACCTGACCGTTTCACTCAGCCATTGCCGTTTCACTCATCTGTCTCGCGTGATGATTGCTCAAAACGGCTCTTGTCCGATTCGTTCAAAACGGCTCTTGTCCATTTCGCTTAATCGGCACCTGACCGTTTCACTCAGCCATTGCCGTTTCACTCATCTGTCTCGCGTGCCGATTGCTCAAAAATGGCTCCTGCCCGTTTCGCGTGTCCAGAAGCGCGCGTTGACTGAAGTTTAAGTTGTTTGACTTTATTTATCCAGGTGGATTTTATTGTTGTTAATTAAGAGCGCTTTTAAGTAGTTAAGCGCAAGTAAAATTCTTAATTAGGGTTTTGCGCATCTCTTTTCTTATAAAGAGCATGGCGCTGCTATTGTTATGGCTTAGACGTTATTTGATAAACAAAACCAGAAGAGTTTTTCTTCAACTGATCTCCAAGATCCTTGTCCTACATCCGGTTTGATAAGCCGCATATAGTTGCAAGTAAAGCACGAAGTCTATCATTCCATTCTTTAGTCTCGTCGGGGTTGTCTAGGTATTGCACCTAGGAGGGTCCGAGTCTTACTGAAGATCCTTGAAGGATTTCGTCCAGGTTGCCTAAGTATTGTACTTAGGAGGGTTGGAGTTTCCGACGAGTTAGTTTTCCGCATTCAAATCCTTGTCGCTGAGCAACGATCCAACGATTGGAAGGTTTCTGAATTAGGAACCACATCAGCATGGAAGCGTTAAACGCCAAACTGATGGCAAAGCGCAACTTGGGCCGCCACATCAAGTCCTTTGAAGTTGGCGAATGGGTCAGGTTGCATTTGAGGAAGGACCGTTTCCCTACTCAGCGCAAGGGAAAGCTTAGCCAACGGGGAGATGGGCCTCGATATCCCTCCTTCTTTCGGTTCCGTAACTTCTACATTCAATATTAACGATTTGTCGGCTTACTTTATAGGTGATAGCGACAGAATTGAGGAAGAGCAGCAAATGGATTCGAGGTCAAATGCTCTCAAAGGGGGAGGGGATGATATGAGCACGGGAACTAGTGGATACTTCACGCGGAGTAAGGGGATTGTGGCCGTTCTCTTGAAGAGTCTTAGAGCCGAGGAGAGGAGCTTGGAGTTGAAGGACAAATGGGTGACTTGCGTGCACGCCAACGCCCTCACCATCGGTCCCGCATGAGACTCACAGGTAGGTCGCGCATACCATGAAGAACCGCGCGCCTAACCCTAGCAAGCCATGAGCCCGCTTGGCCAAGCCCTAGGCCTTGCGTCCGCCTCTTGGAAGCCCACCTCAAGGTCTGCCATGTGTTCGAAGCCCATCTCAAGGCCAAACCGCTCAAACCCCTTTGACTAAGGGTGTAAGGGTATTTACCCCTTTGTTTTTAGGCATAGGTATTTAAAGTGTAGTTTGGCTCATTTCAGCACTTGTCATTATTTTTGTGTTATCTTCAACCTAGACCAAACTCTCTAGTTAGCTTTTAGGGTTCTTCAAACCAGTAACTATTCTATTCAATTTGGGTTACTCATCCAAAAGGTGAGGGGGTCGAATTAATAGTAGATCCTTAGTACTTTTTGGCAAGGTTACTCAAGCTAGACTTGAGGGGGTTTGCCAAGAACTAAGTTCTATTTTGTTCATCATATATATTCACTTTCCTTTCCTCCATTGTTATCCGCTACACTAAACTCCATTATCCATCTAAACTACCATCTGTTTCATCCATCTATTCAAGATTACCGACCTCCTAAAGAGACTAGA
Source organism: Viola odorata (assembly GCA_963691705.1). NCBI lineage: Eukaryota > Viridiplantae > Streptophyta > Magnoliopsida > Malpighiales > Violaceae > Viola > Viola odorata. The sequence continues at coordinate 32,623,521 of OY829542.1, forward strand.
TCCGGAGCCTTCTTCGTTCCTTCGGCTAACTCCTCCAAAATGGAGCCAAGGCCTTATCATCTATGCTTATTTTCTTTTTCCGTTCCATTGGTGATCTTTAAGTTCAAGAGTATTATTCATCAATCCACTGCATCCAACTTATTCCGCATCCATCTCCTTTCATTCTCCATTAATCCTTGCCGAACAAACCCATCTTGCAAAGTGGATCCTCCAAAGCTTCAAATACAATCGAGCCTCCTTAACCTAGGCTTGATCATATTAGAGGCCGAATCGTATCAAGTGGTAGCGGAGCTCTTGGCGCCTTAGAGTTCTCCTTGTGTTGTCACTATTTCCCTACCCAAAAAGTGTCAAACTTTCTATAACAATCATCCCCAAAAGTGTCTTCAAAGTGCTTTACGGGAATCCTTATTGTGTTGGTGAAAATCTTGCACGTTTGGTCACCTTGGCTGAAGGGTGCAAAGTTTTCTGCTTTTTTGAGTCTTGTGTTTATCTTGTGAATAGTGTCAACTGAGTTTTCCTCTACCATTTCTAGCATTTCTTGAGTTCAAAGTGTTCTTCTTTTTCCTCCAGTTCTAGTGGTATCTAGCTCAAAAGATCAAAATCTGAAAGGTGTGTTCTTGGTGTTCATCCTTGTTCATCCGAGAAGAGAGTGGCTTATGTGAGGGAGCAAACTTTTGACCCAAAATAGTTTCAAAAAGCCAAGCCAGTTGTGTTTCCCTCTAAATAATTATTTCTTTCAAATCGTCGGCCATCAGCGTCCATCCCATGCATTTAATGCACAAGATAGGTCAGCCGCTCCTCTCTCCTACCTCTTTGAAAATACCTCACCAAAACATCTAGTCTAGCCAAAAGCTGCCAGGGTATAAAATAGCATCTAGCCTCTCTTATACCTTCTGCCAGCTAAAAGAGAACCTAATCGGTCCTATATATAAAAAAAAATAGGGAAAGAAAAGAAAATATCCTACCCACATCACCAATTGTCTCCAACTTTTTACTCGAGTCTTGTGTCGTCCTTCACCTCAAGTCACAACTTCTACTGTCCAAGTCTTTCACCAGGTCCGGTACTTCCCCATCTCCTCTTCTGATACTTTCCCCAAAGTCCTTTCTTGAAGTCTTTCACCAAGTCCTATACTTTCCCTAAAGCCCTTTCTTGAGTCTTTCACCGAGTCTGATACTTTCCCCAAAGTCATTTCTTGAGTCTTTCACTGAGTCCGATACCTTCCCCTTTCAACTTCTGATACCTTCCCCATCTCATCCTCCGATACTTTCCCCAACAAATCATCCGATACTGATACGAGCGCGGGAGCACACGGCTACTCCACGAGGAGCAAAGGAACGATGGCCTTACTCTTAAAGATCCTTAGAGCCGAGGAGGGGAGCTTGAAGGCACGAGAGCATTGGATGACATGTGTGCACGCCAACGCACACACCCTAATGCCCAGCAAGGTCTCGACGAAGAGCACGCACATGGCCAAAGGACTTAGCCTAGGCGCAAGCACCTCACGGGTTGGCCAGACAAGCCATGAGAAGCCCGCGCCTACAACCCTAGAAACTCGTAAGCCTTCCCGCCTAACCCTCGCAACCCATGAACCCGCCTAGCGCCCTCGACCCACTTATCACCAAGCCAAGCCCGCCAAGACAAGAGCTCCAAGGCCCTTATGTGTGAAGGGTATTTAAGGGTCTTCCCCTTGTAACTAGTCTTAGTATAAATAGTTAGACATAGGCTCTTTTAGACTTGTCTTGAATTTGTGAGAAATCTCTTTCTAAGACCATATCACCTTAGGTGAGGATTAGGGTTAGAACTTCATCTTCTCCAAATGGTTGGGTTGCTCAAGATCATTCCTTGAGAGGGTCAATCTTGGAAAGAGATCCTTGTAGCTATTTCGGCAAGGTTGCCTAGACTTGATCTAGGAGGGTTTGCCATAGTGAACAAGTTACTTCCTTGTTTATGTCCATCAATCAAATATCTAACCACTTCCGCAAATACACTTCCATTTCATCAACTCTTACCTTTATTCATCACTTTTCCATTTCCGCAACTACAACTTCGCTCCATCATCTTTTCCGTCGGTCATCAACCAACCTCCATACGAGGGCTAGATCTATCCGTGGCCAAACTGATACGAGCACGGGTGCTCTAGGCGCACTCTCTCATGAGTGGGCTGCGCAAGCCATGTGATAAGGCCCTAGCTCCCTTTTGGAGGAGTTTAGCTGCTGGTTTCGTTGATGGAGTCGGATCTAGTCTCTTTAGGAGGTTGGCGTTTGGATAAATGGATGGATGATCGGATAGTTTGAGATGGTGATGGAGTTGATAGCAACGGACATAAATGGAGGAAAAGGAAAGGTGTATTGATGATGACAAAACAGAACAAGTGTTCTTGACAAACCCCCTCACCTCTTGGATGAGTAACCTTGCCGAAAAGAACAAAAGGATCTCTTAAACAATTACAACCCTCTCACCTCTTGGATGAGCAACCTGAATTGTTTAGATAGTTTGGTGCTGGTTTTAGGAACCCTAATTTGCCCTATTGGCTTACCTAATGTGAAGTGTTCTTTGTAGAGGAAAACTCAACAAAACAAAGACCAGTGCTGAAATGAATCAAATGCACTTTAAATACCCTAAGCCTATTACAAGGGGATAATACCCTGATACCCTTTATCATTTAAGGGCCTTGAAAGCTTCTTCCTTTCTTGGAACAAAGGCTGCTTAGACGCACCCTCATGGTTGGCTAGGGTTAGGCGCTGAAGCGCTCATGGCTGGTCCGATCAAGGCGTGAGGTGCAAGTGAGAACCTTCACGCTCGTATCATCCCATCCCTCTTTAGGGAGATTCACCCTCGAATCTATACACTCCATTCCTTACTCGGCCAGCCGAGTCATAGCTTGCTCACGGCTGGTGGACACACGCGGAAATGTCTTGATAATTCCCTCTGAAAAGATAGGCCAAGCGGGAGGCCTTTTGCTGGTCATGTACGGATCCCCGCTCGTATCATCCCCTCCCCGTTTGCGAGGCTTCGTCCTCGAAGCCATTTCTTCAAGCTCCTCGACTCTCATACCTACAAACTTAATTACACTTGGAAACAAAGGTGAGAACTCAAAATGAGCTATAGAAGAGGTATGGCCAACAAGCTTGATTCCAAGGAGAAAAGGATCTGAATAGCTAATGGAGGGAACCGCCGACAAGATAGAGAACTCGCTGCCTAGATGTGCATAGTGGCGCTGCAATTCAAGACAATGAAGGGCTCTCTCATGGCAGCCCGTATGCAACCCACTAAGCCCTAAGTCATTCCTCTTAGTGTCACCCACCACAATATCATCATCATATGAAGTGTTACACATGGGACATCAACCTCGTCAAGTGACGGCACAAGACCTATCTCTTCCACAAGCCGGGCCAAACTCTCCTCACTCGAATGTGGATCGCAATAGGCCATACTAGACTCAACGATGGGAGGAAGTGGAGGTGTGTCAACCCTCGGTTGCAAGGAGCTATATGCCTCAGAAATGGCAGCATTGGGTTGCTCTTATTGCGCCCATCGGCGTTGCAATTCAGCCGAGTCTTCCAATTGCGCCTTAAGTATGGCAACGATGGTGTCTAATGCTTGGTAGGAAACCAAGGTGGAAGGATGCTCTTGCGGATAGGAAATCTCATGTGCATATGAAGGAACACGGGCATAGGAAGGCTCGCGAACATAGGCAGCAAGGGAATTAGTCCCGTCGGAGTAGCTCTCTTTCTCATTATCACGACGCCGAAGATGAGGTGGCACATAAGAATGTTGAGGAGGCTGTAGGACAGACACGCTAGAAGTGGAGCCATGGCTACGACTATGGTAGGATGCGGAACCTAGGCCATGGCTTGGAGAGGCGGCAGCCGTGGTGATGCGAACCCACGCATCGACATGCCTTTGCTGCCTACTGGTCCGATGACACGAGCAAGAGCTAGAAAGCTTCAAGACAAGTTGTCATCTCTCATTCACAAGGAGCTGGAGTGTGAGATGACAAGTGAGGAGGCTGCACTTCGAGAGAAGACCCCACGCATGGTCAACCTACTCACTATCACGACACTTGACGTTATCTCTGCTGAGCAGCAGATCAGCGCGTAGATGGGCCGACCTTACCCATCTATCAGGTTCGACATGTACAACAACATGTCCAGAAGTAGGAGCCCAAGTTTCATCGGAAAAGCTCGAGCCGTTTGGAAGATATCCCAAACCCTAATCTAGGGTGCGGAAGCGCACGCAAACCCTAATCCGGGTGCGCGAGTCCTTGCACCGCAAGGACTCCTTGTCCTGCGCACGCTAGGATTCCTCGGCTAGCTGCTTGGTCTTGACCGATTTTGGCAACACCTCTGTTTCCATTTATTGAATCAATTAGTTAATTAGTTTCCTTAATTAATTAGTTAAATAATGGCAGCAACCTTTGTTTCCATTTATTTAATTAATTAGTTAATTAGTTTATTTAATTATTTAATTAAGTCAATTACCTTATTTAGAACTCCTACTTCTATTCCTATTAGGGTTTGCTTGTAAACTCTTTATAAGGAGCCGTTTAGCTCCATTATTTGGTGGCTTTTAATTGATAAATTCAGAACCTTTGTTCTTCAATATGTGCCCCTTGTTCAACGTGTTGAACCTTGTTCTTCTTAAGTCTGCAATACTTGAGTCGTATACAAGTAAATCTTAGAATTGCGTTATTGTGTCGTTTCTCTTAGTGTGATTCTCACATCGTTGAGTCTAGTCCTAAGAATCCGATTCAAGATCCTTGACTTGAAATCGATTAGGGCTCTTAGCACAGGTTAGCTAAGTGGTCTAAGCTCGTACTTGTCGAGTTCATTACTTCCGCATCGAAATCCATCTTTCAACAACGATCAGAATTGGTGCTACGCATCCTAAGCAACTAGGATCGTATCAGTTGGTAGCGGAGCTTAAGGCGTTCAAAGATTGGTAAGTATCCTTAATTGTGTTTCAAGTTTTCATTACTGAAATCGGTATTTTCTTCTACTCCATTCAAAACCGATTTCTTTGCTGTGCTTGGTTCGTTATATGTGCAAATTTCTGGCAGTGTAGAAATTGAATTTTAATACATAGCTATTGAAGTCTGATTTTGGTGAGAAAGGTCTTGTTGGAAAGCTGCACCTGTTAGGTTTCTGAATCAAAAAGAATCAAGTGATTCGGACACCGGAGTCAAAAGCTATAGTCGATTTACTAAATTATGTTTTCTGCCAAATCCTACACAATTTTCAGTTGTGGAAATTGAATTGTTATATATAGCTACTGAAGTTCGTTTTGAGTGAAAAAGGACCCGTTGGAAAGGTGTGTTTGTTGGGCTTCCGAATTAAAAAGAATTAGTCGATTCGGAGTTCAGAGTCAAAAGTTCTAATCAAAACACTAAATTGTGTTTTGCTGTCAAAAAAAAAAGAAAAGAAAAGAAGAAAATTCCAAAAGAAAAGAGAGGAATTCAATTCTGCAAATATAAAAATATATAGAAGTATTTGCGCCACAAAAGTACGATTTTTCAGTTTGAAGCGAATTAAGTTGAAGGACAATTGTGTTTCGAAATCAGAATTGGAAATTGCTTTTATTTGAGTCCTTTCGAGTCAAATTAAGCTCTTCTTTGATTCCTTGATATTACCTTCTATTCCACTTGTTATTTGTTTAATTGGTTGTTCTTGCAATTAATCAAATACCAAGTATCACCATTTGTTTTGAAGCTGGTTTTTTTTGAGAGTTTTCTTGGCAGCCTTTCTTGACCTCTTGAGTCTCATTAACACTTGAACAATTGCAGGTATTTTGAGTGGTTTATTGGTGAGATTATTAGAGTGATTAAACACGAGAGTAAACACGTGAGGGAGTGCTAGGATTAGTGCAATTTTACGCTTTTATTTCGTGTTGTGATTTTCAGGAAGATTAGATGTCTCAAAAAGGAGATTTAGCAGTTGCGCTTGCAGCCATCCACGTAACGTTGAGGACCTTACAAGAGGGGCAGTCGACGTTACACCAAGGGCAGTTGGCCGCTAATGTTGAGATTGCAAGGGTAGCGGCACTAAGGACCATAAACGCTAACCTTAGGGCAGCGGATGAGCCAAGTGACAGACATATTTCGGAGGCATCCGATGAGGAGGACAATGCACGTCGGCAGCCACTAGTTCCCCCGGCTGCCAACGTTAATCCACCACGTAACCTTGCACGAGTACCTCCGAGGAGGGCTGCTAGACGTGGACTTCAAGTACCACCGGTGAACTGGGAGGAAGAGCCCGATGGGGGTGAAGGTTTTATTCACTGCCGAGATGTTCCAAGGGGAAGGGCCGAGAGACAGCCTAGGGATGAGGCTAGAGTTGATGCGAATATTGGCAGCATCAAAATGAAAATCCCTCCATTTGATGGTGCTGATGATCCGGATGCGTACCTAATATGGGAAAGGAAGGTAGAGTCCATCTTCCTTTGCCATAATTACTCCGAGGATAAGAAGGTTAAGCTAGCAGCCGTGGAGTTTAGTGGATATGTGGTTCATTGGTGGGAGCAAACTAATCTTAAGTGAGCCAATGCGAGGGATGTACCAATTGAGACCTGGAATGGGATGAAAGCGGTCATGAGACAACGCTTTGTCCCTACACACTTCAGCCGCGAACTTCACCAACGATTGCAGACCTTGACACAAGGAAGTAAGAGTGTTGGTACCAACTTTAATGAGATGGAAATAGCCTTGGCTCAAGCAAGGGTCGAGAAAAGTTTGGAAGTGACTATGGCCCGTTTCACTAGTGGGCTGAATCAAGAGATTGCTCATGCGTTAGAATTGACGCAATATACTACGCTTGAGGAGATGTTTCACATGGCTCTTAAGATTGAGAAACATATGAGGGCTAAGAGCTCCTATAAGCCTTCTACGAGTTCATCATCTTGGAAGAAGTCATCTTGGGTTAAGGACGACAAAAGTGCGGCTGCTACACCAAAGGTGTTACCTTACTCCTCCAAGGGCACCTCTAGTGCGTCTGCCACTCCCAAATCGGTTAGTAACAAGCCCTATACTCCACCTACTGATCGACCAGCCACCTAGGACATCATTTTTTTTAAGTGTAATGGGAGGGGGCATAAGAAGGCGGACTGCCCTAACAAGCGAGTTTTCATCTTAAGGCACAATGGTGATCAAGAGTCGGATGATGACCATGAAGGGTCCGAACTTGAGGAGGGCAGTAGTGCTGATTTGGATGATGAATATCAGCGGGGTGAGCGGGTTAATTTGCTTGTTGTGCGGCGGAATCTAAGTACCCAAGCAAAGGATGAAGTGTTTGACGAGGAGCAGCGGGATAATTTATTCCATACCCGTGGTGTGATTGATAACAAGGGCTGCTCAATCATTATTGACAACGGAAGCTGCACAAACTGTGCTAGCTCGTTAATGGTTCACAAGCTGGGATTACAGACCATTAAGCATCCGAAACCGTACCTCCTACACTGGATGACTGATGACAATGGTATCAAGGTGACCAAACAGGTACTTGTTAAATTCAGTATTGGCAAGTACAAAGACGAGGTGCTCTGTGATGTTGTACCCATGCAAGCGAGCCATATCCTCCTTGGAAGGCCGTGGCAGTTTGATAGAGAGGCAAATCATGAGGGAAAGAGCAATCTCTACAAGTTAGTAAAGGACGGCAGAAAATTCACCTTGGCCCCTTTAACACAAGCTGAAGTGTTTGAGGATCAGCAATGGCTTACTAAGTCACATGCTGCATATGAGATTGCAAAACAGATTGAGAGAGAAAAAGAAGGCTTGAGCGTGAAAAATAAAGAGAGTAAAAATGAGTGTGTGAGCTTTCAACATTCGCATGAAAAGAGTAAGCATACAGAGGGTGAGTGCGAGGAAGAAAAACATTCGCATGAAAAGAGTAAGCATGCAGAGGGTGAGTGTAAACATTCGCACGAAAAGAGTAAGCGTGTTGAGAGTGGTATAGAGAGAAAAGGAGAGGCAAATAAAAAGAAATTGAGTGTATATGCCAAGGGGAGCGAAGTGAGGAGAGCACTGATTTTTCAACAAAATTGTTTTGGCGCAAGCCGCCCTCTTCTTTTACTCCGATTTCGTTCCTTTTGTTTGAACACCTCTAACGCTAACCCTTCACATTCTATTCCTAGTGTTCTTTCCTCTCTCTTGCAGAAATTCAAGGATGTTCTACTCGCGGAGATGCCTCCCGGATTGCCCCCAATCCGAGGCATTGAACACCAAATTGATTTCGCACCTGGTTCCGCTATTCCTTACCGTCCAGCCTACCGAACGAACCCCGAAGAGACCAAGGAACTTCAGCGGCAAGTGGACGAGCTACTTGAGCGTGGTTATGTGAGGGAGAGTCTCTCCCCTTGCGTCGTTCCAGTAATTCTAGTACCGAAGAAGGATGGGAGCTGGCGTATGTGTGTTGATTGTCACGCCCTCAATAAAATCACAGTAAAGTATCGACACCCTATCCTCGTTTAGATGATATGTTAGATGAATTGAGTGGTAGTATGATATTTTCTAAGATTGATTTGATGAGTGGCTATCACCAAATTCGCATGAAAGAGGGTGATGAATGGAAAACTGCTTTTAAAACTAAGTATGGCTTATATGAATAGCTGGTTATGCCTTTTGGATTAACTAATGCTCCTAGCACATTCATGAGATTAATGAACCATGTACTTAGGCACTTCATTGGTAGATTTGTTGTAGTGTATTTTGACGATATTCTGATCTATAGCAGATCACTTGATGAGCATGTTTTACATCTTAAGGAAGTCTTTCTAGCACTTCGTGAACAGAAGTTGTATGCTAAACCTAGTAAGTGCTCATTTGCATTAGACCAGGTTGGTTTTCTTGGTTTTATAGTGAGTGTAGATGGCGTGAAAGTGGACGAGGAGAAGATCTGAGCTATTCAGGAGTGACCGACCCCAAAGAACGGTAGTGACGTGAGATCTTTCCACGGATTGGCAAGCTTCTATCGACGTTTTGTCAAGGATTTTAGCACTATCGCTGTCCCTTTGAATGATCTAACAAAAAAGAATGTTACTTTCAGGTGGGAGCAGCCGCAAGAGGAGGCGTTTACAACCCTCAAGGAGCGCTTGTGCTCGGCCCCAGTGTTAGCTCTTCCCAACTTCAGCAAGGCCTTCGAAGTAGAATGTGATGCAAGCGGTTTAGGGATTGGCGCTGTCCTTATGCAGGAGAAGCGGCCCATAGCCTATTTTAGCGAGAAGCTGAAGGACGCACAATTGAGGTACCCAACTTATGACAAGGAATTCTATGCCCTTGTCCGTACGTTGGAGACATGGCAGCACTACTTGATGCCGAGGGAATTCATCATCCATACCGACCATCTGAGCTTGAAATACCTCAAGGGACAAGGCAAGCTCAATCGACGTCATGCCACATGGATGGAGTTCATTGAAGCCTTTCCTTATCACATCCAGTACAAGCAAGGTAAAGAGAATGTTGTTGCTGGTGCGCTTTCGCGAAGGTATGTGCTGATCACTTCACTTAATGCTAAAGTACTTGGATTTTCGCACATAATTGAGTTATACCCTCTCGATGCTGATTTTGGTGACATATACAACCATGGTGTGTCAATTGCTGGCTCTAAATTTTACAAGCATGATGGTTATCTCTTTAAACATAAATGATTGTGTATCTCTCATTGCTCGATACGTGACTTACTTGTGCATGAATCGCATAGTGGCGGACTGATGGGTCACTTTGGAGTGACTAAGACTTTAGATGTGTTGCATGATCACTTTTATTGGGCTCACATGAAGCATGATGTAGTGCGCATTGTTGCTCGTTGTTTAGTTTGTCATAGGGCCAAATCTAAGTCTGCTAGTCATGGCGAATTTATCCCTTTACCCGCGCCTTCCCATCCTTGGACCGATCTGTCCATGGATTTTGTTGTAGGGCTTCCCAAGTCCAAAAATGGGAAGGATAGTGTCTTTATTGTGGTAGACAGATTCTCTAAGATGTCCCATTTTATTCCATGTTCGACTACTTATGATGCGACGCAAGTTGCTGATTTATTTTTTCGTGAGGTAGTTCGCTTGCATGGAATTCCTTTGACTATTGTGAGTGATAGAGATACCAAGTTTCTTAGCCACTTTTGGCGTGTCTTGTGGAGGAAACTTAGTACGAAATTACTTTACTCTACTTCTTATAACCCACAAACAGATGGACAAACTGAGGTAGTGAATCGTACGCTTGGATCTTTATTAAGGACGCTGGTCCGAAAGCATGTTTCTACTTGGGTTGATCATATTCCTTTTATTGAATTTGCTTACAACAGTGCTGTACATTCCACTACTCATTACTCACCTTTTGAACTTGTTTATGGATTTAATCCTAGGACTGTTTTGGATTTAACTCCTTTACCTTTGAGTGATGTTGTAAGTTTAGATGGTGCACAGAAGGCTGATTTTCTCAAGCAATTACATGCTAAGGCAAAACAGAATATTGAGCGCATGAATGACAAGGTAGCGTCTAAGCGGAACGAAGGCAGAAAGCTTGTGGCCTTCGATGTCGGAGATTGGGTGTGGCTGCACATGAGGAAGGAACGATTTCCAGCCCAACGTCGTGGCAAGATATCCCCTCGAGGAGATGGACCATTTTAGATTGTTGAGAAGATCAACAATAATGCTTACAAACTCGCATTACCTAGTGAGTATGGCTCCATTAGTTCTACTTTCAATGTGTCTGACTTAAATTTATTTGATATAGGGGATGATTATGGACTTGATGCTGATTTGGATTCGAGGGCGAATCCTTTCGAAGGGGGAGGGGATGATGCGAACCCACGCATCGACATGCCTTTGCCGCCTACTGGTCCGATGACACAAGCAAGAGCTAGAAAGCTTCAAGACAAGTTGTCATCTCTCATTCACAAGGAGCTGGAGTGTGAGATGACAAGTGAGGAGGCTGCACTTCGAGAGAAGACCCCACGCATGGTCAACCTACTCACTATCACGGCACTTGACGTTATCTCTGCTGAGCAGCAGATCAGCGCGTAGATGGGCCGACCTTACCCATCTATCAGGTTCGACATGTACAACAACATGTCCAGAAGTGGGAGCCCAAGTTTCATCGGAAAAGCTCGAGCCGTTTGGAAGATATCCCAAACCCTAATCTAGGGTGCGGAAGCGCACGCAAACCCTAATCCGGGTGCGCGAGTCCTTGCACCGCAAGGACTCCTTGTCCTGCGCACGCTAGGATTCCTCGGCTAGCTGCTTGGTCTTGACCGATTTTGGCAACACCTCTGTTTCCATTTATTGAATCAATTAGTTAATTAGTTTCCTTAATTAATTAGTTAAATAATGGCAGCAACCTTTGTTTCCATTTATTTAATTAATTAGTTAATTAGTTTATTTAATTAGTTAATTAAGTCAATTACCTTATTTAGAACTCCTACTTCTATTCCTATTAGGGTTTGCTTGTAAACTCTTTATAAGGAGCCGTTTAGCTCCATTATTTGGTGGCTTTTAATTGATAAATTCAGAACCTTTGTTCTTCAATATGTGCCCCTTGTTCAACGTGTTGAACCTTGTTCTTCTTAACTCTGCAATACTTGAGTCGTATACAAGTAAATCTTAGAATTGCGTTATTGTGTCGTTTCTCTTAGTGTGATTCTCACATCGTTGAGTCTAGTCCTAAGAATCCGATTCAAGATCCTTGACTTGAAATCGATTAGGGCTCTTAGCACAGGTTAGCTAAGTGGTCTAAGCTCGTACTTGTCGAGTTCATTACTTCCGCATCAAAATCCATCTTTGAACAATGATCAGAATTGGTGCTACGCATCCTAAGCAACTAGGATCGTATCAAGGAGCTGCGGCAAAGCATCTAAAAGCAAAGCCATCATCAACCAACATCCGATGCCAGTCACACTGCAGTGACCCACGGATGGCCCGTCTAAAAGGGAGAGCTTAAAAACTTATCAATCACATTATTTCTGCTAAAAATCGTCTTGCATTTACTCCTCATTTGTGCTCGCCATATCTTTTCCAGGGACTGGATCACCCTCATTCGTTGCCTGCATAAGAACGGTAAGCATATGCCCTTGCAGCCCCGCTGCACATCTCGGGGACAGAGGATTTCCCCTTTATCCCCGAGCAATCACGAACGAAGGTCTAACAAGGATCGATAAGCAAATGGACCAAATAACAGATCTCGCCCCCACTACGGCTCGGATCGGCGGTTCCCGCAAAGCAGCTGAAAAAGAAACCAATCAACACATCAAAGCAAAGCGTCCCAGAACCGGGGCCACGTCATAGGCACCCTCGAAAAGTCGAGTTAAAAGAAGAGAGAATCCCTGAACTTATCTCATTTTTGTTTTCAAATTAATTTCCCTTTCTGTTGTCCCCTCTGTACCTCAAAGGGACTGGAAGCATCTCGCTGTCATCCGCGTGGAGCTTGTGGAAGACGCCCTTGCAGCCCCGCTGCACAGTTCAGGGGAGTCCATCTTTCTTTCCCTTTTATTTAAATTTGTTTTCATTCCTGCTCGCTTTGTTAGCTTTAAGTCGAGTACGGTCGTCTAGCTCACTGGGGGCAACCTTAGGTTCTCGTTAGAACGTTGCAAATAAGTCGTCCCCCACATTCTAGCAATCAAACGTCTAGCAATCAAACTATCTAGCAATCAAACGTCTAGCAATCAAACCATCTAGCAATCAAACGTCTAGCAATCAAACCATCTAGCAATCAAATACCTAGCAATCCAACCATCTAGCAATCAAACATCTAGCAATCAAACTATCGAGCAATCAAACCATCTAGCAATCAAACCATCTAGCAATCAAACGTCTAGGAATCAAACCCTCTAGCAGTCAAACCACCCATCAATCAAAAATCAAAAATCAATCAAAATCCCTTTTTAGCCTGGCTAAAACAAAAGCATACTACTCCCATAAGCATTTTCATGCATTCCATAGGTCGGGAATGTCCAATCCCTTTGTTAAATCAAGCATCCATCTAAATTACATGCCATGCATGATATTACTTGTTTGCTCTTATATCCGCGGTTTGCTCCGACGTAAGCAGTCATAGACAAATCCCTGTAAGCATTTTCGAGCCATCGCGCCTTATCCTTCATGAGTGTAAGAGCCTGACTAGGTACTAGTTGAGTTCGCATAATATCTAGGGTACATGCGCAATTAGACATGGGATAGCTATAAAATGACGTGGGACTTTTACGATCTTCTTCATTTTTTTCATTTTCTTCCCTCTTTCCACCATATGCCATCACTCCTACCAAAACCTTCACTATCACTCATACCGCGGGAGCTAAGGAGCAGTCTCAGCTAAGACTGCCACTCGGAAATGAAAGCACGTCGACTCCAAGAACACGATGAAGGAGACAGAAAAGGTCACCAGGAGATCGCTAAGGACTATCACCGAAAAAGGGGGCAGCAACGATGAAGGTCGAGGCCTCAAGACAGAAGAGGAAGAGATCAAGACAAAGGTTGTGCTTGCTCTGCTCTGATGCGTTTCAAATCAAATCAAAAAGGGGGGGAATAGAAAAAAAAAAAAAGAGAAAAAAAAGATTGAAAAAAGAGGGAAAAAGAAGAAAAGAAAAGAGAGAGGGGAAAAGGGAAAAGAAAAGAAAAGAGAGAAATGCTCAGAGACATTCGAAGAATACAAACAATCGAAGAGCCGAAGCAAGCACAGCCCGGGGACAACTCAATTCGAGAAATCTCGAAGAAAATTTTCCCAGTGAACGCGAGCAAAAGGGCCCAAAGCCAACTCGAGAAATCTCAAAGCAAGCATCCCTAGTAAGGACACAAGAAGAAAAGGGCCTAAGGCCAACTCAAGTAGCAAGTCGCAAAAAGGACAGCGACAACCTACCCCAGTGAACTCAAGCAAAAAGGCCCAAGGCCAAAATCGGGAAATCTCAAAGCAACCTTCCCTAGTGAACTCAAGCAAAAAGGCCCAAGGCCAACTCAAGTAGTGAGTCGCAAAAAGAACAGCGACGACACTCCCCAGTGAAGACTCGAGCAAAGGGCCCCTGGCCGAACGGAAAGCACCCCCAGTAAGGATCCCAGAGCTCACGCACTCTGTCCAGAAAGCATCCCCAGCAAAAAGTGAAGGAACTCGTACACCTCGCCCTCATCCGGGCCAATCAACAAAGCATCATTCATCAAAAACCTTCCAGCAAAGCAATCTTTCCCAAAACAAACTCCTTTCCGGACTTTTCATGTCCTTTCATTCTTTTCCGTAAAAGTCCCATCGATTATTAGAACGCCCATGCATGTGCATCTTCATTTGAAGTCTATTCACTCGGATTGACATTGCGAATTGAAAATTATGTATCATGTTAGTTGCATCTTTATGAGCGTAAAACACTTAGCCTTGTTTCAGAGCGTGAGTGCAAACACTAATATCAGGTGAGGACTACTTACGGCTACAAATCGTAGGAAAGTCTTGTCCTTGGGGTCGTTACCTCCTGAGCAGGATGCAGGCGCATTCTAGGTTCGTATCAAGGCCGCTGGCAGCATAGCATTTTTCTCCTCCCAGAGTGACCTTAGTTTAGTTTCTGCATTTTGCGTCTTCTCCTACGGGAATTGACGTTGTTTGCATTTCTATACCGTATTTCCTCCTCCCAGAGTGACAGCGTCAGTATTTTTCTCCTCCCAAAGTGACCCTAGTTTAGTTTCTGCATCTCGCGTCTTCTCCTATGGGAATTGACGTTGTTTGCATTTCTGTACCGTATTTCCTCCTCCCAGAGTGACAGCATCAGTATTTTTCTCCTCCCAGAGTGACCCTAGTTTAGTTTCCGCATCTCGCGTCTTCTCCTACGGGAATTGACGTTGTTTGTATTTCTGTACCGTATTTCCTCCTCCCAGAGTGACAGCATCAGCATTTTTCTCCTCCCAGAGTGACCTTAGTTTAGTTTCCACATTTCGCGTCTTCTCCTACGGGAATTGACTTTGTTTGCATTTTTGTACCGTATTTCCTCCTCCCAGAGTGACAGCATCAGCATTTTTCTCCTCCCAGAGTGACCTTAGTTTAGTTTCCGCATTTCGCGTCTTCTCCTACGGGAATTGACGTTGTTTGCATTTCTGTATTATATTTCCTCCTCCCAGAGTGACACCATCATGCATTTTCTCCTCCCAGAGTGACATCATTTACATAATTCTACATTTCTGCATAATTATTTCCTCCTCCTAGAGTGACATCATTAGGACAAATCATTCATACTTCTGCGAATCACGCATTATCCTTCCGAAGCAACGTCAGTCACATGTCAAGCGATTATCCCCCCCCTAGTGGAGCCATCATTTACGTTTTCGTAAAATTACCTTCGATTTCTGGTAGAGTAGTTGTCATTTATATTTTCTGCAAATTATGTTTCTCTCAATATCCGAATAGATCTAAGTTTATATCTTTGCAGGACATCCGATCAAATCTATCTCCTCCCAGAGTGACGACATCAAAGCATACCTCCTCCCAGAGTGACATCAGCGATTACCTCCTCCTAGAGTGACATCGACGAATCTATCTCCTCCTAGAGTGACGACATCAACAGAACTATCTCCTCCCAGAGTGACAGCAACTAACTATCTCCTTCCATAGTGACATCGAAAGCATACCTCCTCCCATAGTGACATCAACGATTACCTCCTCCCAGAGTGACTGCAACCAACTATCTCCCCCCAGAGTGACATCGAAAGCATACCTCCTCCTAGAGTGACATCAACTTACCTCCCCCCAGAGTGACATCAACCAAATACCTCCTCCTAGAGTGACATCAACCAATTATCTCCTCCCAGAGTGACATCCACGAACAATATCATCAATCTTATAGACACCTTTTTAATCCCCAGTGACAACATCAAGTTCCTCATCACCAAATAACACCATCAAAAGCATACCTCCTCCCAGAGTGACATCAACTTACCTCCCCCCAGAGTGACATTCAACAAACTACCTCCCCCCTAGAGTGACATCCCAAAAATATACCTCCTCCTAGAGTGACGTCCATAGCAATATCTCCTCCCAGAGTGACATTCAACAAATTTATCTCCTCCCAGAATGACATCCATGACATATCTCCTCCCAGAGTGACAATCAACGAATAACATCAACGACCTACCTCCTCCCAGAGCGACATCATCACTGTAAGCTTGAGGTAAGATCTGTTGTGTCGCCAAAATTCGGATATATAGGGGCAACCGTCTTTACTGCTTATCAAATACTTCGATAAGACAATAAGAGGGGGCAACTGTTGATACCCGAATTTTGACGTCATTTTTACTTAATTTTAGCATTCCTGTATTTTAGTTAATTTACAGTCATTTTCAGTTTATTTACTGTCGCTAGCATTTTTAAGTGTTTCGTTGCATTTTAGCATCATCGTTAGCATCGTCAGCTTTCGAAATCGTATTCTTAATTTTTCGGCACGTATTTTCATTATTATTTTTAGCCTTAAAAATCACATTTTTGACTATCCGGCAGTCGTTTGCTAGTTTTTTCTTCGTTTTAGGTCATCACATGAATTTTAGGATTTTTAATATTTTAGCGCATTTTTTAGTATTTTTATTATTTTATTATTATTTTCGTTCGAGCTTTTATTGGACCCGAGTAAGTTCGCTCGGACAATAGCTTGACTTTGAAATGTTTTCCATCAACTAGTTGCTAGCTTTTTTTCTGCTCGCAACGGTCTATAGCGTTTCGTGTAATTTTTGACGTAACGTTTTTATTTTTCCATTCTCGCGTTTCACGCTTTTGAACGAAAAAATAAACGCCTTAAATGAAAAATTCTCGTCATTCCCTGTAGACGGTTAGACTCGTCGTATTTTTCTCTATGCGCAGGTACCGTCGGTTCGAAAAGTCTGAACGATTGCTCGCAAGACTCGGCTCGAGGCCATTTAAATAAAATAAAGGGCCAGTTGATCACAACCGTTGATCTGGTCAACTCAAAAAAGTCAACCAGATCAACGGTTGACTATTTAATCAACCATGGTGCACATGCACCATGGACGTAAACAGCAGCGGAGCAGGCCACCAAGCAGCCTGCTCCCGTCGAGTCTAAGCAGTTTCCTGTCCCTTCGATCATCATCACCCTCGACCTAGACCAGCCACCTCATGGTCGTAGCCCCGCCAGCTACCGGTCACGGCCTCCACGCGCACAGTCGCGTCTCTCTCCTCACGCGACTTCGGGCTATAAATACAGCCCCTCTCCCAACGTTCAAACGACACAAAATAGCAAGAAATCCTTGCTTTCTTCCCTCTCATTGATTGATAGCTCATATCGAGCATCGATCGTCCAGTTCAAAGTTTAAAAGTGAGCTTTCTCTCTCTAGCTCGTTCTTCGGTTTTTATGCATGTTTTTCTTTAATTTTGTTTGGCTCGATCTTGAGCAAATAAATTGCTTTCTTTTATGCCATTAATTCACGTACATGATGTAGATTAAATACATGCTTTCAATTTTAAAAATCGTTAGCTAGATTGTGCAAATTAATTAGTTTTTGATAATTAACGGTTTTGTCATTTTTTAGAAATTAAACTCGGTAGGCTTTGTATTAAAATTCGAGCTTCGTACGGTCGAGACGCCATTGAGGAGACGAGCATCTTGGTACGAAGATCGTGAGAAACGGGTAAGGGAAGCCAGAGCTTGGCCGCCGGCAGTAGCGCCGGTGACCAAGGAAGAAGATGAACAGTGCCATGTTTCGGCACTGTTCACGTGCGCATGGGTGATGGGCTCGACCCATCACCGTTTAAATGTTTTCCTTGGGCCAGGAACTATTCCTGGCCCATTTCAGTTTCTTTTCATTTTTCAATTGGGCCCAGCCCATTTTTAATTCTTTCCGAAACCTCGGATCACGCTTTTTCGTAAAAATAATTCGTATGCTTCGTATGATTATTTTTCATACTATCAACTGTTTAATTTTTTGTACTTATCAACTGTTTAAATTATTCGCACTTTAAATTTCCACAATTTACTTTCGGCAATTTAATTATTCATTTTACCGCCTACATGGTCGGTCGCATTTTAATTCTTGCAAATATCAATTGCTTTAATTTTTCGCAAGCTGCTGGAAATTCTTCCGCAATATCAATTGTTTTATTTTCTGCAATTATCAATTGTTTTATTTTCTGCAAATATCAATTGCTTTATTTTCCGCAATATCAAATGTTTTACTTTCTGCAAATATCACCTGTTTTAATTTTCCGCAAACTGCTGGAAATCTTTCCGCAATATCAACTGTTTTACTTTCTGCATATATCACCTGCTTTAATTTTCCGCAAACTGCTGGAAATCTTTCCGCAAATATCCAATTGTTTATTTTCTGCAAATATCAAACTGTTTATATCCTGCAAACATCAACTGTTTTAATTTCCGCACTTATCATACTGCTGGAAATCCTTCCGCAAATATCAACTGTTTACTTTCTGCAAATTATCAAACTGTTTTAAATCCCCTGTGAATCGTCAACTACACTCAATTTTTCGCATGCAAACAACTCAGCATTTAAATTTCGTATGCGTTAAATCCATCATTTTTCACATGTAATCAACTCAGCACTTAAATTTCGTATGCGTTAAATCCATCATTTTTCGCATGCAATCAACTCAACATTTAAATTTCGTATGCGTTAAATCCATCATTTTTCGCATGCAATCAACTCAGCATTTAAATTCCGTATGCATTAAATCCATCATTTCTCGCATGCAATCACCTGTCATCATTTATTTTCCTGCACTTATCAAACTCAGCATTTAATTCTCGTATGCGTCAATCCATCATTTCTCGCATATAATCAACTGTCATTTAAATTTTCGCACTCATAGAATTGCTTATCGATTTCTCGAGCTATCGCTAACACTCTCACTTTGTAGGTTTTAATTTCAAGCTTCGCTCGAAAGTACGCCTTTCGATTCCTTTTTATTTATTCAACGCTTTTTCACAAATATCAATCGTACGCATGATATATAGAACTGCTAGAATTAAAATCAACCCACATGAACAGCGTGTTTAAAGAGTTGCTTAAAATGCCATGCTCATGTGATTTTAAATTCTCGCTTATATTGACTGCATGTACATGGGGACTTTCGATCCCACATCAGTTTTTCACTTCAAAATCTATCATTTAAATCGGTACTCTGTTAGCAATCCATGATAGGTTCACATAGCAATCAATCTAATCATGCATGGCCCGATGATGACATAGAGGGCGCTCATTCAGTCTTACAGAAAATTCAGTCCCATCACGTTACGGTCAAGAATAATGAATCGGTCTTGATAAACGGTAACCCCGTCCGAAAGATGATCAAATGGTAACCCCGTTCAACGATCATAAAAAAGACTAAAGTGACGATTCCTCTAAGGGCCCCCCTTTTTCAAAACAAAACGCATTTTATCAAACTCCTTTTAAAACACCTCTCTCATCAACCGGTAACCGTTTTCGGATGTGACTCGGGTGCCTAACACCTTCCCGAGAACATAATACGACCCCGAACCTTTTGTCTGGGGTCCTCCAGACCCCTTTTTTGTGCCTTTAGTTTTTTACTTATTATATTTCCTATGCCATGACGATTAAGGTTCCCTAAACCTAGCAACCAAATTAGAGTGGCGACTTCATTGCATGTTGCGAGGCATCTGTTTACGCCGAGCATTGTAAGGTCCCAGATTTCGTTGCACACTCACGAATTTTTTTAATTTTCATGGGGCGCGACAGTTAAGAATCACTATTCTTCTTAGAACACCCAACCTTTATTGAACTCTCGCTCGAGTTCTTTACCACTTTTTGGGTTGCATCTAATAGCTTTAAGCCTAAGGGTAAGTTTGGACTTAACTCTTCTACTCCTGGTGTCATCAATTTTAGATTGTCAAACAAATGGTCCAAATTGTCCCTTAGTGAGTTTAATTGGATGCTGAATTTTATTAAGCCTGATGAGTTTGATTCTGCTCTTTACAAAAATGCTTTGACTGTTATCGTGAGCTGACTGATAACCCCGACACTGAGTTTAACCCTAAATCTAGTAAAGCCCATGAATTAGTTGACCCTGTATTGCGTATCCTGCACCGATTTCTGGCTCTCACCTTCTCTGGTCGATTTGGATCCTCGGGTCAGTTATTGTTGCAGGAACTATTCTTATTATGGTGCATGAGACATAAGCGTAGGGTTAATCTAGGGTTTTGGGTTGCCTCAGTTATTCTTCACGTTCAAAAAGGTTCTCAAGGCCCGATCTTAGGATATCTTGTCTCTTTGCTTGTGGTGAATTTGCATAACGTGAACTTGCATGAATTTGCATCCCTTCCGCCTCAATGATTTCCCCCCCGAACAATATTATTTTTCATGCACTCGAGGAGGGTTGAAAACAATTTTTATCGCTTTCCTTTTATTTCGTTGTACTGTACTCATTTTAAGTTTTGTTGAATTGTGTGCCCTTCCAGCATTGAGGACAATGCGCTGCCTAAGTGTGGGGATGGAGTTAATTGTGTGTTTGTCTGCATGTTTAAATTCCCGTTTGTTGCATCATTGCATGTTTATCGGATTTTTCAAAAAAAAATCAGATTTTATTTTTAGACTTTCCAAGGAATTTTGCCACTGCCCTGTTTTAAAACCCTCATAATTGACATGCATTTTTGACTTTTGATGTATAGGAGAAACTTGTCATTCATTGCATCTATGCCTAACCATACATATCTAGACCTGCTAGCCCTTATGCCTAGTCATGCGCTAGACACCAGTAGTCACAATTTAAACCCTATGAGCACATTGAGCTTCATGCTTTTTATTCATGTGTGATAAATGCTTGACTAGGCACTGGCTAGGTTTGCATAATATCCCTCGGTATAGTCACCATTAGATGGGGGAAAGCAACGAAAGGACGAGAAACTTTGCAATTTTCTTTCTTTTCTTTTCTTTTCTTCTTTATCTTTATTTTCTTCTATTTTCTCTCTTTCTCCATTTTCCTTTTCCCTTTCGTGCCCTCGACTTTCATTCCCTCTCTGTTTTCTCTTCTAACCATTCGAGCCTTTTCTTTGACCCTTTCCTTGGCAGGTGAGTAACACTCTTCATCACAAAAGGCAAGGGCTAGTCAACAAAGAAGATAAGTGTGGGGAGGAAGATATTAATCAAGGGCAAGATAGAGCAAGTGCAGAAATCAGAAATCGAGGCCACGACAACAACATCAGATTACTTCCTCACCACACCAAAACTCAAGTGTGGGGAAGTAAAGTCATATGTCAAGCCCTCGAAGTCAAGCACTCAAGAAGTATTTAAAGATTGCCAGCTCCAGTTCCAGTTCTGAGAAATTAAATGCCAATGCAAATTCCGAGCTGAGAAAAAGTAAATGCCTGCCTGCTATTTATTTTTGGTGTTATCTAAAAAAAAAAATATTATATTAATAAAAACAGAGCAAGCATGGCAAAAGGCAACCATTTTGAGCCCTCGAAGCAAACAAAGATCCCCCCCACAGAAGAACGCCGAAGCCATCATCTAGCCCTCACCTTCAGCCCTCTTCAGCGGGTGTTACTCACCGTCTCACCTTTCTTCTAGCCAAGGAATCCTCTATCTCCAGATTTGTTTTCTCCTCCTCTATTCTTTTCTTCTTTTCTTTTCTTTTCTTTTCTTTCTTTTTCTTCTTTTTACTTATGTTTTATTTCTTTCCCTTTTCTTTCTTCCCCTTCGTACCTTCCCATACTCTTTCCTGCTTTTTTTCTTTTTCTTTTCCTTTTTGCAAAGTCATCTCTGATCGCAAGATTGCCCTCGCATGTGTACTAACGTACTCGTATTGATATGCAAGCTTTGCCTCGTGTTGTGTTGTTTTCATTTTTGAGTGATTAGCCTAAACACATGTTTTGTTGCGAGTGTGAGTGCAAACAGATATCTAGGTGAGGATTGCTGGTGAATAGGCTTGGTCTGGAAAAGTCTGATTGATAGGATCGTTATCCTATTAGTCTAATGCAGGAGCTTTTCTAGGGTGGATGTGTTTTGGTTGGGTGTAGTTTGCCAAATGGCTTGTCTATTCTGTGTGTTAAGGGGTTGAAAACGTATGTCGTTGCATGAGGAGGTTTTTAAATTTTGTTAATGCTAGAGGGCGAGCATTGGGCAGTGTGGGGATGTTTGATAGCATGTTTCTTAGGCATGATTTTATCCTCTTTTCTAGCCTTTTCGGGGGCATGATTCTGCTATTTGACCCTTATTTCCATCTTTATTGTAGATCAGCACCAAAAGGAGAAAAAGAGCGAAAAGATGCATTTTTGAAGTAATTCTTGGGATTTCAAGCTTCAAGGCCTAGAAGATCATAGTGTCGTCGAGCCCTCAACGCTAACCAGACCAGTGAGCAGTCTCTCGCCCGCGATACCTCTGCATCAATTCTCAATCGAAAGCCTAAGAGAAGAATCTTCGAAGATTCGCACGGGATTCCATGCGTTTCCAGAAGACGTCAGGCGCGCTAGAGATCCCAGAATATTCCCCTGAGAAGGACATGTGTTGCCGCGCTCCCATCGGCTCCCTCTCTCTCCCCTTAGTTGTTTTGTCCTCTAGCGGATTGTAGGACTATTTAAGCTTAGTTTTAGGGTTTTTTTGTGAGGGGGAGACATTAATACATCACTCCACTTTCACCTTAATTATTGGGATTCGTCTTTTTTCATAGGAGAAGCCGCCGGTTTGTAAAAGGAGGAAGCTTTTCTCCTTTGAATTATTGAATCATCCTTCGGTTTCTTCTAAACCCTTTCCTTTTATCCTCTTTTATTGCATGTTGTTTGTTATCTACTGTTCATATTTATTTATGAGTAGCTAAATTTTCTTATCTCAGCAAAGAGTGTTTCAAGGGTTGTAAGGCTTAGTTAAGAAGCCAAACCGTGCTTAATACTTCTTTACTATCATATTCGTTTGCTTACCATTTTCTTGTTACTTTCACTTGGGTATGCTAAGGGTTTGATCAACTTTTAGTATTTCTTTGTGATTATTGTCACCTTAATGGTAATAACTGACGTGAGACCATTAAGGGTAGTAGACGCCTAGAGCGGAGAGGTTACTACTATAGTGTGATCTCACCAATTTAGGGCATTCGAACGATTAGGGTTGCGCTGCGAGCTTGACAAAGTGAGACGTCGTGCCCTAGATATGTCTTACCTCCGCTTCATGGGCGTTTTGAGTATTTCCCCCCCACCCCCCCGCATTCGTGCCTGGGGGGACGGCGAAACATCAAGGCTACCTCATAAGTGGAAATGGGGGGTAGTTTCTACCTACGAAGGTAAGTAGGGGGTGTTGAGTGGAAACTAGGCCCCTATAGCATATCTATGGTGTGGAGAAGGAAAATTCTTGTGTCGATGATTGACTGACCCTGGAAACAACCCGAGAACACTCTTTGCTAAGACCTTTTCCTATCTGAATCTTTACTTACCCTTTACTACCTCCTAGTGTTTTCGTGACCTTGCCATTATTTTTAGGGGTGGGCATTTTCTGAAATTTTCGAATTCTGAAATTTCCGACCCCAATTTTTTGAATTTTGGTTCGGGTATTTCGGGTATGGGAAATTTCGGGTTCGGGTATGTACTACCCGAAATTATTTCGGGTTTGGGTACGGAATGAATTTGTGGAAATTCGGATACCCGAATTTTCTGAATTTCCCATGCTTTAGTTTAGGGGGTTAGTTTCCATTTCCAACTTTCAAACACGCACACGACCTCTCTCTCTCCACGCACATGACCTCTCTCTCTCCATCTTCAGCCAAACAAACTCACAGCCACCGCCGACGGCTCTAACCACAGCCACCAACGGCACCCATCACGGCCCTAACCACAGCCACCGACTCACCTCACCATCTCCAACACCCATCACGACCCTAACCCCAAATTGATCTCCAGTAACCCTAACCCTAACCCCCAAATTGATCTCCAGTAACTCTAACCCTAACCCCCAAAATCAATCTCCCCCCTACTTTCTCTTACAATACACGCAGCTGTCTTTCTCATCTCCACAACTTATCTAATCTCTCTCATCTCCCCGATCACATCCTCCTCAATCTTCTCATGGTAAACCTTCCTTTCCTCTCCTTGAAGATGGGTTTTAATTTTTAATGTTTCATTTTCATGAAAAAATATTGCTTCTGTAAACTTGATACCTTTTTTTTTGTTACAAATATAAAATATGGTTGGATATTAAGGGTTACTGCCTGGGTCTGTTGCTAGCTTGCTGTCGTTGTTTTTCCATCTTTCTTTTGGGTTGTTGTTTATGTGTCTCTATGTTGTTGTTCTGCAGCAGTGTGTGAACTGTGGTGGTATATTAAAAAAGAATATGTGCTTACTTTCAACTTTGATTGTTTGTTTGATTGGTGGAATATAGGCAAACTACTCTTGGAAATTGTGGTGTACATGACATGGTATTATTCTGATGCTTTTGCACAATCTAGGTCATCAAAATTTTGGGTTGACTTTTATTGTTGCAAGTTGTTGTTGTCTAATGTAGTAGGATTAATTGATCTGAGTAGGTTGTTTAGTGTGATAAACTTTCACCATCTCAGCGTTAAATCTTGAATTAAATGGCCATCTTTCATCTCATTATTGCTGATGTATGTTGCTGATTTTATGTAGATGGCTGACACAGTAGCTGGAGCTGCATTACCTGGACCTTCTACGGTAGCTGGACCTTCAACGGTTGTTGATAGTACTGTTATAGTTAAGAAAGAGAAGAAAAGGAAGTCGATGGCACCAAGATCAGTGGTGTGGAAGCAATTTAAAAGGTCCCAAAATGAGTATGGAGAATGGAAAGGTACTTGTATTTTCTGTAATACTGAAATTGCATGTGATTCTAGGACAGATGGTACAAATGGCATGAAAAATCACATGAAAAGGTGTAAAGAAGTACCCTATTCTAATGACCCTAGGCAAACTGAAATGAACACTTATATCAATACTGATGGTAGTAAGGTTGTAGGTGTTTGGAAGTTTGACCAAGAAGCATGCAAGAAGGCTTTGGCACTAATGATAATAGAGGATGAACTTCCTTTTCAGTTTGTAGAGGGGGTAGGGTTTAGGAAGTTCATGTATACGGTGCAGAATAGATTTCTAATGCCTTCTAGGAGAACAATTAGTAGGTGTTGTTATGAGTTGTATGTTGAGGAGAAGTTGAGATTGAAAGGGTTTTTGATGTCCAATTGTCAAAGGGTTTCTATTACCACTGACACTTGGACATCCATTCAAAGGATTAACTACATGGTTGTAACTGCTCACTTTATTGATAATGATTGGAATTTGCAGAAAAAAATATTGAATTTTTGTCCAATCAATAGCCATAAAGGTGATGCCATAGGAAAGACTCTTGAGAAATGTCTAGTTGATTGGGGAATAAATAATGTATTTACAATCACAGTAGATAATGCTAGCTCAAATGATTTAGCTGTTGCTTGGATTAGGAAGAAGATGAATCAGTGGGGTACAAGTATTTGTGAGGGACAATTTCTTCATGTAAGGTGCATTGCACACATAATTAATTTGATGGTAATGCATGGGCTTACCACTGTGGGAGCATCAATCATTAGGATAAGAGAGGCAGTTCGGTATATTAGATAGTCTCCATCTAGACTGTCTAAGTTTAAGGAATGTGTAGAAAGGGAGAATGTTGAGTATAAAGCATTGCTGTGTTTGGATGTATGTACTAGGTGGAACTCCACCTATTTGATGTTAGAGTCTGCTTTGAAGTTTGATAGGGCCTTTGATGCATATGAGGATGTGGATCCTTTCTATAAGATGGAGCTTGATATGAGGGAAGAAAAAAGAAAGAATAAAAGAGTGCAGAAATCAAATGAGAATATTGATTTGGCTGATATTGTGGCATTTGATAATGAGGAAAATGCAGAGGAGGATGGTGTTGAATATGTCATGGACATGGAGAGTGGATATAGAATTGATGGTGGTGGAAGTGGTGTACCAAGAGAAGGTGATTGGGTGAATGCAAAGAGATTGTGTCAGACTTTGAGGTATTTTTATGATTTAACTTGCAATGTGTCAGGGTCTAAATATGTTACTACCAACGCTTATTTTGATCAAGTTTCTAATGTTGCTTCCATATTGAGAGGTTGGGAGAATGGTAATGACATAGAACTTAGGAAATTGGTAGCAAAGATGCATGAGAAGTTTGACAAGTATTGGGGCAATGTGGGCAAGTTTAATACCCTTCTTTATATTGCTGTTGTGTTTGATCCAAGAAAGAAGATGGATTATGTGGCATTTGCTCTATTAGATGTGCATGGGGACAGTGTTGGGAAAGAGTTGACAGATAAAGTGAAGAGGGATATCGAAAAGATATATGTTGGGTACTGGGAGTTGTATAAGAATAAAGCAGAGCAGGTTGTTGTAGCTGAAACTTCTTTGGATAGGAGAGGGTCTAGTGGAAGTCAAGAAGGTTGAGTAGACATAGGTTCTGAGTTGATCAGTGCTAGAGAACAAAGGTTTAAAAAGTTCAAGGAAGCTAATGGTGGAGGCAGATTTGAAATGAAGTCAGAACTGGAATCTTACTTGAACAAGAGTGCTATTGAAGGAGACAAATCATTTTCCCTCTTGGACTGGTGGAAGAAGCATGCTCCAAGGCTCCCTATTCTCTCCAGGATGGCAAAAGATGTACTAGCTGTCCAAGTCTCCACAGTGGCATCTGAATCTGCGTTCAGTACTAGACGAAGAGTCCTTGACCCTTTTAGGAGTTCTTTGACTCCGATGGTTGTGGAAGCCTTAATATGTACACAAGATTGGTTTAGATCGTCAAGAGAATCCATGACAGTTGAAGAGGACCTTGTTGAGCTTGACAAATGGGAAATTGGTAATTTTTCTTTTATTGCAATTGAGTCTCTCTACATATTTATTAAATGTTTACTCATATACTTTATTGCTTGGAATATTTTCAGAATTAACTCAAATGGGAGTGGAGACCACCGTTACAGAAATTTTAGGGGATTAATGCTTGGTTGGACTTTCAAATTGGTAAGTTTTCTTTTATTGTAATTGAGTTCTCTTTACATATTTATTAAATGTTTACCCATATACATTGCTTGGAATATTTTCAGAATTGGTTTAAATGGGAGTGGAGACCACCGTTGGTGCAAGTTGCTTGGCAGTAGTGGATTTACTCATTAATCTATGACTGTTATTGTATGCTGTTGCTGCTAAACTTTTAATGTGTATTCTTTTCGGATTCTTCTTGTTGCTTGGTAGCAGTGAATTCTAATGTGTATGTTTAATTTTTATTGCGTCGGAAAAACAACTTGCTTGGTAGTAGTGGATTCTAATGTGTATGTTTAATTTGGATTGCGTCGGAAAAACAACTTGCTTGGTAGTGGTAGATTCTAATGTGTATGTTTAATTTGGATTCCGTCGGATTCTTGTTGTTGCTTGGTAGTGGTGGATTCTAATGTGTATGTTTGCAACTTGGTGCAACTTGCTTGGCAGTAGTAATGCTTGTTTAATTTATTCCTTGTTGGTGCAACTTACTTGGCAGTAGTAATTGATACGATCCTCACTATGCGTGAATCGTTTCTCCTTAAGCGATCGTTGTCCAAGAGTGGATTCGTGCAGAAATAGTAACTCAATCTTGCGCTGACCCTGTTGGACGTGATTATCCAACCAACCCAGCTACGCAATCAAGGATCTTGCTCGAACTTCTAACCCTCTAACCCTTGGTGAGGTTAGCAACCTAGATAGGCGAACAATAGAATGAACTTTCGATTTACTTGAGTTGTTCTTCGAGTGTTCGGACTCATGGGATTCAAGGTTCTTAGTGAGATCAATTAACGCAAGTGTTTGGCTGAAAAAGATCTAAAATAACGGGTACGGCGCAAGGAGAGAGGCTCTCTCGCACATACCCGCGGCTTAAGAGCTCGTCTACTTGCCGTTGTAGTTCCTTAGTTTCTTCGGGGTTACTTCGATAAGCTGCTCGGTTCGGAATAGTTGAACCCGGGATGAAGTCTATTTGATGCTCAATCCCTTGGATTGGGGGCAATCCCGCGGGCATTTCATCAGGTAGAACATCTTCGAATTCTCTCAATATTTCGGTGATAATGGGAGGTGTAGAGTGTAGGGATGAAGTAGAAGAGGATAGACAGTAGGGTTTGAAACGAAGTAGGATTAACGGCTTACTTGTTTCGCAATTAAGATTGCGCATTAGGAGTGCTCGCCGAATGTCCTTTTCTTTGGCGAACAGACTCATCTTCTTTCCCCCAATCTTTACTTCGTTTGAACCACTTTTTACTTCTTTCTCGCTTTCACTAATCTTCTTAGAGCTCTCCCACTCCGCATGGGCTTTCTTAAGCCATTGTTGATCTTCGAATACTTACTTTTGAGTCAAAGGTGCAAGCGAATACTTCTTGCCATCTTTGAACAATTTATACTTGTTCGATCTTCCATCATGTGTGGCTGATGTATCGAATTGCCACGGCCTCCCTAGCAAGATGTGGTTGGCATGCATAGGCACTATGTCACAAAGGACCTCGTCCTTGTATCTCCCAATGGCTAGTGCGACTAATGCTTGTTGACTCACTTTAATGGCGTTGCCATTGTTCATCCATTGTAGCGCGTATGGCCTTGGATGCCGAAGAGTTGTTAGCCCTAGCTTGTGGACCAACATAGTACTCACACAATTGGTGCAGCTACCGTTGTCTATGATGATAGAACAACCGGTTTTGTTGACGACGCCTCGAGTATGGAATAAATTCTCTCGTTGCTCATCCTCTCGTGTTTCTTCCTCTTTAACTTGCGCACTTAGGTTGCGCCTTGTTACCATGGCCAAAGAATGGATGACACTTTCATCCGAATCACTATCTTCGTGTGTAGCCTCGGCTTCTTCAACCTTTTCTTGTTCATCATCCGATGCTAACTCGCCATCATCACGAATTAAGAGGAACCGTTTGTTGGGACACTCGGATTGCTTATGTCCTCTTCCGGCGCATTTGATGCAAACGATGTCCTTAGTCGTTGGCCTACTAGAGGCTGTATTCTGGTTGATGTTAGGTGGTCTCAGTGGATTAGGGTTGCTGCTTGGGCCCTTGTATTCCAACGGTAAAACACTAGGTGGTGCGCGACCTCCTTTCTCTTCTTTATTCCATGGCGGCTTCTTCCATCCTTGTGCCCTAGTGGCTGTTTGACTAGAGTAAGTAACCCTAGCCTTGGTTTGTCTCTCTATCTTGACGGCCATGTGAAGCATTTCTTCCAAGGATCGGTAATACACCAACTCCAACTTGCTTGCGATCTCGCGGTTAAGCCCATTGAAGAAACGAGCCATGGTGGCTTCTTCCTCCTCTTCGATTTGAGCCCTTGATATAGCGATCTCTAGCTCGTTGAAGTACTCACTAACCGGTCTAGTTCCTTGAGTCATGGCTTGCAAGCGCTGGTATAGATCCCTTTGGAAATAAGAAGGGATGAAACGCCTCCTCATCTCTCACTTCATCTCCTCCCATGTGTGTACGGGTGGTGTGTTTGCCCTATGCTTCAACTTGTGGAGCTGCTCCCACAAATGCACGACATAACCATTAAATTCCACGGCTGCCAATAGGACCTTCTTATCCTCAGAATAATTATGGAGCAAGAAGATCGATTCGATCTTTTGCTCCCACGTGAAATAAGCGTCGGGGTCGTCCGTTCCATCAAAAGGTGGTATCCGTAGCTTGATGCTTTTGAGATTATCATCAACTTAGTTTTCCTCTCTAGCCCGCCGCTCATTAGCTCGGTCGCGCCTAAAGACGTGAGGCTCCTCCTCCTCATACGCATCATCCCAATGCGTTCGGGCTGGTTGACGCCACTGCTCTTCCTCTCACGTAAAGTCCCATTGTGGCGTGCCCTCGGTGCGCTGCGCAGTCTGCCTACGAGCACGGCGGGCTAGACGCTCGGCCTCAATGCGTTGGTCTTGCGCTGAAGTGCGGTGCGTTCCTTCTTCATTCTTGCCCAATAGGAAACGACGCTCCTCATTCCTTCCCCCACTAAAGCCTTTAGGAAAATCTGCAAGTGGATCCGGTTTGTCCTCCTCTCGCTCCCCATCATAAAGGTGAGCGGCTTGTTGCGGATTTAGGGTTTGAGTGATGTGAGGAATAGGTGTGTTCTTCCCTTTGCTTTTGCCTTCGTTCCTCTCGGAGTTGCTCTCTGATTGGAACGCTTCCATCTTGTCCATTCGTGCCATCAGTTGAACGAGTAGGTCTCGTACACTTGGATTGTCAATCCCTTCGGCCTTCTCTGATTCCCTTTCAGTTCCGACTCCTAAATCTTGAGACATACTTTCTTTTCTTTTGTTTTTTTTTTTTGTTGACTCTTTTTGAAACGTAAATACAAAAAGATGGATGAAGGTGATTTGACTCCGGACTAGAGTTAAATCGACACAAAGGAATAACAATAAGGATATTGAAATAAGCAAACCAAATGATACCAAATTTAGACGGCCTTTCGCTCCGCTACCAACTGATACGATCCTCACTATGCGTGAATCGTTTCTCCTTAAGCGATCATTGTCCAAGAGTGGATTCGTGCAGAAATAGTAACTCAATCTTACGCTGACCCTGTTGGACGTGATTATCCAACCAACCCAGCTACGCAATCAAGGATATTGCTCGAACGTCTAACCCTCTAACCCTTGGTGAGGTTAGCAACCTAGATAGGCGAACAATAGAATGAACTTTCGATTTACTTGAGTTGTTCTTCGAGTGTTCGGACTCAAAGGATTCAAGGTTCTTAGTGAGATCAATTAACGCAAGTGTTTGGCTAAAAAAGATCTACTTTATTAAGCCAAGCGGCTGCCTTTAAATAGGCGCAAATACATAAGTATAAATCCTCGTAGGGATAGAACTTCTACTAAGTATTAAACTCTACTAGCTAATTTAATTAATTAATTAAATACTAATACTAATACTACGTAGTTTAGTAAATAATAATAACCTAAAGAAGTCCTTCACTTGATAGAACTTCAAGGGACGCGTCTCTTCCTCAAGTCGGAGTCCTATGCGCATTAGGACTTGCGTATTGGACGTTTGCCTCGCGCCATCTTCCAAACGGCTCGAGCCTTTCCTCTGAAACTTTGCCAACTTCTCCTAGACATTCCCAGCGATCTTTTATTTTGTTGGAGGCTCGGGAAATATCGTTTAATCCTGACTTGGCTCGGGCGTCCATTTCGTGTGCGCTAGGTGCGGTCAACAACGTGAGTAACCTCGGCTCTTGTGTGCGCAATGCCGAGTCTTCTATCAAGGACTCGCGCTGAATCTCCTCTTGCATGAATAATGAGAGTTGACTTGAAATCCTATTCGAGCCTTGGCGTGTTATCGGGCCAAGGGGTGGCAAGGGTACGCTCGCAGGTGCGCTACGCGCATTAGGGTTTGCGGTAGGTGTGCGATGCGTACTACGGTTCGCATCAGTAATGCCCTTGTAATACTTGTTTAATTTGTTCCTTGTTGGAGCAACTTGCTTGATACTTAGATTGTTGGATGTTTGGTAATACTTGTTTGGTAATGCCTTTGTATTGGCTGCTGGATGTTTGGTAATTTGAGAGTGGATTTCGACAGGTTTTCAATTTCGTCAAGTTTTCAATTTCATCAAGTTTTCAATTTCGTCAAGTTTTCAATTTCAGCAGGTTTTAATTCGGAAATTCGGGTATTGTATACCCGAATTTCGCCCCGAATTTCTAATTCAGGAATTTCGGGTATACCCGAATTTCTGAATTTCAAATTTCAGAAATTCAGGTACGGGTAGGAGAAAAACAAATTCGGGTTCGGGAAATTTTTAATTCGGGTATTTTCGAAATACCCGAATGCCCACCCCTAATTATTTTAATATCTTACCTTCGACTGTGTTTTACTCTCGTGCCCTTGATAATTGTTTTAATTATTTGTCTTATTAGCTACCACATCTGCGTTGATTATTTCTATTAATCAACATAACCCCCCCTGTTACTTTTATATTTGGCTGCATTTACTCTCTGTCATACATTGAAACTAAAATATTATTCCTTCAATCTCTTTGGTTCGACCCTTTCTTGCCCTTTACATATTTTATTTGTGCATGTAGGCATCAGAAAAATATTATTATATTTGAGTGACGATTAGTAGTTTTAATGAAAAACCCTTTTTCGCGAAGTTGCTTGAGTTTTTACATAGATTTAATCCTTATGCTAATAATTCTGGTTTTTATAGAACTTTTGATGATTATTTATTTAAACTTGAAATCATATTTAAAGACATAGCCGCCAAGTTGAAATTACAAGGTTGGTATGGTTTGATTTGTGCTTACTTTGATACTACTAACTTAAGGTATTGTGGTGTATGTCTAGATGTAGATTCGAGGATGAATCTTTTCGAAGGGTGAGGGAATGATATGACCCTAGCCCGATGGCTAGCCCCATCGCACGCACAACAATGCAGAGATCATCACACATACCCTAGCGCATTGAGCGTCTTGCCCTTGAAGCGCAAGAGATGGCGACCAAGGATGCGTAGGAGATGGCGACCAAGGAAGTGTAGGAGATGGCGAGTATGCATTGTGTGTGGAATTATTGGTCCTTCTTGGAAAGATTACGTTAAACAAGATTCGAGGGCGAATCTTTACGAAGAAGAGAATGTTGCGATCCAAGACAGTCCTGGACGTGATCACACCCAGCCTCGGCGTGATCACGCCCAAAATAGAAGCAGGCATTGATCGAGCCCAGATGGCGGCGTCATCACGTCGTGCCCTTGACGTGTTGACGCCCAAAATAGAAGCGTCCACTTTCCAGCCACCAGCCTTCGACGTGATCACGTCATGCCCTTGACGTGATGACGCCGAAAATAGTAGGGTTCCTTTTCTGACCCGAGCCTTCGATGTGATCACGTCATGCTCTCGACGTGATGACGCCAAAAACAGAAGCGACAGACAAAGCTGAAGGATGCTCGACGTGATCACGTCATGCCCTCGACGACGCCGACGCAGATTGTTTTTTTTGCGCCAAAAAGGAAATCTTGGATTTTATTCCTTTGGTTGGCGATTTCTATCATTTATTAATTATGGATTTATTTTAATTAGTTTCCTTCTTAATTAGTTATATTAGCTTTGATTTATTTTAATTAATTAATTAGGAGTTTAATTAGAGAAAGGATTACTTTTGTAGGGATTAGGTTTTCCTATTTAAAGGAGCCTCCTTATTCATTGTAACACACCACGAATTTTGATAATTAAAAATCAGAGAATTTTCTCTCAATTATTCAATCTTGAACCTTGTTCCTATTTGAGATCGGACTCTCGAATAGATCAACAAGTAAAACCGAAAGTCCACTTCATTGAGTCGTTCCACCTAGGTTGGTATTCACAGGTTGAATACAGGGTTAGGGTTTCGAATCAAGATCCTTTCTTGCTTGATTTGGGTTGGCTAGTACAGATTATTAGTAGGGTCAAACGCTCAAGAGAGTTATTCTTCCGCATCATTGCAAATCCAGGCTTGAACTAGATCGGGAATTACGTGCTAAGAACCTCGGGTAACCAAGAATCGTATCACCGAACCACGTAAATCCCTTGTCTTGTTTAATTGTCGTTTATTTTCTCAGTCTAGGTTATCTTCAGTTTCCAACTCAGCTGGATCCTAACAGTTTGGTGGTTGGCCGATTGAGGAGGATGGAGATTTCTTAGATTTGGGCAGTGGTGGTTTGGTGGTGATGATGGCAGTATGGTTGATTCGGTTGTGGCAATTGAGGAGGATGAGAGTGATTAAATGTTTGTGCCCCCTCATTTTCATGTTGGAATTCTTGGGCTATTTATAGAGGTTGAGGATGATGGGCAAGGAAGAGTAGGCAATGAGGGAGAAGGTTGGATGTATTAAATGCGGTGAGAGGAGAAGGTTGGATGTACTAAATGCGGTGAGGGGAGAAGGGAAAATGGTGATTGAAGAGGTTGAGATTTGCGGAAAATAAAAATGGGGAAGGTGAGCTGGATGAGCATATATTATTCAGTTTGATCTATGGTCTGAGAAATCTCGTTTGGGACAAATAGAAGCTCAAACGGGAAAAATGCAAAATTACGAAATAAGCTAAATAAAATGAAATGACACAAAATAAACATAAAATAAATAGTAAATAGACTGAAATAATAATAAAAGGGATCGAGGTTAAATAAAAACTACTGAGTTGATAATGGAACGAAAAATGTAAAAAGCGGGTAGGTTATGGTAAAAATGTCAAAAATCGGGTAGCAACAATGAGTATCATTCATATTAATTGCTGCAATAATAGTAAGAACTCAGTTCGAGTTTGAAATTCATTCCAGCAAAACCTGAATCTTGAATTTTAGTAAAATAAACCTAATATAAACTGATTAGTTATTGTTGTAGGTTCCCTACTCTTTTTTCTATGAATAATTGTTGGCTTCATCCAGCAATGATATCCTCCAGCATCACCGTCACTTGCTTCATAAGAATTTCCGCATATCTGCCTATATTTTTTCATTTTTTTCTCTATTTTCCCTCATCACCATTAATCAGTGCATTTATGCATGCTTCGGTGTAAGTATTAGACTTTGTGTGACATCTAAAATTGGATGAGACCAATGACATTGACAACTCTTTTTTTTCTATTCTTTAGGATTAGATACCGACGAAATATTGCATCATTTCCTTTGTTAGAAAGCATTTGATAAGGTTTCAAGAGAAACCAAAAGAATAGGAAATATATGAAAATTTTGAAACATTGTTTGATGTAGTTGTTGACACCAAAGTATGTATATTTCTAACCTTAGAGCTCTTGTTAGTAATTAGGTCATTATGAAATAATGAAAACTTTAAGACTTCTCATATGCATTTCCAACTTTAAAGCTCCCTATTAATAATTAGGTCATTGGGAAATAATAAAAACTTTAGAACTTCCCATATGTATTTATTTCTTTTGTTTGCTGATGTGGCATCCTCGCTACCTGACGTGGCATTAGAATGTGGCTCCAATTGCTGACATGACATCACTACAACGAGACACTCTAATTTTTAGCTTCCATATATATATAAATGATGAAAGGAAAAAAAATGGAAAACGAACAATGAACAGAGAGAACGACTACGCTAGGGTTTGCTATCAGCATTTTATTCGTGCTGCTTAGTGTTCGTTTTCCTTTACTGACCTAAAAAATAAAAACAAAGAGAACGAAGAAAGATAAAGTTTTAAATTTATTAAATGATCCATCAATTGGGAAAATGATATATTGGCTTCAAATTTAGCACTTAGCATTTACAACATTTGAAATTTGCACCCCAATTTTTATTCCATTAGTTAAATTGGCACATAGTTTTTTCCTTCATTACCAACTGAGCACCCAAGCCATCAACTTTTCAATTGACCTTAACTATTGTTGTTTTTAGTCCCTATATTTTCAAAATAACTATTCCAGTCCTTCATTATTTTTTTTCATAGAAACCCATCAAATTTTTTTTTAAAGTTACAAGAAAAGAAATAAATACGAAATAAACCAAAATTTTGTACAATTTTCCTTAAAAATTATAAAATTAATAGCCCAAAAAAATCAAAAATAATCCATAATTTTGTTTGAAAATATAAAAAAACATTTCAAAAATAAGAAATAAATTCGAAAAAAACCAAAATTTCCAAAACAAAATTTAAAATTATTAAAATTCAATAAAAAAATCTTTAAAATTATAAAAAATTAAATTAAAAATAAGAAAAAATTTAAATCCTTCATCTTCAAAATTCGATCGGCAAATAAACTCTTGAATGACAACACGGATGACCGAGGCGATGTCGTTTCACTCAAATAAACACAAAAAAAATGTGTGTAATTTAATGAGCGACAGATGTAGTGACCAAGAAAGAAGAAAAATGGGTTTCTATTTTTAATTTTTTAAGAAAGTTTGTTTTGGTCTAAAATGAAAAATAAATAGTTGGTCAGAAACTATTTTTAAAAAAAATAGCCTATTTCTTTGAATTTTCTTAAATTTATTAAAAAATTACATTAGTTTTCATATTTTTCGAATTTTTGGGTTATTTTATTGAATATTTATAATTTTTAAACACTTTTTTTTTGGTTTTTTAGTTCATTTCTTATTTTTGAATTACATATTTTTTTATACTTTTTATTTTTTATAATGTTTCAACAAGATTATAGAATACTTCACTTAATTTTTTATAGATTTTTGGTGGTTCTTTTTAAAAATATTTAATTTAAAAAAAGTAACTAGAAATTTTTAGTTTATTTTCATACTTATTCTTCTTCTTTTTAACATAAAAACAAAAAATCAGACATGGTATCTTTGAAAAGAATAAAATTGAAGGAGCGGAAAAGACATTTAAAAAAAATTGTGGAACTAAAAGTGGCATTGACTAACGTTAGTCAATGTCAATTGAAAATGTGGGGGCATGATTGAAGTTTATTTCCATCTATTTTTACCATCTTAAACTACCTTTTTTAGGGTAAAAATAATCTCTTTCACGTCAATTTGATATCTTTTGAAGGAAGTCTT
This sequence comes from Viola odorata, assembly GCA_963691705.1. Taxonomy (NCBI): domain Eukaryota; kingdom Viridiplantae; phylum Streptophyta; class Magnoliopsida; order Malpighiales; family Violaceae; genus Viola; species Viola odorata. The sequence continues at coordinate 32,659,912 of OY829542.1, forward strand.
GGGCAAGAGAAGAAATGAAGGAAACGTATACCTTGAGCGAGAAAGTGGCAATCTTGGCCGCAGGCTTGGCCAAGATTGCAGAGATAGAGGCGTTCAAATTGAGAAGCCAGTTGGCTGTTGCGTCCAAAGGAATGACTCTTGGATGTAATCTGATTTGAACAAAAACAATTTATTTAGTATTTATTATTTTATCTTATTTTAGAATTTGAACATTTTGGAGATTTAGTGTTATCTCCTTTATTTTAGGAGTTTGGAATTTGGAAAAGAACGTGATTGATGGGGACTCTAACCTTATTAAATGTTAGAGAAGGCTGTCAATTACGGGATCCCTCCTTCTTCCAACTTCTATTTTGTAAACACTTTTGCTGCGAATTCTTTGGAATATCGCATTTTAAATCTATTTACATGTTCTTCAATTATTTCTTTATTTCCATAATTATTATGTCTAGTAGCTAAACACCAAATTCTTAGTAAGGGTTGAGTGAGCGTACCTGTGATTCGTAAGACCGATCTGTTCTTATTATCCTCTCGTTCGTAATTGATTCGAGTTCTGTTTTAACAAACCGGTTCCCGTCTAGGCTAAGACTTGATCAATCTTAGGCAGACGATGAATTTGTAGCCAGTCACGAAGGGGACGAGCGAAACCGGAGTGACGCAAGTAGGTAGCTAGCCTCGCGGAGGTTAGTGGACTTGGATTGATATAGGCCTAACCAGACTGACAATCTAGGGCTTCGAGTTGGGAGTAGCTTGGCCTAGACTCTGTCTTTCCCTGCACCATTAAGAAAATGCATGTGCCTCAAGCTAGCAGCCAATTGGATAAACTCTTTAACCAGCAAGGTGTCCACTGGCCAGGATCACTAGGAAAGAGGGTTCCCTCCAAGTGATTTCAAAAGGAGGAAAGTAGGATTGGAAAGGGGTTCCTCCTAATCTATAGCAGAGTTATGAGAGAGAAGGAGAAAATCTAAGGTCGATGATCTATTAAACAAGGAATGCGCTCACGAATTCGCCCTTACCATGAGTTTACCTCACAACAGTTCACAACCAACCTCAATCCGCAATCTTAGCTAAGATTCCTTTCTGTCTGAGATTGCTTCTTTATTTAATTTTTGCTTTGTTCCTTTTTATTGCTTGCTTATCTTAATTGCAGAAACAAAACCCCTCAACTCCAGTGACGAGGAAGTCGAGTCAAAACTATAATTTCCCGAAAGATCTCTGTGGACGATCTTCTTACCACGATTTACAAGTTCCTTGTGGACGAGTGATAAGTTGTATTCCTACCCCTCATTTCGTATATTTTATACAACTAAATTTGATGCCCTCAATACGCAATCAAATTTTGGCGTCGTTGTCGTGGATCTTTTGACGGTGTTTTTGTAGTTTTGTTTTTATTTGTCTTTTGCAGTTGATGACCAGGTCCTCAAAGGAAGATTTACTACCTTTGAATCCAGAACTTTCGAGGACTGAAGCACAAAACAGAAAGAAAGCCAAGAGGAAATTTGACGGTGAATTTTCAGGGACAAACAGAATCTAGTCCCAGCAGCAATCTAGGCCAAGATCCAGACCCAGCTGAAAACCCAATACCAATCATGGAGGAAAACCAACAAGAACAGACGATGAGGGAACAAAACAGGGGGGCAGAACGAGTGACCTACTCTTGTATTAATCTACCCCCAATGGCTAATGACTGGTCTATTAAGACAAATATCATAGCCAACTTAACCAAGTTCCATGGCCACTCAAACGAGAATCCATATAACCATTTGAGGAACCTTCACCTCCAATGTGACACTCTGAAACCAGTGAGAGTATCAATAGAGAGGGCCAAACTGAAAGCATTTCCCTGGTCTCTTGAAGACTCGGCAAAGAATTGGTTTTATAGGTTACCCCATAACACTATCACAACATGGAGAGATATGCCCGCTGCTTTCCTGAATAAATATTGGAAAGCAACTAAGGCAGGGACAGCAAGGAAGAATTTAGTCTCCATCCAGCAGAGGGGAGGCGAGAGCTTGAGTGAGTATCATCAGAAGTATATGGACCTTCAAGACATTTTCCCTACACATGGCGTGGCCGACAATCTTCTGATACAATATTTCTATGACGGAATGTGTGTAAAGGATAAGGAGAGAGTGGATACAGCCGCTGGAGGGGCACTTCAAGACCTTACACCAACAAGAGCCAAATTACTTCTACAAACAATGGCCGATAATTGCCAAAACAATGCCTCATCCGAGAGAAATTCTACACCTTTTTTTGTTGAATGCTTTAAATATTGAACATAAGCTTAATGAGATAACTAATATATTGATGAATCTTTCTACAGGTGCCACATCTCAAGTACAACCTACGGTAGCAACAGCTAATCCTATGCCTTCGATTTGCGGGATTTGCCAACAACTAGATCATCCAACCCATAGTTGTTACATGGTGCAACAACTGGGTGATCCATCCCCAATCCCAGTTAATACGGCATATGGTTACAATCAAGGACAACCTAGATTTCCACATGAAAGTAACCAATACCCTTGGAGACAACATCCCAATCTAAGGTGGAGATAAGATCCGCCTCAACCTAGCCAACAACCACAACAACAATACAATCAACAACCACAGCAATCCCCCATTAACTTTCAACACTTCATACCCAGACCACCTCAATCAAACCAGGCCAATGTCCCACTGTTACCACCAGCACCTCAACTGCTTAAGATCACTGGAGTTCCCATAGAGGATACATTGCAAAAATTCATGCAGGCAACCCAGTCTAATCTTGTTGAGATGCAGAAACAGAACGTTGAAATGCAAAAGCAAATCAGCCAACTTACCCAACAGACGCAGCAACCTGAGTCAGGTGGCAAATTACCTTCCACCACTGAAAATAATCCCAGGCACAATGTAAGTGTTATTCATCTTAGGAGTTGATACGATCATACCCAAGGAAGCCTCAGAGCTCACATCAAGAAGGCCAATCACTAGGAGTCTAACTAAGAAGCTTACATTGTGGATTGAGGGCAAGATGAGTAAGGATGAACATCAAGTCGAAGGACAGACACGAATGAAGATTACACTCCATATCGGAGGCCAACCAAAAACCATTGAATAGGAGCAACAACCTCACCATCATGACGCCAGTCCACCAGCGTCATGACGGTTGAACCATTAAGTGACTACAATGGGCTTAAAATTCACCCTAAATACCTTGAAGGACTAACAAGGAGAAAGACACTTCTTATGAGGACCAACTTGTACTAAGTGGTCACTTAGTTCTCTATAAATAGCTAGCTCCTTTCTTTCATTGGGACAACTTGAAGAATGATAAAACTGAATGCTTATGCTTCTTATGTTTATGTTTCTACCTTGTAGCTTTAAATTCAAGAACTTTCAATTCAAGTATTTACATTCTTGCAATTTACAAGCTTTCCTTTAAATTCCAGCACTTTGGAAGGCTTTGCCTCCTCTTTCGTTCTGTCATTTAAATTCCCGCAATTTAATTCAAGCAATTTATATTCTTGTTCTTTACATTCTTGCTCAAAGGGAGGCTTGCCCGCCCTCTTTACATTTCTGTCCAATGGTCGGTTCTACCACCTTTTCTTTACATTTTCAAGCAACTCTCAATTTCCGCTGCATTACTCCAACTTGTTGAACTAATCTTCTGGTGTTTTATCTTATTAATCCGTTGATTTGGCAGCTCCAAGCTAGATCCTCCTTAGTCCAAGCTCGGTTTCTTTCATTTAAGAGGCTGGAGCTTATCAAGTGGTAGCGGAGCTCTAGCCGCTTCGAGTTGTGTTTTCGCTTCTGTTTCTGTCCAGAAAATTTTGTGTTCTTCCTGTCCCGTCTTCGAGATTTTCGTCTCCCAGAAAAATCTGAAATTTTTTGTCAATCTTATTCATTCTGTTCTTAACAATTTTCGTCTTTTGGCCTTCAGGAAATTCGGACTCAATCGTGTACTTTTGGGCAAAACTAAAACAGTGCGCAGAAGTCACCCGAGAAATCCGATCTGTGTTGTTCGGCCGTTTACTGTGTCTTCCCTTCGAAATTTCGTCTTCTTTCCTTCTTCAAAGTTGTAGTTCCATGTCTTAGTTACAACCCTGTTAAATTTCATTATTCTATTCCGCCATTTTCTATTCCGTTTTGTCAATGATCGAAGGTCTGTCGCGAAATAGCTCAATCTGACTGTTTTTGTGTTTATCTTGTTGTTGTTGTGTCTTCTTCAAAACATTTCGTTTAAACACTTGGGGAGGACGAACATCAGGTCATGTTAGATCTTCCTCAAGGTCTTCTTTTGTGTTTCCTAAGTGTTTAAGATAGAAGTATTCAGTGGGTACACAAGTCAATCTTGTTGGGGACAAGAATACACCAAAGTCAAATACATATCTACTTTTCTCCTACATTTAAGGGTAGAAAACGTGGGTCTTACACAAAAGTCTTGTGCATTGGAAGGTAACAAGTAAGAACAACAAAGTCTTGTTTTCCCCTACCCTTGGTCAAAAAAAAAAGAAAAAAAAAAAAAAGAAAAAAAAAAACAAAATCAATTCGTGTGATTGTTGTGAAGTGGAAATATTGCCAAGTGAACAAAAGTTGGAACATTTGTTGTTCTAATCCTTCTTCCTACTCTTGCTGTCCAAGTTTTCATTTCTTTTCCTTCCTTCCGCTAGTCCATCCTTCCTTCCTGAAAGTGTTTTGTACTCCTAGCATCTTGTGTTGAGACTTGTAATTGTCCTTATTAAAAAAAAAAAAAAAAAAAAAAAAAAAAACAAAAACAAAAACAAAAGAGAGATAACTTGAGTTTCAAGGCACGAAACAAAGCATTGAGTGACTTTGGCGAGAACAACTTTTACGAGTGAATTAAACACGAGAGTTAAACACGTGAGGGAGAGTTTTCTACTAACCTTTGTTAATTGTGCAGGAATTACCATCACGATGTCTCAAAATAGTGTGGCTGATCAAAGTGACATAAAATCAGAAGGTGAACAAGCTAATCCTTGGTTTGCCATGATGGATCAAATGAGGCAACTCATCGAAGAAGGTCAGGCTACCAACGCCAAGTTACAAGCTGCCAACATCGGATTACTTGCCCGATTAGAAAAACTTGAACAAGGCAAGCCCGCGGAAACTCAAAAGCCACCTCTTGACACAAACATAAAAACCAAGAAAAACAACACCGATGGCCATATTACAACTGACTCTGAAGAAGAAAATGGAGGTGAAATCTCTAAGTCCAAGAGCGTGGCCGACGGAGGCTCACGCAATCTTGTTAATCCTAGCAAACAAGCCCAAGGTGTTCCCCTTAATATTCCTATTTCCAACGAAGCAATGGCAAAAGTGAGAGATCAACAAGACCAAAGACTCAAGGGAAAGTTCCATTCCCTCGGTCCACATCCGATCCAAACTCCACTTCGAAACCAAAACATGCCACTAAACCACCATGGAACCTTTGCTTCATCCTCTTATCCACCGCCGGGCTTTGACAAACCTACCATGTCTCATGTTCCGCCTTCTTCAAACAACAACTTTCCCACCTATGGGAGCGCTTTGCCACCAGGCCACCACGGGGCCGTGGCCAACAACTTACCTCTCGGTCGTCAAGGAATCAATGCAATGCCACTAGGCCACCACGGGGCCGTGGCCAATAACTTTGTACATGGCAATAATTATTCTCAAGGGATACCTTTTCCATCTTTCCAATCTTTCCAAAGAACCCTAGATGAAGACATGTATGAAGATCTTCCACGTGGATATGATGAATACGCCAACCGAATTCGGGAACCAAGAATTGATGACAACCTCAGTAGCATCAAGGTTCGAATTCCCATTTTTGAAGGTACCATTGATCCGGATGAATATATCAGGTGGGAAGGCAAAGTTCAAAGAATCTTCAATTGCCATCAATATTCTGAACCTAAGAAGGTTAAACTTGCAGCCATGGAGTTTGATGGTTATGCCGTGAGTTGGTGGGAGAAGATGACTAGAGAGAGAATCGGAACAAGTACCATCAATACTTGGGCCGAGATGAAGCGAGTAATGAGAGAGAGATTCGTCCCATATACCTACAAACGTGACTTACAAAATAAGTTGCAAGGTTTGAGACAAGGTTCCAAATCCGTTGGTGACTACTACAATGAGTTAGAATCTCTTCTTACAAAAACCGAAACAAGGGAAGAAGAAGAAATCACCATGGCACGATTCTTAAATGGTCTTAATGATAAGATCAAGTACAAACTTGAGCTTAAAGAGTTCGAAAGTTTAAAACCAATGTTGCACTATGCTTTCAAAGTGGAAGCACATGAATCTGCCAAAAAGAAATCATATCCAAATCGCCCCTCACCCCAAACAACCCCTTATCCATCCAAAACACCATGGAAATCTTACTCCAAAGACACATACCAAAAGGACTATACCAAAATCACACCACTGCAAAAGAATGATGTCACTACACCTAAGCCATACACTCCTTACCCTAACACGGCCCAATCTAAAACGCCCCCACCAAAACCAATAAACAATTCCCAAACTAGTGCACCACCAAGGAGATCTTCAAGTAACATTGAGTGTTACAAATGTCGTGGCCGAGGCCACATTTCTTCCGAGTGCCCTAATCGGAGGGTCATCATGATTCGAGAAGGAGGATATGAAACCGAGAATGATGACAATGAAGAAGGCAATGAGTTGGAAATTGGAGAAGAAGAGATAAATGAGAGTAGTGAGGAAGAAGAAATCCAGCCCGTTCCCACTATGACATTGGTCATAAGACGAAGCCTAACTACTCAAGCTAATGGGGAAACCGAATGCCTTGAACAAAGAGAAAATCTCTTCCATTCTCACTTTGAAATCCAAGGCAAGAGCGCCTCTTTGATCGTTGACAATGGAAGTGTAGTAGATGCCGCTAGCCATCTACTTGTGCATCAATTAAATTTGCCCACGACAAAACACCCTAATCCCTATTCGTTACATTGGTTCAATGATAGTGGCGAAGTAAAGGTGAACGAGCAAGTGCTTATTTCCTTCAAAATAGGCGGATATGAAGATGAACGAATTTGTGATGTCGTTCCCATGGATGCAAGTCACTTACTTCTTGGACGACCGTGGCAGTTTGATAGAAAAGTCATACATGATGGTCATACGAACAAGGTACATTTAACTCACAAAGGGAAGAAATTCAGCATTCTACCCCTATCTCTCCTAAAAGTTCGTGATGATCAAAGAAAAATGGAAAAAACGAGTGCTGAATTTCATTTACTACAAAAAATCAAAGAAAACAAAAAGAGTGGAGAGAAGAAAGTCAGAAAAGAGAGCAATACACACCATGAAAAAAGTAAGCATAGTAGCGAGATTGAGTTAAAACAAAAAGAGAGCAAAGTAAAACCAATGAGTGTTTTTGTCAAAGGAAAAGCTCTAAAACATGCCTACGAAACCAGCAAGATATGCTTTGTCCTTCGGTACAAAGAACATTGTCTAAATGTTCATTCTGACCCTTCTACTCTACCAAGTCCAATTGTTTCTCTTTTTCAGGAGTTTGAGGACGTATTTCCTAAGGAGATGCCAAGCGGCCTTCCTCCTATCCGAGGCATTGAACATCGAATTGATCTAATCCCGGGATCAGCCTTGCCCAATAGGCCCGCCAATAGATGTAATCTAGATGAAACAAAAGAGTTACAGAAACAAGTTAATGAACTCTTGAATAAAGGGTTCATTCGAGAAAGCATGTCACCATGTGCAGTTCCCGTATTACTTGTACCAAAGAAGGATGGAACTTGGCGAATGTGTGTGGATTGCCGAGCCATAAACAAAATCACCGTAAGATATAGGCATCCTATACCACGTCTTGATGACATGTTAGATGAGTTAAGTGGAAGCAAAGTCTACTCCAAAATAGACTTGATGAGCGGATACCACCAAATCCGCATGCAAGAGGGAGATGAGTGGAAGACTGCATTCAAAACCAAATACGGCCTCTACGAATGGATGGTAATGCCTTTTGGACTTTCTAATGCCCCTAGTACTTTCATGCGTTTGATGAACCATGTTTTGCGTGAATTTATTGGGAAATATGTGGTCGTTTATTTTGATGACATACTTATTTATAGCCGTTCGATGAGTGAACACATTGCACATCTTCGCACCATACTTTTTACACTTCGAACTAACAAGTTATATGCCAAGATGTCTAAATGTGAATTCTGTTTGGATAGTGTGCACTTTCTTGGTTTTGTGGTAAGTGTAGATGGCGTCCAGGTTGATGACGAAAAGGTGAAAGCCATTCAGGAGTGGCCAACACCTAAGAACGCAAGTGATGTGAGGTCTTTCCATGGTCTAGCATGCTTCTATCGACGCTTTATTCCAAATTTTTCAACACTTGCCGCACCACTTAATGAATTAACAAAGAAAAATGTGACATTTGAGTGGAATGAAAGACAAGAAAAGGCTTTCCAAGAGCTTAAAGGGCACCTTTCCCAAACACCTATACTAGCCCTTCCTGATTTCAACAAAGCATTTGAACTTGAGTGTGATGCTAGTGGAATTGGCCTTGGAGCTGTCTTAACTCAAGAAGGACGTCCTATCGCTTACTTTAGTGAAAAACTTAATGGTGCCCAATTGAACTACTCCACCTATGATCGTGAGCTATATGCACTTGTAAGAGCCTTGATGGTATGGGAACACTACCTTCTTCCAAATCAGTTTGTTATCCACACCGACCATCTTAGCCTCAAATTTCTACAAGGACAAGCCAAACTCAACAAAAGACATGCCAAGTGGATGGAGTTCATCGAAGCCTTTCCATACACCATCAAATACAAACAAGGTAAGGAAAATGTGGTAGCTGATGCACTTTCTAGAAGGTACGTACTCTTAACCACTCTTGATGCAAAGATCTTTGGTTTTTCGCATTTAGTAACCTTATATGAGCATGATGATGAATTACGTGATATATACATAGCATGCGCTAAGGGACCTTATTTGCATTATGTGAAGCATGAAAATTTCTTGTTTAAACATAATCGGCTTTGCATACCAAGATCTAATGTTAGAGAATTGCTTGTGTTAGAAGCACATAGTGGAGGACTACAAGGACACTTTGGCATCACAAAAACTCTTCACGTTTTAAAGGTACATTTCTTCTGGCCAAAAATGAAAATTGATGTCACCAAGGTAATTAATCGTTGTCTCATTTGTAAAAGAGCAAAATCTAAATCAATGACTCATGCTTCATATATACCTCTACCCGTAGCTACCCATCCTTGGGTAGACCTCTCCATGGACTTTATTTTAGGGTTGCCAAGATCTCGGAATGGACATGATTCCATCTTTGTGGTTGTTGACCGTTTTTCAAAAATGGCCCATTTCATCCCTTGTGCAAAAACGCATGATGCTACTTATATTGCTAATTTGTTTTTCTTACATGTAGTGCGTTTACATGGCATTCCTAAGAGCATTGTAAGTGATCGGGATACCAAGTTTTTAAGTCACTTTTGGCGCACCCTTTGGGCAAAAATGGGTACAAAACTTCTCTTCTCAACTACTTGCCATCCTCAAACCGATGGACAAACGGAAGTAGTAAATCGAACTTTAGGTTCTCTCTTGCGAGTCATGGTTGATAAACATGGAACAAAATGGGAAGAAAGTATACCTTTCATTGAATTTGCTTATAATCATGCTAATCATTCTACTATTGGCTTCTCTCCTTTTGAAGTGGTATATGGATTTCAACCACTAACTCCCCTTGATCTCATACCTCTACCCTTAAGTGTGATACAATGTGTAGATGGAGAAACCAAGGCAGCCACGGTGAAAAGCATACATGCCAAGGTGAAACGCAACATAGAAGACATGAACGAAAAGGTGACCCATAAGCGCAACAAAGGGAAGACCCCTACATCATTGGAACCAGGACAATGGGTGTGGCTACATTGGCGAAAAGATCGATTTCCTAGCCGACGACAAGGAAAATTAAGCCCAAGAGGCGATGGTCCTTTCGAAATACTCCATCGCATAAATAACAATGCCTATGTTCTTGACATCCCTAGTGAGTATGGTTCAATAAGCAACTCCTTTCATATTAATGATCTATCTCTTTATCACGCAGAAAATCAAGAATTTGATGAAATGGATTCGAGGACGAATCCTTTCAAAGAAGGAGGAGATGATACGATCATACCCAAGGAAGCCTCAGAGCTCACATCAAGAAGGCCAATCACTAGGAGTCTAACTAAGAAGCTTACATTGTGGATTGAGGGCAAGATGAGTAAGGATGAACATCAAGTCGAAGGACAGACACGAATGAAGATTACACTCCATATCGGAGGCCAACCAAAAACCATTGAATAGGAGCAACAACCTCACCATCATGACGCCAGTCCACCAGCGTCATGACGGTTGAACCATTAAGTGACTACAATGGGCTTAAAATTCACCCTAAATACCTTGAAGGACTAACAAGGAGAAAGACACTTCTTATGAGGACCAACTTGTACTAAGTGGTCACTTAGTTCTCTATAAATAGCTAGCTCCTTTCTTTCATTGGGACAACTTGAAGAATGATAAAACTGAATGCTTATGCTTCTTATGTTTATGTTTCTACCTTGTAGCTTTAAATTCAAGAACTTTCAATTCAAGTATTTACATTCTTGCAATTTACAAGCTTTCCTTTAAATTCCAGCACTTTGGAAGGCTTTGCCTCCTCTTTCGTTCTGTCATTTAAATTCCCGCAATTTAATTCAAGCAATTTACATTCTTGTTCTTTACATTCTTGCTCAAAGGGAGGCTTGCCCGCCCTCTTTACATTTCTGTCCAATGGTCGGTTCTACCACCTTTTCTTTACATTTTCAAGCAACTCTCAATTTCCGCTGCATTACTCCAACTTGTTGAACTAATCTTCTGGTGTTTTATCTTATTAATCCGTTGATTTGGCAGCTCCAAGCTAGATCCTCCTTAGTCCAAGCTCGGTTTCTTTCATTTAAGAGGCTGGAGCTTATCAGGAGTGGAAGCGTTCTACCTGAAAGGAAGGGAGTAAAGTCGGGCCATGAGGTACACAATCAGTCGTTTGAGGATGAGGATGACGATGTGGACGAAGAAATCCAAGCCAGTGGCTAAGACTGATCCTCCTTATCAGAGTTCAAAACCTCTGGAAACAATGGAGATTCCACCACCCTATCCTCCCAAGTCTTCCAAACAGAAGAAGTTAGACAAGGCTAAGGAATTCATGAAGATTTTTGGCAAAGTGGCAGTGAATATTCCCATGCTAGATTTAATTTCTAAAGTACCATCTTATGCAAAAAATTTAAAAGAACTCTATACTAACAAAAGAAAACTTGCAGGAATGAAGAGAGTGAATCTTACACAGAATATTTCCTCAGTACTTCAGAGCAAACTCCAGGAGAAGTGCGGAGATCAAGGAACCTTCACCATCCCTTGTAAGATTGGGAACGAAATGGTGGAAAAAGCTCTTTGCGACTTAGGGGCTGGAATCAACGTAATGTCCTTGAAAGAATACGAGACATTGCAAATGGGACCAATGAAAGAGACGCAGGTGGTGATTCAATTGGCTGACCGAACCGTAATTCATCCTAAGGGAGTAGCAGAGGACGTTCTCGTCCAAGTCAATAATTTCATATACCCTGTGGATTTTTATATTGTTGAGATGGATTCTGACTTACCTTCATGTACAACAGATGTGCTCCTAGGTAGACCTTTCCTTAGGTCAGCTAGAGCAAAGATATGTTTATGAAGGAAGTATCAATTTGTAATTTTTTGGGAGCACGATTAAGTTCTATATGAAGGAGGGATTAAAATATCAAAATGAGACGCACAGTGTTAATTTTATTGATATTTTATACCCTATCGAAGAAGAAACTACAGATTTGAGTGCTACTGACCCATTTGATTTTGTCTTAAGTAGAAGTATCTCAGCTAAGACACTGACAGAATTGGAAGACCAAGTGGGAAACCGAGAAGATCTTAGGGAGATCTTAACAGATCTTTACGAGGCTGAACCTTTGAAGGAAGCATTGAATTGCCCATTGTTGAGCGTGTCTGATTCTAAAGTTTTACCATCTATTGTGCAGGCACCCAAGCTGGATCTTAAGGAGTTGCTAGAACACCTTAAGTATGCTTATCTAGGCCAAGACAAAACTCTACCAGTAATTATCTTAGATAAGCTTTCCAGCGAGGAAGAAGCCAGATTGACAGACGTGTTGAAGGAACACAAAGAGGCTATTGGATGGACCTTAGCAGACATCAAGGGTATATCCTCGACTATTTGTAGCCACAAGATTCATGTGGAAGAGGATAAGAAAACAGTCCGATAACCCTAAAGGAGCATAAACCCTCCAATGATGGAAATTGTCAAGAAAGAAATTATTAAGTTGCTTGATGCTAGAGTTATTTACCCGATCTCCGATAGTTCGTGGGTTTCCCCTGTGCAGGTTGTACCAAAGAAGACGGGGATTATCATGACCGAAGGGGAAGATGGAGTCAAAAGGACCACAAGAATTCAGAATGGGTGGAGGGTCTGCATAGACTACCGCAGACTTAACCAAGTCACGAGGAAGGACCACTTTCCGTTACCATTCATTGACCAAATGGTGGAACGATTGACTGGGAAATCCCACTACTATTTCTTGGATGGTTATTCGGGATTTCATCAAATCCCAGTGGTATTAGAAGACCAAGAGAAGACGACATTCACATGTCCCTTCGGAACCTTTGCGTGTAGGAGGATGCCATTCGGATTGTGCAACGCACCAGCCACCTTTCAAAGGTGTATGGTTAGTATCTTTTTAGACTATGTGGAAAAAGGTATTGAAGTGTTCATGGATGACTTTACCGTCTATGGTGATGATTTTGATCAATGCTTATCTAATCTGAAAAACATTTTGAAAAGATGTGTGACCACTAATCTTGTGTTAAACTTTGAAAAATGCCACTTTAAGGTAGAACAAGGTATTGTCTTAGGCCATGTAGTTTCCAAGAAAGGTATAGAAGTCGACCAGGCTAAGATTGATGTTATTAAAAGCTTACCTTACCCCTCATGCGTGCGTGAGGTTAGAAGTTTTCTTGGCCATGCAGGATTTTATCGCAGGTTTATCAAAGACTTCTCAAAGATAGTGGAGCCGATGTGCAAGCTGTTACAAAAAGAAGTGGACTTCAATTTTGATGAAGCTTGCCAAGTGGCGTTTGACAAGATCAAGGAGAAACTCACTACTGCCCCAATCATACAAGCACCAGATTGGAGTCTCCTATTCGAGTTGATGTGTGACGCTAACAACTCAGCCGTTGGTGCGGTTCTAGGGCAGAAGAATGGTAAAGATCCACACGTGATCTACTACGCCTCTAAGATGCTTGACGAGGTACAAAAGAACTATACCACAACGGAAAAGGAGTTGTTTGCAATAATCTTTGCATTGGATAAATTCAGATCGTATTTGTTGGGAACAAAAGTCATAGTCTTTTCTGGCCATGCGACCTTGAGGTATCTCCTGACCAAATCAGAATCTAAGCCAAGACTGATCCGCTAGATTTTACTTTTGCAGGAATATAATCTGGAGATTAAGGACAAAGCAGGAAAGGAAAACTTAGTCACGGAGCATGATGCGAATCCACGCATCCAACTACCGTTACCACCAGCTGGTCCAATGACTCGAGCCAGAGCTAGAAAGCTTCAAGACCGTTTGTCATCTCTCATTCACAAGGAGCTGGAATGTGAGAGGACAAGTGAGGAAGCTGCACTTAGAGAGAAGACACCAAGAGTTGTGAATCTCCTTACTTTCACAATGACCGAAGATGATTCTGCCAGAAACGGCACTTGACCGTTTGTCACCAAAACGGCTCTTGTCCGATTCGTTCAAAACGGCTCTTGTCCGTTTCGCTTAAATAGGCACTTGACCGTTTCACTCAGCCATTGCCGTTTCACTCATCTGTCTCGCGTGCCGATTGCTCAAAACGGCTCCTGCCCGTTTCGCGTGTCCAGAAGCGCGCGTTGACTGAAGTTCAAGTTGTTGACTTTAATTATTTTAGCTTAATTAGTTAATTAGACAGTTTTAATTAGTTAAGTTATCTTCCTATTTTGGAAGTCCTACTTCTATTCCTATTTGGTTTACTATTAGGGTTTGTTTGTAACCTATATAAGGAACCACTTGGCTACTTTATTAAGTTGGCTGTTATTTGATAAATTGAGTTAATCTCTTCAATCTCCGCCCCTTGTTCAAGTTGGTTGAACCTTGTTCTTCTTGAGTCCGCAATACTTGAGTCGTATACAAGTAAATCTTGGAATTGTATTATTGTGTCGTTTATCTTAGTGTGATTCTCACATTGTTGAGTCTAGTCCTAAGAACTCGATTCAAGACCCTTGACTTGAAATCGATTAGGGCTCTTAGCACAGGTTAGCTAAGTGGTCTAAGCTCGTACTCGTCGAGTTATCTATTTCCGCAGGAAATCCGTCTTTGAACAAAGATCAAAATTGGTGCTACGCATCCTAAGGAACCAGGATCGTATCAGTTGGTAGCGGAGCTTAAGGCGTTCAAAGATTGGTAAGTATCTTAATTGTCTTCAAGTTTCATCGTTGAAATCGGTATTTCTTTCTACTCCATTCAAAACCGATTTCTTGCTGTGCTTGGTTAGTTACTTGAATACAATTGGTTGTGTTTCGTTCCAGTTTGTTGTGTTGAAATTCGCTAAATTACTTGCGTTTTCTACCCACAAGAAGGTCACAAAATACAAGAGAAAATTCTGTTCAGTTTCAGTAATTTCAGTTGTCGAATTTGTATTCATATATATAGCAACTGAAGTCCGATTTTAGTAATTGTGGTTTCGTTGGAAAGCTGAATCTGTTGGGCTTCCGAATCAAAAAGAATCGGTCGATTCGGAGTTCAGAGTAAAAAGTTCTGATCAAAACACTGAATTGTGTTTTGCTGTCAAAAAAAAAAAAAAAAAAACAACAACAGGGAAATTTCCCAAAGAAAAGAAAGGGATCCGATCCTGCAAATACGAAAATATATAGAAGTATTTGCTCCATAAAAACCAGATTTATCAAGGAATTAAATTGCACTGCGATTGGGTATTACAATCATAACTGAAATTGAACTTGTTTGAGTCCCTTCGAGTCAATTTTGAGCTTTCTTTGATTCCTTGAAATTGCCTTCTACTCTACTTGCTATTTGTTTGATTGGTTGTTCTTGCAATTACTCAAATATCAAGTGTCACAATTCTTTTCCGTGCTAGTTTCTTTGAGAGTCTTCTTGGAAGCTTTTTCTTTGGATTCTTGAGTCTCACTAACACTTGAACATTGCAGGGAAATTTGAGAGATTTTGTGAGATTATTAGAGTGATTAAACACGAGAGTAAACACGTGAGGGAGTGCTAGGTTAGTGCAATTTTACGTTTTCTTTGGTGTTGTGAATTTCAGGAAAAGTAAAAGATGTCTCAAGAGGGAGTACAACAACCCGATCTATCGGCTATACTAGCCATAATGACGGAACAGCTCCGAACATTGAATGAACGGCAATTAACTGCAAATGAGCGGCAGCTAACTGCCGATGCAAGGCTAGCTAAGGTGGAAGCGTTAGGTACCATTAATCCAGTTCCTATAGCCGCGAATAACCAACGTGATGGCCGTTTGTCTGATCTGTCCGAAGAAGATGACAACGCCCGTCGACCACGTGATGAGAATCGTCGGCCTAATCTTGCTTTGGTCCCTCCTAGGCGACTTGCCCGACGTGGTCCACAATTACCATATTCTGATTGGGAAGGAGAACCTGATGGGGGAGAAGGCTGGATAAATACAAGGGATGGACAGAGGAGAGAGAGACGAGACCGTCGTGATGGTAGGAGAGAACGAGAGGATGACCGTTTGGATGCTAATCTAAACAGCATCAAAATGAAAATACCTCCGTTTGAGGGTGCTGATGACCCTGATGCATACTTAACTTGGGAAAGGAAAGTAGATGCTATCTTCTTATGTCACAATTATTCGGAAGGTAAAAAGGTTCAGATCGCCGCAGTCGAATTCTGTGGGTATGCTAGTCATTGGTGGGAGCAGTTCAATCGGAAAAGGGCAGCTGTCTTAGCTGGTCCGATTGCTAATTGGGAAGAGATGAAGCAGGCGATGAGACAACGGTTTATCCCTGCCCACTTTCACCGTGAGCTTCATCAACGGCTTCAAACCTTGAAGCAAGGCAGCAAGGGAGTTGGAGCATACTTTAATGAGATGGAAATTGCTTTGGCTCAAGCGAGGATTACTGAAGAAACTGAGGTAACGATGGCTCGGTTTCTTGCTGGTTTGAATGCAGACGTTGCCGATGCATTGGAGCTGACGCAATAGAATACTCTAGAGGAGATGCTTCATATGGCTCAAAAGATTGAGAAGCATAGGAAAGCTAGGAGTTCCTATAGGTCTACTGGGTCGACACCTTGGAAGAAGACGTCTTGGAATAAGGATGACAAAACGGCCCCTGCCGTTTTGAAGGGATCTGCCAGTGCTGTTGTTCCTTCTAAAACGGCACCTACCAAACCTTATACTCCACCAGTGGATCGGCCAGCCACTAAGGAAATTATCTATTTCAAGTGCAACGGCCGAGGGCATAAGAAATCAGAATGCCCGAATAAAAGAGTTTTCATCATCAGGCCGACTGGCGAGGAAGAATTGGATGATGAACAGGAGGAAACGGAACCTGAGGGAAACGGTCAGACCGATTCGGATATTGACCATCAGAGAGGTGACCATGTTCGGTTGCTTGTAATCCGACGGACCCTGAGCATACAGTCCACAGAAGAAGTGTGTGATGAGGAGCAACGGACCAATCTGTTCCACACCCGCGGGGTGATTGATCACAAGGGCTGTTCCATTATCATAGACAACGGAAGCTGCACCAACTGTGCCAGTGCGCTGATGGTTCATAAGCTGGACTTGCCAACGGTAAAGCATCCGAAACTGTATCATCTACACTGGATGACGGATGACAACGGTATTAAGGTAACCAAACAGGTGCTTGTTAAGTTTCGTATCGGCAAATACCAAGATGAAGTTCTCTGTGATGTTGTGCCGATGCAAGCAAGCCATATCCTCCTTGGACGCCCATGGCAGTTTGATCGCGCAGCGAATCATGATGGGAAGAGGAACCTCTACAAGTTGGTTAAGGATGGTCAGAAGTTCACCTTGGCACCGTTAACACAAGCTGAAGTGTTTGAGGATCAGCAATGGCTTGCTAAGTCACATGCTGAATATGAAATTTCAAAACAGCTTGCGAGAGAAAAAGAAGGTTTGAGTGTGAAATATATAGAGGGAAACACTGAGAGTGTGAGCCTTAAACATTCGCATGAAAACAGTAAGCATGCAGAGGGAGAGTGTAAACAGTCGCATGAAAACAGCAAACATGCAGAGGGCGAGTGTAAACATTCGCACGAAAAGAGTAAGCGTGCTGAGAGTGGCATTGAGAGAAAAGGAGAGGTAAATAAAAAGAAATTGAGTGTATATGCCAAGGGGAGCGAAGTAAGGAGAGCCATGCTTTCTCATAACAATTGTTTTGACGCAAGCCGTCCTCTACTTCTTATCCGTTTTCGCTCTTATTGTTTAACCTCAAATGAAACGGAACGGCACCATACCGTTCCGATTGGTATATCTTCTCTCTTGCAGGAATTTGGAGATGTTCTACCCGAAGAAATGCCACCTGGCTTACCTCCGATTTGAGGCATAGAACATCAGATCGACTTTGTTCCTAGATCGGCAATTCCTCATCGGCCGGCTTACCGATCCAATCCAGAGGAGACAAAGGAACTGCAACGGCAAGTTGACGATTTGCTTGCGCGTGGGTACGTTCGGGAGAGTCTGTCTCCATGTGCCGTTCCAGTCATTCTGGTCCCAAAGAAGGACGGATCTTGGCGCATGTGTGTTGATTGTCGAGCAGTCAACAAAATCACTGTAAAGTATCGCCATCCTATTCCTCGATTGGATGATATGTTAGATGAATTAAGTGGTAGTATAGTATTTTCTAAAATTGATTTAATGAGTGGCTACCACCAAATTCGTATGAAAGAAGGGGATGAATGGAAAACTGCTTTTAAAACTAAGTATGGCTTATATGAATGGATGGTTATGCCGTTTGGCTTGACTAATGCTCCTAGCACCTTTATGAGGTTAATGAACCATGTACTTCGGCACTTAATTGGTAAATTTGTTGTAGTTTATTTTGATGACATTTTAATCTATAGCAAATCATTGGATGAACATGCTTTACAT
Organism: Viola odorata; assembly: GCA_963691705.1. Lineage (NCBI taxonomy): Eukaryota > Viridiplantae > Streptophyta > Magnoliopsida > Malpighiales > Violaceae > Viola > Viola odorata. Next base: position 32,678,137 of record OY829542.1, read on the forward strand.
CTTAGGGAAGTTTTTCTAACACTTCGTGAGCAGAAATTATATGCTAAACCTAGTAAGTGTTCTTTTGCATTGGAACAAGTTGGTTTTCTTGGTTTCATTGTCAGTGCAGGAGGCGTTAAAGTGGATGAAGAGAAGATCCGCGCGATACGGGAATGGCCGACGCCGAAGGCCGCTACCGATGTGAGATCGTTCCATTGATTAGCGAGTTTCTATCGGCGTTTTGTAAAGGATTTTAGCACCATTGTCGTTCCATTGAATGATTTAACAAAAAAGAATGTTGTTTTCAGGTGGGAGCAACAACAGGAGGAGGCGTTTGCTACCCTCAAGGAACGGCTCTGTGCCGCTCCCGTGCTAGCATTGCCCGACTTCAGCAAGGCGTTTGAGATCGAGTGCGACGCCAGCGGGTTAGGAATCGGCGCCGTTCTGATGCAAGAGAAACGACCGATTGCCTATTTCAGTGAAAAGCTCAAGGATGCCCAACTCCGATATCCTACCTATGACAAGGAGTTCTATGCTCTTGTCAGAGCGTTGGAAACATGGCAACACTACTTGATGCCGAGAGAGTTTATCATCCACACAGACCATTTGAGCTTGAAATACCTAAAGGGTCAAGGGAAGCTGAATCGGCGACATGCCGTTTGGATGGAATTCATTGAAGCCTTCCCTTACCACATTCAGTACAAGCAAGGTAAAGAGAATGTTGTTGCCGATGCACTATCTCGAAGGTACGTGCTCATTACTTCTCTAAATGCCAAATTGCTTGGATTTTCGCACATTATCGAACTCTATGCTACCGATTCTGATTTTGGTGATATTTATTTGCATGGCGTTTCTATTTCTGGTTCTAAATTCTACAAGCATGAGGGTTATTTGTTTAAAGGCAAACATTTATGTATTCCTCATTGCTCTCTTCGTGAATTACTGGTGCATGAAGCCCATAGTGGTGGTTTAATGGGTCACTTTGGCGTGACTAAAACTTTGGATGTGTTACATGATCACTTTTATTGGCCTCACATGAAGCGTGATGTCGTGCGCATTATTGCTAGATGTTTGACTTGTCGTAGAGCCAAATCTAAATCTGCTGGTCATGGAGAATACATGCCGTTACCTGTTCCTTCTCATCCTTGGACCGATTTGTCCATGGACTTTGTCGTCGGACTACCCAGGTCTAAGAACGGTAAGGATAGTGTTTTTGTTGTGGTGGACAGGTTTTCAAAAATGTCCCATTTTATTGCATGTTCGACTACTTCTGATGCTACTCAGATTGCTGATTTGTTCTTTCGTGAAGTAGTCCGTTTGCATGGTATCCCTTTGACGATTGTGAGTGATAGAGATACTAAGTTTCTTAGTCATTTTTGGCGTGTCTTATGGAAGAAGCTTGGTACTAAGTTATTGTATTCTACATCTTATCACCCACAAACGGATGGTCAAACAGAGGTGGTAAATCGGACTCTTGGCTCCCTTTTACGCACCCTAGTTCGTAAGCATGTTTCTACTTGGGTTGATCATTTACCGTTTATTGAATTTGCTTACAACCGTGCTCTTCATTCTACTACTCATTACTCGCCGTTTGAACTAGTGTATGGATTTAATCCTAGAACTGTTTTAGATTTAACTCCTTTTCCTTTGAGTGATGTTGTGAGTTTAGATGGTGCCCAGAAGGCTGATTTTGTCAAGCAATTACATGCTAAGGCGAAGCAGAACATTGAGCGCATGAATGAGAAGCTGATGCTGAAACGGAACGATGGCTGACGGCTAGTGACGTTCCAGGTTGGCGATTGGGTTTGGTTGCATATGCGCAAGGAGCGTTTTCCTGCCCAACGCCGCGACAAGCTATCTCCTAGAGGCGACGGACCGTTCCAGATTGTCGAGAAGATCAACAACAATGCCTATAAACTGGCGTTGCCGAGTGAGTATGGTGCCGTTAGCTCTACCTTTAATGTTTCTGACTTAGAATTGTTTGATGCAGATGACGAGTATGGACTTTCAGCTGATGCCGATTCGGATTCGAGGGCGAATCCTTCCGAAGGGGGAGGGAATGATGCGAATCCACGCATCCAACTACCGTTACCACCAGCTGGTCTAATGACTCGAGCCAGAGCTAGAAAGCTTCAAGACCGTTTGTCATCTCTCATTCACAAGGAGCTGGAATGTGAGAGGACAAGTGAGGAAGCTGCACTTAGAGAGAAGACACCAAGAGTTGTGAATCTCCTTACTTTCACAATGACCGAAGATGATTCTGCCAGAAACGGCACTTGACCGTTTGTCACCAAAACGGCTTTTGTCCGATTCGTTCAAAACGGCTCTTGTCCGTTTCGCTTAAATCGGCACTTGACCGTTTCACTCAGCCATTGCCGTTTCACTCATCTGTCTCGCGTGCCGATTGCTCAAAACGGCTCCTGCCCGTTTCGCGTGTCCAGAAGCGCGCGTTGACTGAAGTTCAAGTTGTTGACTTTAATTATTTTAGCTTAATTAGTTAATTAGACAGTTTTAATTAGTTAAGTTATCTTCCTATTTTAGAAGTCCTACTTCTATTCCTATTTGGTTTACTATTAGGGTTTGTTTGTAACCTATATAAGGAACCACTTGGCTACTTTATTAAGTTGGCTGTTATTTGATAAATTGAGTTAATCTCTTCAATCTCCGCCCCTTGTTCAAGTTGGTTGAACCTTGTTCTTCTTGAGTCCGCAATACTTGAGTCGTATACAAGTAAATCTTGGAATTGTATTATTGTGTCGTTTATCTTAGTGTGATTCTCACATTGTTGAGTCTAGTCCTAAGAACTCGATTCAAGACCCTTGACTTGAAATCGATTAGGGCTCTTAGCACAGGTTAACTAAGTGGTCTAAGCTCGTACTCGTCGAGTTATCTATTTCCGCAGGAAATCCGTCTTTGAACAAAGATCAAAATTGGTGCTACGCATCCTAAGGAACCAGGATCGTATCCGAGCACCTGAGCAGATGCCTTGTAAAAGGCGATTCGGAACCAATCAGAGATGATTTCCCAGACGAACACCTATATGTTGTCCAGGCAATCAGACCATGGTTTGCTGATCTCGTCAATTTCTTATCCGTGGGTAAGCATCATGGAGACTTAACGGCTCAAGAAAAGGTAAAGATTAAGCATGAAAGCAAGTATTTCGTCTGGGATGAACCTTATCTTTGGAAAATTGGATCTGATCAATTGATTAGGAGATGTATTCCTTAAAGCAAGATCTCGTCTGTCTTAAGATTTTGTCATTCTTATGCATGTGGTGGACATTTTGGAGCTAAAAGGACGGCCTTAAAAGTCCTTGAGTTGGGATTTTATTGGCCTACTCTATTTCATGATAGCTATAGATTCTGTAAGACATGCCCTGAATGCCAAAAGATAGGAAACATAAGCGCTAAAAATCAAATGCCCATGAATGTTATATTAAATTGTGAGATTTTTGATTTATGGGGTATTGATTTTATGGGGCCTTTTCCTATGTCAAATGGAAAACAATATATATTGCTTGCTGTGGATTACGTGTCTAAATGGATAGAAGCGAAAGCAACTAGGACCAATGATGCTAAAACTGTTGTTTCATTCTTGAAAACTAACATTTTGAACAGATTTGGTGTGCCTAGGGGGATCATTAGCGGCCGTGGAACACATTTTTGCAATATTATTATTGTTTCACTTTTCAGGAAGTATGGTGTAACGCATAGGGTTTTCACTGCCTATCACCCTCAGTCAAATGGTCAAACGGAGGTATCAAATAGGGAGGTCAAATCGATCTTAGCTAAGACAGTTGGCTTAGATCAGCGAGATTGGAGCCAAAGGTTGGATGATGCGGTGTGGGCATACCGGACCGCCTATAAAACCCCCATAGGAATGACCCCGTATAAATTGGTGTATGGAAAAGCGTGCCACCTACCAATAGGTATGCAATATAGAACTTACTGGGCAATTCAGAAATGCAATCTAAAGTATGACCAGGCAGGTGAGGAAAGGAAACTTCAAATCCACGAGATGGAAGAACTGAGGAATCAAGCATATGATAACCAGCTCTTGGCTAAGATCAGGATGAAGACATACCATGACAGCAAGATTGTTGAGAAAAATCTCCAACTTGGGGGAAAAGTCCTTCTATACAACTCCAGATTTAAACTCTTTCCTGGTAAGTTTAAGACTAAATGGGAAGGTCCATTTGTTATCACTAATATCTACCCTCATGGTGCAGTGGACATTAAGAATGAAAAGACAGGAATAGTGTTCAAGGTCAATGGACAGCGGCTCAAACCATTCCTGGAAGGATTTCCAACATTTAAGGAAAGCCAGGCGATTGAAGCCCCACCTAAGATACAGTGAAAAAAAGCAGAGTCATGCCTAGGACTATAACTAGGGCGCTACATGGGAGGCAACCCATGCTTTTTAATTCTTTTCCTTTCTCCTTTTATTTTCCTTTTCTTTTCATTTTTCTTTTTAATTTTTGTGAATAAATTGTTTGTTCAAAATTATTCCAGAGTCGCTTACTGATTTCTCTTTCAGGAATTTCTTGGAGTTTTCTGGAGGGTTGCGAGGAATTAAGTGTGGTGAGGAAACTTGGCTAAGTCTTTTTGATCTAGGCCACACTTTATTCAACCAAGAATTGAAGGACACGTGGAGAAAAAAGAGAAAGAGGAGCAGATTACGTGTAAAGAGGAGGAGAAAAAGTAGGAGCAACGGTTACATTTTGGAAATTAATTTTTCAAATTCTAATTAATAAAGGATTATGATGAGTTAGACTCCTTATCTCCCACTAAAACCTCAAATCCCTTATTTTTCTCTCACCGAAAATCTCTCAAACACTTCCTCAGCTAAAACTCCTCCACCTTTCGACTTCTACTCCACGATCAACTCTCTTAAATCATGGGAAAATCCAAGAAATCCTCCAAGAAATCAGTCGCACCAAAATTCCCTCAAGAAAAGTAAGAATCTCCCATCCCTTCGCAATCTCCCTCTCTCTCAAATCCAGAAAAAGACTTACAACAAAGTCTTGGCGAAGTACTTAGCATAGCAAGAACGATCATGTCCATGGACAAAGGCCCCTCTGGTTCCCCAAGCCAACATGCAAAGCAAGTTCTAGCCACTCCTCCTCCAATTCCGACCTCTGAGCCTCCCCAGGGCACCCTCTCGACCAGGAGGAAGATTGATCTCGCCGAAGAACCAAAAACCTAACCTAGGGTTAGCAAAGTAGGTGACTTAAAGGTAGAAGTGATTTCGGAGACTGATTCCGATGAGAAAGTGCAGCCCACAACTAAAGCCAAACAGGTGGCTCGCAAAAAGGCTGGGAAGAAGGGAGCTGATTCTAAACCACAATGTGAAAAGGGTTCGACGAAGGAGAAGAAAATAGGGAAGAGAAAGATGGAAGTTGCTGATGAAGCGATGCCAGCCAAAAGAACGCGTTCTGCTGCTACGAAAGGGAAAAAGGAGGTTGAGGAAGCTGATCCTGAAGATGACTCAGATGATGATGCAGCTGCAGTCTTGGCTAAGCCTGCGGTCAAGACTGCCAAGGTATTCCTACCCCCCTTAAGCTCATTAAATGGTTGTTTGAGGCCTGATACCCCTTACCTTAGGGTTAGATTGAATGAGAAGCATGCATGTGAGATTACCCAATTTGCTATTCTTGACTTTTCCTTCCTTGATGCCTTGGGTGTGGGTAATAGGATTAGGCAGTACATTATTAATCTTAGGTGGGAATGTTTTTTATACCTTGATATGCCTGTGTATGCTGAGCTGTGTCTGGAATTCCATGCTTTTTTCTGGTTGGATCAGGACAGACTATATGCTAATGGTAGAGCCAATCCTGATCTTGGCGCGTCTGATGTGGTGAATTTCAGATTGCTTGATATTTGGTCTCATATGTCTGTGAATGAGTTGAATATTTTGCTAGGATTTGTTAAAGAAGATGAGCTTAACTCTAATGAATATAGGAATGCTTTGACTGATTATCCCCCTGATTGGGATAAGACAGTGGCCCTTAGGGAATTAATTGGTGACCCAAAGGGGAGCTTTGATAAAAATGCTAAAGCCCACAGGATCCGAGATCCTACTTTGAGGATGCTCCAAAGGATCTTGTCCATTAACCTTTCTGGAAAAACAACTGTTTCAGGCAACATTTCTAAGTTAGAAGTCTTTCTACTTTGGTGTATGATGCATAAAAAGAGGTTCAATTTGGGCTATTGGATAGTTAGGCAGATTAAAGCATGTGATAGCATCCCTATACTGATCTTGGGCACTCTTATTTCTCATATCACTGCTACTACTAGAGGTGTTGATCTGACTACTTTAAACATGCATAAATCTTGTACTGTTAAGATCATGGATCTAAAGCTTTTGACCAGATGGGCCATTTTCATGAGGAAAAAGGCTTTCTTTGTTTTAATACAGGTTTCACACAAGTAGCAGATCACCTCTACGGCAAAAAGATCAATGGAAATTTCAAGTTGCGACCAATCTAGCTTGATGATGTAGTCCCTAAGTCCAGCAGTGCAGACAAAGAGCCCAATCATGGGCAAGATGCCAAGAATCCAAAGACAACCCAATGCGACTTAGATCCTGACCACCCATTGCTTCCAGAATGGGCTGAGGAACTCCTGCGCCTTATCCATGAGCAACTCATAGTTTTTAGTGACAACCAGCACCTGTTCCATGACTACCAGGTGGCAGCTAAGGAGCAGCTGCAGAAAGTTGTAGACCAGCAACAGGCTCTGTTCTAGAGCATTGAAAAAACTCAGCAGGAGCAGCTCAACAAGTTTATGGAGCGGCAGGAGGTCAAGTACCGGCGAATCCAGGCTCATTTGGACGTTTCCTTCAAATACATCCAAGCCATTGATAAAGTTGTTGTGCACATACGCAACAAGGTGAATGACCATTTCAGCAGCAGCAGTGATTCCAGTGACTCCTCTGAAGAAGGAGATGGTTCTGTACCATCTGTGCCCAATCCAAACCCACCACCTCCACCTCCAGCAAGGTAAATGCCCCCAGGTCGTGTTTTTTTCTTTCTTTTCTTTTTCCATTTATTGTGTCTTTTTATTGTTATTTTTACTCTCATTTACACATTGATGACAATGTGTCCTTTAAGTGTGGTGAGGGTATTTTTAGGTGATTTGTCTGTATATACATGTCTTTGATGTGCTTTTGTGTGATTTTCTTTTGTTGCATGAAAGTTTTTGTCAATCTAGGCTAAGATAGTTGGCCTAGATTGTCTAGTTAGAGTTTGATGCATGATTTTCTTTGTTTTCATGTGTGTTTTTAGGCATGTGTGTTTTGTGTTTTGTTTGAGTGTCGGTAAAATCTGGACTAAGCTTAAGGCCTTTTTCTTAATGTCTTAACCTTGACCTTTAGCATCCTTCACCTTGTGACCCCGTAACTTTTGAACAAGGCAATTCAATGGGTTAACATATTCAACACTAGTAAGGGTACGAGTCTTGGTATCCATTAAGCATCCATCTTGTACATGATCATGAAGTCTAGCATTGTGTAACAGACTTAACAAATAGGCAAGCTTCCACCAAATATTTTTAATATCCCCTTAAGGAAAACTGCTAGTGGATAACGGAGTTTATTGCCTTGTGTTGTGCTGAATTGCTCTAATGCAGAGAACTACTTTTATGCCCAGTAAATTGCATGCTCTAGAAAAAATAAAAATAATGATGAAATAAAATGTCTTGATGATGTTGAGCAGTTGAATTAAGGGGAGAATACCCAAGTAGGTGGATGTCTTATCTTGTTGAGTCTGTTGTGGAATGCAAAGATGTTATGGTCATGTGGAATTCGGATGTTTGGGGTGTTGAATAGACCTTGTTCATAAGGGTTAGGATCCATTGAGAAGTATGTTGACTGTCATAGGTATGAAGGTGTAAAGGAACTGGTTAAGGGCAGTCTGTCCAGAAATTTGTCATTGTTTGTTTTCCTTTGTTTTCAGTCTTTCTTTTCTTTTTCGTAGTTAAGAGTCAAGTATGCTTAGGGGTAAGCATTTTTCAAGTGTGGTGAGGTTTGATTGACATTTATTTCCATGTGTTTTTACCATCTTAAACTACCTTGTTTAGGGTAAAAATAATCTCTTTCACGTCAATTTGATATCTTTTGAAGGAAGTCTTGGGCAAGAGAAGAAATGAAGGAAACATATACCTTGAGCGGCAAAGTGGCAATCTTGGCCGCAGGCTTGGCCAAGATTGTAGAGATAGAGGCGTACTGCTCATGGATTCAAGGAAAACGTGTTCGGATTGAGAAGCCAGTTGGTTGTTGCGTCCAAAGGAATGACTCTTGGATGTAATCTGATTTGAACAAAAACAATCTGTTTAGTATTTATTATTTTATCTTATTTTCGAATTTGAACATTTTGGAGATTTAGTGTTATCTCCTTTATTTTAGGAGTTTTGAATTTGGAAAAGAACGTGATTGATAGGGACTCTAACCTTGTTAAAGGTTAGAGAAGGCTGTCAATTACGGGATCCTTCCTTCTTCCAACTTCTGTTTTGTAAACACTTTTGCTGCGAATTCTTTGGAATATCGCATTTTAATTCTATTTACATGTTCTTCAATTATTTCTTTATTTCCATAATTATTATGTCTACTACCTAAACACCAAATTCTTGGTAAGGGTTGAGTGAGCGTACCTGTGATTCGTGAGACCGATCTGTTCTTATTATCCTCTCGTTCGTAATTGATTCGAGTTCTGTTTTAACAAACCGGTTCCCGTCTAGGCTAAGACTTGATCAATCTTAGGCAGACGACGAATTTGTAGCTAGTCACGAAGGGGACGAGCGAAACTGGAATGACGCAAGTAGGCAGCTAGCCTCGCGGAGGTTAGTGGACTTGGATTGATATAGGCCTAACCAGACTGACAATCTAGGGCTCCGAGTTGGGAGTAGCTTACCCTAGACTCTGTCTTTCCCTGTACCATTGAGAAAATGCATGTGCCTCAAGCCAGCAGCCAATTGGATAAACCCTTTAACCAGCAAGGTGTCCACTGGCCAGGATCACTAGGAAAGGGGGTTCCCTCCAAGTGATTTCAAGAGGAGGAAAGTAGGATTGGAAAGGGGTTCCTCCCAATCTATAGCAGAGTTATGAGAGAGAAGGAGAAAATCTAAGGTCGATGATCGATTAAACAAGGAATGCGCTCACGAATTCGCCCTTACCAGGAGTTTACCTCACAACAATTCACAACCAACTCAATCAGCAATCTTAGCTGAGATTCCTTTCTGTCTGAGATTGCTTCTTTACTTAATTTTTGCTTTGGTCCTTTTTACTGCTTGCTTATCTTAATTGCAGAAATAAAACCCCTCAACTCCAGTGACGAGGAAGTCGAGTCAAAACTATAATTTCCCGAAAGATCTCTATGGACGACGATCTTCTTACCACAATTTACAAGTTCCTTGTGGAAGAATGATAAGTTGTATTCCTACCCCTCATTTCGTATATTTTATACAACTAAATTTGATGCCCTCGACACGCAATCAGGGCACGAGTGCTAGATTGTTAACAGAGAAAAATGTTGGATGCATGCTTGATAATATAGGAAAAGTTGGTGCAAAATTCACACCAATTGAAAATTAGGTGCTAAATTAAGAGAGAAAAAATTGGGTGCCAATATTACATTTTCCCATCAATTTAAACAAAAAGAAAATTCTTTGTTTTTTTCTTTTATCAAATTTGTAGCTTCCCTAGCACACTAAATTAGTTGTTTGTAAAGTTATTTATAAGGTAACACAGGAAATGGTAAAATATAATTATAATAGTGCTTTAATGAGTATTAAATATAATTAAATAATCAAACTAATAAGTTGCCGACGTGTTTGCAGCACCAAGTTTCCTGGGTAGCAGGAAATGATTATCGTCAAAAAGCACTTCAATTCGTTGATATCACGAATTAAGAAGGACTCCACTAAACATTAAAATCCTCAATTCTATGTTAATTAATGTAACTATTCTTTCTCAAATTATTTAACTAAGAATTTAGCTTAACCTGGTTATTGCTTGGAGCTAGAACTGATTATTGGATGGACGGTCTGAGACTAGGCCTATAATTTTAAACCCTCGTAAAGCTCATAAAGCTCATACGGGCTGGGGCGGGTCACCAGGGGTTTTACGCATATCAATTTTTTTTAAATCCACACTCTGCCCTCTAAGCTTAACGAACCACCCACGAATTTTAGACTTGTTAATTTAATAAAAATGGTGTCGTTTTTAATAAAATATCGTTGTTTTTTTTTATTTTTAGAAAACTAATCAAACTCCCTTCTTTTTTAAATGGATTATTTTTTAATTATATTTAAAATACCATGATTTGATGGCAGTTAATTTTATGCAGAATGAAATTATTACCTCTCTAATCTATTAATTAAATAAAATCAAAACATATTTATAGAGATAATTTAGGGGTAATTAAGTATGAAATACCAACTCACCTTAAAATTCTAAATTGGACATCTAATTAGAAAATTTTTTTTTAGCTAAATGTGACATCTTTTCGAAAAATGAGAGTATTAGACAGAACAGAAGTCTAAAATTTTAAAACCTAGATTCGATCTTTTAACCTTAACGGGCCGGAACCGAACTTAAAATTTGGAAACCCAAACTTTAACCCTAGCTTTAACCCTTTAATACAGGTTTGGATAGGCTGAACAAACGACCCGTCCATTAAACAATTTTAAAGCTAAGTGAGAGTTGGTATAAAATTGTTGAAGCTAAATTTCCAATTGGCCTAGTGCTGCTGGGTGCGATGTAATTGGTTGTAAGACACATGTAGGAGACATGACACGACACCTGTGGCACTACTATCCGTAATGTGTTCATCAAGTACCTTGAAATGAATTAATGAATCACTTTAATTAACTAAAATCATTTTGTTAAATTAGGAACATTAAACAACTGACAAAATCATACCGACAAAATCACATTTTCTAAGGTTAAAAAATACTCGAATTAAAAGTAATTAATTAAAACCCTATTATTATCTTTAGTTTGGGTGTTGTGAAAGGTTTCTTTTCATCTTTGGGTTAATCTTCGGTTAGCTATAATCATTAGATTATTTTCTAAATTTTTAATAATTAATTTTAATTGTATTTTTCCTTTTTAATAAAGGTTGTCTTTTTTTATTAAAAGTCTATGTCCTTTGAAAAGAGGTGTTTTGTTTGTTTCATATGAGGTGTTTTTCAGATCTATCTTCGAAACTATGTATTAATGTGTCTCTCATCAATGAAATCAGTGTGCATCTTGTTGATGAATAACGGTAGGTAGTTTGTCAATGGACATGATCCGATTAAAATCTCCAAAAGTGGGAAGTTCGACAATCTATATGTTTCGTCCCCATATGTCTCAGTAAGAGTTGGTACAAACTATTATTATGGTTCTCTGTATGGTTACTTTTGATGCATTATTTTAGTTCTAGGACCTTTCTTTGTATTAAGAATATTTATTAATGAATTTTTTTCATTATTTCTAAATACTCGAATTAGATTACCCAAACTAATAATACTAAACCATGTCAACAATGCCATACATGATACATAAGTCATCATTCTTCGCCCTGCAATATCACCATGGAGGAAAAACTAATCTTGAAATGCTCCACGTTCTTCTGAAGATCTTGAACTAATCCTCTCCTCGATGATACGATCCTAGCCCCGCCACACCCACACACCAAGCAGCAAGGGCTAGATGCACGAATACGTCGAGCCAAGGACGTTACAGAGCCTCAAGGGAGGTTAATACAACCTCTAAATATGGAGACAAGGCAAGAGATGTTGTTGGATCGAGTCATTAGGCAAAGGATGACATGGAAGGTGGCTTGGAAGCTCCTATCGCAAGGCTTCACATCCGACCAAGCCAAGACATGGAAGCGAGGCTTCAATCGGGAAACCAAATTAAATACAAGACCGATCATGCGATCTAACCATGTTTCTGAAACCTCAAGATTTTTTCTCCATTGTGACCAAGTTTCAGCTCAAACACACTAGCCGTTTGTGTGTTATTCAAAGAGACATTTTCGCTAACAGCAGTCCTACTCCTACTCGGACTTGTAGACGCGTCAGGTTACACTTTGAGAGTTTATTCGGACCTTTTCATCTAGGATCAGGGAGAGAGACATTTTTCCACTATTTCCAGATGTTAGCTTTCGAATGGGACAACTTTCAGCCCGATCAGACGAGCGGATCAAGAGTTAGGCCTAGTGGAAATTTTCATGCGAAGTGTGAACGCGCAACAGCCCACAACTTGGAGATTGCGGCCCAACTTGAACTCCAGCCATGCGAATCACCTCTGGGGACTTTTGGAATGTATTTATGTATTTATTATTTAGTTGTACAAGTTATTAGAGTTATTTCTTAGATAGAACTCCTAGTGAAGTTAGAACTTCTACTTCTAGTAGAATTTGAACTTGTAATTATACTTAAACTTGTACTTGGGCTTTTGCCTATATATATGGCTGATTGTGCTCATTAATAAATAGAGAATATTTAACCATATTTGATCCTTTGTGATTATGAGACGTTGTTCTTGTGAGATCTTTGCTCTTGTGTTCATGGACTCGAATAAAAACCCTAGGTGGCGGTGCAAGTGGACTTTTGGCGTACCTTATCCTAAGAACCTCACTTATTGATCGGTGGGGCGGTGTTAGGTGGACTCCTAGCATACCTTAATTCAGCAGGCGTTGTTCAACCTCGACTTGGAGATTGGCTAAATTAGATGGATTCGTAGCATTCCTTATATCGAAGAGAAGAGTAGATTGGGTTAAATTCCGCGCAAATTTAAACCTTCCAACAACGATCATCAATTCAACGCGTCCTAGTTACCTAAGATCATATCAAGGGTAGCGAGGATCGTATCATGTGGTAGCGGAGCTTAGCCGTTGCAAGGTTTTATTTATATCAATCTATCTTTAATTTTTTGTTTTGTTATTTCGTTTCTAGAGTCTTTGTAAAAACAAATCGGAAGTACGATTTATTTGAGTCAAAAAAAAAATTAAATAGTCGATTAGTATTTGTTTTGAGTCTTTTATTTATCAAAAAGTGTCACAAAAATCAATCCCCAAAGTGTCATAAAAACAGTCATAAAAATAGTCCCCAAAAGTGTTGCTTGTTTTATTTTATTTTGTTTTTGAGTCATGTCGAATCATTCTCCTAATGATCCAGAGAGTTGAGAGCTGATCAGCCTAATGCAAAATCTCAACACGAGGTTTGATAGAATGGAGCAAAGATAGCAAAGTTCGAGTGAGTGCATTAGAGAGCTAACCGGGAGAGTTGTTGGCGGTGTGCCACGGTTAGAAAATAAAAAGAAGTTCCTACATTAGAACCTAGCTGAGAGAGGGATAGGTACGGAGGTTGTAGCACCATGGCATACAAGAAAGTCAAGGGTTGCCGAGGCGGACCCTAGATATAATCCAACGTGCAAGACCCTAAGGAGTGATACGGTGCATGACAGTCAAGCGGCTTGTACGCAAGGATCCGAAGAGCATAAGAATGCTACAACACTTGTTATTGAGCGTGACTTGAGTGTACAAGGGAAGGCAGAAGTGAGTGAGCGAGAAAAAGAAGGGTTATTTCACACTCGTTGCCGAGTTAAAGAGAAGATATGCTCGTTGACTATCGACGATGGGAGTTTGGCGAATTATGCAAGCGATTTGCTTGTACACAAGTTGAAACTTCCAACTATTGAGCATCCAAAACCCTACTTGTTGTAATACATGATCAACAGTAGAAAACTAAAGGTAACAAGGCAAGTTTTAATTTCCTTTTCTATTGCGAGATATAAGGATGAAATCCTTTGTGATGTGATACCGATGCGGTCAAGTCATATCATTCTTGGTCGAGCATGGAAGCAAGATAGAAGAGCCACTCATAGTGGGAAGAACGGTCATTACAAGTTGTTAAATGATGGCCAAAAGTTCTCATTAGTTCTACTAAAGCCTCTTGAAATCCATGAGGATCAAAAGCGATTAGATAAGAAGTATGCCGAATGGGAAGTCGCTAGAGATATTGAGAGAACAAGAGAGAAATTAAGAGATAAAAATAAGAGAATGAGTGAGCAAAACAGCCCCCATGAAAAGAGTGAGCATGGTTTGATAAAAGGAGATGATAGAGCTCTTGGAGCCGTGAGCTATTCATTGGTGTGCAAGTTTGTCTTTGCTAGTGAATTTTCACTTATCTTTTCTTGTAACCGATTTGCTTATGGTTTTGTTCTTATGGTACCACTAAACCCTTGGTCTATGGAGTACATGGGGAGATTAGAGGTGGGCAAGGAGTTGATGAATGCACAAGTACCACTTGAGCAAGTCGTAGCTCATATGGAGCAATTGAGTGTTCCTTATTCGTCTAAGGAATACCATGAAGAATTGAATCGGTTCTTTGCGATTGTTGATAGAGATAGAATGAGCTTACACCAACCTTGGTTGCCTACTCAATTCAATAAGTCAGTCGCAAAGAGAGACGTTGGTTTGACCTAAATCATCGCCGCATACAAAGACACCACCGTCGAGTTGGATGCCTTGGGTAATCCCTTTCCTTCTTGTATTTCCTTTGTTAATTCTAACTTGAGGATTATTTCTATCATTGAGGAAATAGATTTGAGGGCGAATCATTTTCAAGGGGGAGGGAATGATACCATCCTAGCCCTACCAAACGCACACACCAAGCAGCAAGGGCTAGATGGACTAATACGTAGAGATAAGGATGTTACAGAGCTTCAAGGGAGGTTAATACAACCTCTAAATATAGAGACAAGGCAAGAGATGTTGTTGGATCGAGTCATTAGGTAAAGGATGACATGGAAAGTGGCTTGGAAACTCCTATCGCAAGGCTTCACATCCGACCAAGCCAAGACATGGAAGCGAGGCTTCAATCGGGAAACCAAAGTAAATACAAGACTAATTGATGTCTTAGGAATATCATGGCCAAGTTTGACTCAATTTGGACGAGTAGATTGCAAGATGGTTCATGGTGACATTCTCGCACGCAAGAAGAAGATACATAGACGCAACTAGCGACTTTGTCCGAACCCAATCGGACCTATACAAATCTAAATCGTGCGATTGATCATGTTTCTGAAACCTCAGGACGTTGTCTCCATTGTGACCAAGTTTCAGCTCAACCGCACCAGTCGTTTGCGTGTTATTCAAAGAGACATTTTTGCTGACAGCAATCCTAGTCCTACTTGGACTTGTAGACGTGTCAAGTTACGCTTTGAGAGTTTATTCAGACCTTTTCGTCTGGGACCAACGAGAGAGATGTGTTTCCACTATTTGTAGATGTTAGTTTTGAATGGGACAAGTTTCAGCCCGATCGGACGAGCGGATCAAGAGTTAGGCCTAGTGGACATTTTTGCGCTCTGTGTGAACGCGCAACAGCCCACAACTTGGAGATTGCGGCCCAACTTGAAGCCCAGCCGTCGAATCACCTCTGAAGACTTCTGGAATGTATTTGTGTATTTATTATTTAGTTGTACAAGTTATTAGAGTTATTTCTTAGATAGAACTCCTAGTGAAGTTAGAACTTCTACTTCTAGTAGAATTTGAACTTGTAATTATACTTAAACTTGTACCTGGGCTTTTGCCTATATATAGGGCTGATTGTGCTCATTAATAAACAGAGAATATTTAACCAAATTTGATCCTTTGTTTGAGACGTTTGTCTTGTGAGAGCTTTACTCTTGTGTTCGTGGACTCAAACAAAAACCCTAGGTGACGGTGTCAAGTGGACTCTTGGAGTACCTTATCCTACGAACCTCACTTGTTGATCGGCGGGGCGGTGTTAGGTGGACTCCTAGCATACCTTAATTCAGCAGGCGTTGTTCAACCTCAACTTGGAGATTGGCGGAGTTAGGTGGATTCCTAGCGTTCCTTATATCAAAGAGAAGAGTAGATTGTGTTAAATTATGCGCAACTTCAAACCTTCTAACAACGATCGTCAATTCAACGCGTCCTAGTTACCTAAGATCGTTTCAAGGGTAGCGAGGATCGTATCACTCAATCTTTCGGTACAAAAAGTACTTACAGTAGAAGAATCCAGTTAGTTAATTAATGCTACTTTAAAAGAAGGAAATTAGATTAATTACATTTTCTTAATTATATTAAAAAAAACTTAAAACCTATAAATTCCATTCATTACTTTAATATTGATCGAACTCATGACCTATAAAGTAGTTTTTTTATTGTTTATATTTATTGGGAAGGAATGCACAAAAGGTGCAAGTAAAGAAACAATCCTACCCAACCCACTGCTGATTAGAAATTGAGTGGAAGTGAATTGAGAAATCTTTGGCTGCTGCCTTGACTTCTTTGGGAGGGCCACATCACTTTTACGACCCTCGCTCCGAGCCATTGGCGGCGGGAATGGCCGCCAAGCCCACTACTGAATACTCATCTTACTAAGCAACTTGCATTTATATATTCCATACCTTGCGCATTATGGCTTAAAGATTTTCAGTTACTCATGATTGATGAAATATTCAACTTAACACTATTTATCCACATGTTTGGCATGGTGGAATATGGAACTAATTTATTCAAAAATAAAATATACATATATATGGAAATAAGAAATAGGTATAAATCTTCAATTATAGGTGTGAAACGTCTTAGATTAACCATAGCTCCTATATAAAATAAACCCTTGCGTTTTACACAACATCTGCAACTTCACCCCTGTATAAATTTATTGCCCAATTGGCTTCTATGTTTGTTCAAAACCAGTAATTAAGTCTTTTTCAATCAGTAGGTTTCTTTACCCGTGCAAGTATGCAATTATAAAAATACTTATGTTATGTTAATAATTAAAATAAAAAAAGTAATTAATTCACAATTTTCAATTAACAATTAATTTTAAAAAAAAATCATTTGTGGGCCCATTTTTAGCCACGTCACTACGTGGACCAATCTTGAGAGGAAGCAAATGAATGAGAAATTTGCAACAGCCGAATCCCCTCCCAAAAAAAACCATGGGAAGGAAAAAGAATTAGTAAACTCTTCAATCTCTCAAAAGTGGAAAACCAATCATCTCTTCAATGAGAATTGATTGGGTATCTAATAAATAAACATTTGTTGGTTTTATCCACGTAGGAAAGAGATAAAAGATTGTAATAGTTCTTTTCTTTTCTTTTTTTCATTTCGCTTCGTCTTCTTCCCTGATCTTTCTCTCTCGGTTTTCTTTATCATTTGCTCCATCCTTTCGTTTCTGCAAAACAAGATGATAATCTCTTTTTCAACTCAACATCCTTGTACTTTCTATTTCTTTGAGTGAAGAGAGTTAGCAGGGGAGGACCACACCATGACACTGATAGCGGTAAAAATAAGGACCGTGCCTACAATTTTTGTGTACTTCTTAAGGTATGAACAACTTGAAAGATTAATAGTCATGAGAGATCTTGAATTGAAAGCTCTTGGAGAACTCATGAAGTCGTACGGGGATCCAAATAATTTTTTTCTTCTTTCTTTAGAAATTCTAGATCTGGTATTTAATAACTTGTTAATCACCAAGTAGTGAGTTCTTTGATATATGGACTGAACATACCGTGATGAAAGTGGGAGAGGGGAATGGTCTGGTCTTCTGGTGGGATTCTTGGGCTGGTAAGAAGCCTTTGGCCTTGTTGTACCCTCGCTTATATCATTTATCCAGTAATCAAAGTGGGGTTGTGAAGGATTTTGGGCAGTGGAACGGTGATGTTTGGGAGTGGCAAGGTGAGTGGAGACGAGGGTTGTTTGACTGGGAGAGTGATGAGTGGGACTGTTTGAGAGATAGGTTGCCATCTCCTTACAGGGGTGGCCAGCCAGTGGCGGAGCTTGGCCTCGATGTTTGGGGGGGCGTGATTAGTGACGGATTGAGAATTTGTACTTAAGAAGTGCGGGGGTTCTGCCCCCGATTTTTTTTGGAGTATTTTGAAGGAAATGCAAATGAACTAAGTAAAAAATTGAAAAAATGATTAAAAGTATTTGTATCCGTTACTAAATAACAAATATTTAGATAAATTTAACAAAAAGATAAATAAGAAGACAATAAAGAAAAAATAATTAATTATATATTAGAATTCATACAATATTATATCCAATCATACAATATACGTGATTGGATATAATTAGTAAAATTATTAGAAATATATCAAAGTAATTGATTATTATTTTAATTGTTGTGAAAGTAAATTAAGAATTGATTAAACGTATTAAAATTTTCAATTTAGAAAAATAAAAAAGTAAATAAGCTATGATAAATTGAGAACAGAGTGGGTTTTTTTGAACAGTTTAAAAGTTTGGGGGGTTATTGGGCTGAGGCAAAAACTGAGGCATAGACTGGGTAAGGGCTAAAGCAAGCAATTTGAAAAGTTTGGGGGGGCATAGATAATGTCGTTGATGAGGAAGAAGTCACTTCAAATCCTGGGTGTCAAGGGGTCTCTGATTATGAAGCAAGGGATTCCAATGAAGATAATGGTGATGATGAGAACGATGAAGAGATGGATGATAATGAGGAGAATGATGAAGAGACGAACAATGATAAGACAAACTATGACAAGGAGGACGCCAAGGAAGTGGAGGAGGACAAGAAGATGGATATTAACCAAGGCAGACTTCTATTTACATTGACGACTTACAAACATGTTGTTAAAGTTGTTACTACATCCTTAAAAAGTGGGAACAGTGTGTTTCCACAGAAATATAAAGTGCGGGAGCCAAAAGAGAGCGAACTTCTTCACTTTGACTTTCCTAGCAATAATAGGTCGTTCATGGTGTATATGCGGATGCTTTAACATGGAGTGGAGTTACTTCTTTGCAAATCCTTCTTGAAGATCTTCGACGAGTATTCACTCGCGCCCGTTCAAATTATGCCAAATGGTTGGACCTGTTTGGTTGTTGTCTTAGAACTCTATCAGATAGTTCACGATAAGCTGATTTAAGGGAGTGTTTTTGTTGAAGAGACCATTCTAGAGGAGGTTTTAGTCGTTCTAGTGGATCCTCCAGCGGATGTGTTTTGGTAATTTTTTTTAGATGAAGAGATATATGAATGATCACTATAATTTTCTTGTCATTCGAATTTTCCATTCAGGTTAGTTTGGCGATTTGCAAATTTCCATAAATGGTTGGAAGATGCAATACTATGTAGTAGTTGCTCCTGAGCCGTTGAACTTCTACAATTCTTGGGATACTATTTTTAGAAGTTCTTATTGGAGTCGAAAAATAGTTGAACATCCTCGGTGATAATACAAACAATGATCCTCAAGCATAATTAAGACCTTTCATCACCAACGAGGGGGTCCCGATATATGTACCTCTCGGTATATATCCTCAACAGTAGCCAAGACTATATATACCGGCTCTATCAGGTAAGTATACTACTGGTACAACATGTTAGGGAAACCATCGGGAAAAGGGACAAGTATCGGTAATGGCTGATCAAGCCCAAATGACACGTGTCCAGGGTGACCCACAGGGCGAGGCTATAAATACCCCTCATCACCCCTTCATAGGGAGAGACATACATACACGTGCACGCGTACTAAAGCTCTGCCTAATTACCTACCTCCACCCGATAGTTCTCCCTTACTACCTATTTTCATACTTACTGACTTGATCATCGGAGCTTCTACGTCGGGGACCCCCTCCGGCACTTTGCAGGTGGCATAGGAGCAGCGAAACAGTCTACATCAGCACCCCACATTTCAAAACAGTCCTCACCCCAGATCGAGGATTATCAAATTGGTGCTCTCGTTGAGAGCCTTGGATTGTTATGTGAGTAAACCTTAATATCCAAGATCTCCATCTCTTTTCTTCAAGATCTACTCTTCAAATGATGTCCAATCAAAAATTCTTGCCAATCCAGCCCACCGGCGGCTCCATCATGCCTACCCGTGACTTACCAGTGATCCCAACATCAGTGACATCAGTAGGAATGAGGTCGGTTCCAGTTAACCGCCAGCTCACCTTCTCCACTAGCCTAGAAATAAGCTTCCCAGCTACAACTCTTCCAGGACAGAGTACAACCAGCACAACGCCACCATCCACTGAGTTCGTTGTCACCCTGTATGGGAGGATGGATGTTATCATGTCCATCCTCGCCAGCCTGATTCCTCAACCGTTGGCTCATCTACCTGCCCCATCACCGTTGTTCACTCAGCCTCTAGTTGCATAGCAGACGGGGCAACCATTCTTTCATAATGAGCCACTAGCTCCTCAGGTGGTTAATTTGGCCCCTACAGGAAGTCAGCATCTCCCGCATGGGAACTTGGAGCATCATGTTTTGTCGGTACTCCCGGCTGAAAATCCTCCCATGATAGAGGAAGAATATTTGGATAACGTGAATGAGGTTAGTAATCGTGCAGTAAGGCACAGTATGAGAATGGACCCTTCACATCAGCATGTGAGAATGGACTCCTCACATCAGCATGTGAGGAGTCGGGATAGATCTCCTACGGCACATCCGCCCGTAAGGGACAATCGTCACTATGATCACGAAGGGAATCCACGTGAGGTCACCCTATTATTGGAGAGAGCAGAATGATGATCCGAAGCACCCGTTAACCTATTAGGTACGAAGGTATCGGGTCAGCAAATGAATCAAGCTTCCGACAAAAGTCTATGATGGTACTAAGGATCCCGTTACCCACCTGAATCGGGTGAGGGATTGTTAAGTTCCAAACACGAAGAGACGAGGTGCTGTGTCAAATTTTCATACTAACTCTATCCGGAATTGCCAGAACCTGGTTTGAAGGATTACCATCTAGCTCCATAGATAGCTTTTCACAGTTGAAGGATAGGTTCTGGAGCAGATTCAGCACGTCTATTCCTCTAAAAAAAAGCATTCGCAGCTCTGTTTGATATATATCGGAAGCCAAGGGAATCTCTTAAGGGTTACCTGGATCGATTTAACATGGAGATGGCCATGACGCCGGATGTCACTATAGATTTCATAGTAGAAGCGTTGAAGAGAAACTGTGGTTATGATAAATTGGAAGACACATTGCTAGCAGATTGATACGATCCTGGTTCCTTAGGATGCGTAGCACCAATTTTGATCTTTGTTCAAAGACGGATTTCCTGCGGAAATAGATAACTCGATGAGTACGAGCTTAGACCACTTAGCTAACCTGTGCTAAGAGCCCTAATCGATTTCAAGTCAAGGGTCTTGAATCGAGTTCTTAGGACTAGACTCAACAATGTGAGAATCACACTAAGATAAACGACACAATAATACAATTCCAAGATTTACTTGTATACGACTCAAGTATTGCGGACTCAAGAAGAACAAGGTTCAACCAACTTGAACAAGGGGCGGAGATTGAAGAGATTAACTCAATTTATCAAATAACAGCCAACTTAATAAAGTAGCCAAGTGGTTCCTTATATAGGTTACAAACAAACCCTAATAGTAAACCAAATAGGAATAGAAGTAGGACTTCCAAAATAGGAAGATAACTTAACTAATTAAAACTGTCTAATTAACTAATTAAGCTAAAATAATTAAAGTCAACAACTTGAACTTCAGTCAACGCGCGCTTCTGGACACGCGAAACGGGCAGGAGCCGTTTTGAGCAATCGGCACGCGAGACAGATGAGTGAAACGGCAATGGCTGAGTGAAACGGTCAAGTGCCGATTTAAGCGAAACGGACAAGAGCCGTTTTGAACGAATCGGACAAGAGCCATTTTGGTGACAAACGGTCAAGTGCCGTTTCTGGCAGAATCATCTTCGGTCATTGTGAATGTAAGGAGATTCACAACTCTTGGTGTCTTCTCTCTAAGTGCAGCTTCCTCACTTGTCCTCTCACATTCCAGCTCCTTGTGAATGAGAGATGACAAACGGTCTTGAAGCTTTCTAGCTCTGGCTCGAGTCATTGGACCAGCTGGTGGTAACGGTAGTTGGATGCGTGGATTCGCATCACAGATCCTCCGCAGACCTTGGATCTTTTGCGGATCAAGGCTCACAATTATGCCAAAATTGAAGAGGCTGATTACCAATAGAGAACTGAAAGAGAATACTTGCCGCGAAAACCAATAGAGAGGAGGTCCGAGCCTTGAAAGGGCAAGCAAACGGATTTTAAGGCCACTCTATTGCTGATTCCAATGGTAGAAATTTTGGCAGTCATTGAAGATCGAAAACTACCGATCTAGTATCCTAACTAGAGACATGATGCCCATTTGGGACCGTGAAGAGATCATTTTTGTCGCTTCCACAAGGCACCAGGGCATGACACTGAAGGTTACTGCCAACTATAGGGGGGCATTGAGAGATTGATCGAGGAAAGATACTTGGGGGAATATGCCAAAAGGGCCAGAGCGCAGGTTCCCGATAACTAACTTAATAATAATCAGGAGGACAACATGAAAGTTGTGCCTTCAGGGTCCCCTATGGTAGAGTTGTGAAGGGATAAAGGCAAAAAAATGTTGATGGCATCCATGGGTGAATTCTCGATGATCAACTTAATAGCAGGAGGGACTTAGAGCATCGAGGAGCCCTCTACCGGTGGAAAGAGGAAAGTTATTGAATGAACAATGATCAGCATGACATCTATCGGGTGAAGAGTAACCTAGATGAACAGTAGTGAAAGTATGCAATGAGCTACCAAGTGGCCACGTATACCGTCTTCAGTGATATATCGTCCTCGGTACACATATCGTCTTTGGTGACATATCATCTTCAGTAAACATGCATATGTTTACGCATAAATCACATATATGAGGAGGTAAAATTTCCTATCTGCAATAAATCATGTAAATGCTTGACAGTTGCACTTGTCAATATCAACATGGAAGATTTTTTGCCCACCGAATATATGTTATGATATATACTCCAACAACATAAATTACATAGCTGGCTTTGCTTGTGTTTTTCTATGATTGTTCCCAGAAATTCATATTCTAAAAAGAAAAAAAAAGAGAAAGCAAATGTTGCTCTCTATAAACAGGGTACCTGCCATAATCCATCGGCATCTTTCCAGCAGACATGTGAATGGTAGCACATGGGGATCCATCAACGTCTTTCCAGCAAACGTGTGAATGGTAGCGGATCCAGATAATTAACCCGTCATAATCCATCGGCGTCTTTCCAGCAGAAGTGTGAATGGTAGCGGATCCTGATAAAATTAAAGAGGGTATCTGCCATAACCCATCTCTGTCTTTTCAACAAGCGGATGAATGGTGGATACTGACAACTTTATTGGCGATAACCTAATAAACCTAAAGTGGGCTACCCGAGTGCTGCCTAGGGATGCTAACGGTTTTATCAACGAGAGCCTGATAAACCCAAGAAAGCCACCTAAGCCCATTCCGGTGGTAATCAGATGGTGGTACAACTTAGGGGTGAACATCTTTATCGGCGACAACCCGATAAATCTAAAGTGGGCTACCCAGGTGCTACCTGGGGATGCTAACGGCTTCATCAGCGAGAGCTTGATAAGTCCAGGAAAGCTTCCCAGACCCATTCTGGTGGTATGGCTTAGGAACTATAACAGAGCCAAAAAGGCCTTCAAAGAAATATAAAAGCTATACCGTTACAAGTAATCAAATGGATTACAAAAGACCCTTTTCCTTGATATCATTTCTAACATCTTCAGGAAATCAAACAGAAAGCAAATGGCAAGGACTTCAGTCTTCTTTAGTCATTGGACTATTATCTTACCATGACCGTTAACGGGAAAAATACTTTTTGGAAAAAATGCTATCAAGACTAACGGTGAAGCAATTATTATTATCCCCAACATCTTTGGGAAATCAAACAGGGATAAGTAACGTGGCCAAGACTTGGTCTAACTTTTTCCTCTATTTTTTATTTTCCCGTTGGAGTATATTACTATTATTCTTTACATCGTTATGATAGCTAACAATACAGGAAATTCAAATAGAGTACAAATACTTGCAATTTTTTTTTAAAGAGTTCATTGAAGGAAAAGCCATACGACATCTACAAAAATACACAAAAAGAAAAGAAAACTACAAGTCCGAAGGAAGAACTTTCGGCTTTGGAGGAAGATGAGCTTCATTTTCATCCATATCCTCATCATCAGAAGATGGAAGTCCAAACTCACTTTCATCAATCACCTCAAGCCTTTTAGTAACATAAGACGCGATAACAACCACATTGAAGTTCGCTTCCCCGTAGTACTCTAGGAATCCATCCAGAAGTGCATCCATCGTCTTCTTTCGCCACCAGTTGATTTTTTCCGAAACCCTCTCAAGCTCCACTTTCCTTTCAAGAAGCTCCTGGTGTAATGCAGAAGACTTCTCTTTTTCGGCTGCTAGTTCCAATTGTAGTCTCTCATTCAGCACCGATAGCTCCCCCACCTTGTCCTTCCCGACATCCCTCTTAGCTGGCGGCAATCAAGTCCACTTTGCACTCCTCCAGCGCTACTTAGGTTCGCTCATGAAGATCGGAGACGCTAAGAGTCTCTTCCCGATAACTTTTATATTCAACCAAGTAATATATATTTTTCTTTTTTATGTATGTGAAAAAAATGAAGTAATTTAATTACTTGACAATTTTTAAATTTTAAATAA
Organism: Viola odorata; assembly: GCA_963691705.1. NCBI lineage: Eukaryota > Viridiplantae > Streptophyta > Magnoliopsida > Malpighiales > Violaceae > Viola > Viola odorata. The sequence goes on from OY829542.1 coordinate 32,702,616, forward strand.
ATTTAATTAAATCTTAGCCATTTGTTTGCAATGAATGGATGGGATTGACCTAATATGATAGGTCATATTTTAATCAACATTAGAGGAGCCGGATCTCTCTTTCTTTTCCATTTATATTCTAAGTATTTTCTTACACTTTTATACTATAATTCTCTCCACCAAAATACCAATGAACGCACAATCCAAGACAAACTCACCTTGCTATCTTTTCCCATTGGCAGCGTTGGATTCATAACAATGACAGCTCTTTTCCATACTCATGTACGCAAATGACTGAGTCCCCAACATGGCTGCGGGTTTGGGGAACAAATCCAGCTCGTACTGGTGATTAGATGTCGAGCTATGTGTTTTTTCTTATTTCTGTAATTTAACACTGATCTGATCCTGGGTTTCCCAGGTTGTTCTTGTCATGTCCTTCATGGCATATAAGGCATATTAATTATATAATCCTCAGCTTATTAAAAAAAAAACATAAAAACTTAAATATCGGAATGACGACCACGGGCCAACTAAGCTACTGCCTTTTTGTGATGCATGCAGGCAGACCCGACTAGCTCAGATTAATTTAGAAGAGAAGCTAGACAACTCCTACCGGCCGAGGAACCTCATGTCCTAGCCTGGTAGTGTCACGTCTAATTCAAAAAGAGTCAAAAGGCTTCAAACATGTGTCACACGCCCTACTTATTTTCTACTAGAATATCCTTCGTTGATGGTGCCGCACATAGGATTGTTGCCCTACGGGCGACTTTTTCTTTCATTCATGAATAGTATGGACCGGGTCCCTCATTTAAAGTGCCACGATGAGCAGAGGTCACTTGACAATGTTTTCATTCTCATTTGTAGCAATCATAAGTCTACAAAATCTATAGATACGCAGATTGTATAATGTATATATATATATATATATATATATATATGGTCGACCAGTGACCACTGTTTACCAACACATCTCTTTTTTATCTTCTAAAAAAAAAACACATTCTTTTCTTTCGGTGTAGCGTTATATTGAATATTGATAAAATTGATTAGAAATGTGCACTTTCAATGGAGGTAGAAAAGATGCCATTCCTCATACATGCCATAGCTAGGCGCAGTGAAGCTGGACCAACCAAAGTGATGTAATAAAATACAAGTACAGCTGATCCGATCCCACCAGCTGTAACAATCAATTTCATTAATGTTTCATCAATAATTTTGCAAGTCAGTTGCAGCAATTGAACAATTGAGATTCTATCATTCAATTAAATCACATGAAGGAAAGGAGCAACACCTCTAGTAGTTGACTCTTTTCTTCTCCATAAGTATAGCTAGAGTTAGAATTCAAATCTAAATCTACTTTAGTCTTTTTGCCAACAGTTGACAATGACTCATTAGTTGACCCGCGAATAAAAGATAAAAATAAACACTAGAAAAAAAATGCAATAAAGATGAAAGGAGACATTGAGTTTGCATTGAACAAGAGAGAATTACAAATTTGACAGATTGATTATTGGAGACAGCTCTCAATCTCTCTACTTCTTGTTTACAAGGTAATTAATACTGTGAAAAGAACACAACACAGACCCTAAAATTTCATGGAATAAAACAGTTTAACATGACAATAGGATTAGGATATAGGACCCATATTTTGATGAGTCTGGCATGATATGAACATGAACTAAAATCTCTCGTTTTTTTCTATCTCCTGGAGATAAAATAGATAAGCATTAGGTAGCTAGTACGTTGTCTGGAAGGGCTTGACAGTCTTGAGATCCCCAAGAATCCCAGCAATAGAACCAGCAGCTGCAACTATGGTGATAATAAGGCAAGCAGCACTTAGGATTTGGAGGCAGAGCCATCTTGTGCTCCATTTTGGTATCTTCTTCTGTGCAATGTACATCTCAACTGGGAAGTAAACAGTCAATGGCCAGAAACCAAGAGCACCAAGTAGGCCAACAATGTCATTGAAGAAAGGAAGGAGCATCGAGATGACGGTGGTGAAGATGACAAAAATTGTCCTCCAAACCAATCTGAAGAGGTTGAGGTTGTAGGCGCGGTAGAAAGGGATTGGGACTTTGATATCTTTAGTAAAGAAGTCACTGTCAGGGAATCTTTGCGCTGCTGATTTCTCGACGAAAGCGAAGAGAGGTTGGCAGTAGACTTGGTAGGCACCAACAAGGTGTATCACTATGGCAGCATTGGCAATGTCAAGAAGCCAAAATGGGTTGTAAAATCCAAAGCCAGTGAGCAGATTTCCAGGGGATAAGTCCCCAAAAGCTGCGTAGCCGAAGCACCCGCACAGCATGTAGAAGAGGGTTGTCACGGCAACACTTATTAGAGTTGCTTTCTTCATTGTCTTGTATTCTGCAGGAGGGGCTTTGATTGTGTCCTGAATTTCGACTCATAATCATCAGTACGTACATGATTATTATTATTATTATTATTAGCACCGCACCTCCTAATAATCAAATAAACAGGGATACCTGAATTTCGATAAGAATGATGGAGTAAGAATAGGCGAAAGCGATGTCTCCGAGTGCCTGGAAGCTTCTCCAGATCTTCTGGGTCTCCGTGACGGGGCCAATGCTGACTCCGGTGGTGCTCCCCATGAATTTGCCAGTTTGTACAACTTTGGCAATGCCGAGGCCGAGGCCGATGGTGGAGTAAGTGAAGGACATCACCGCGGCGAGGATGGAGAGCCAGGAGAGCTGGTCGAAATCAGGGATTTGAGAAAGGAAGATCTCAACCACACCGAACGCAACCATGTATGGAGTGGCGTTCATATGGCAGGGGTTCTTCCCTTCACTCTCATGGAAACAATTCGATCTTTTGATTGCCCTGTTTTTCAATTTCCCATTAGTTAATTAATTAATTAATTAACTATGCGAAGTTTAATCAAATTTAGCTCCTATATATCACTAGAACAAATTAACTTACATCATGCTTATGGATGCTGCAATTGTGTAGCCAATTGCAACTCCAAACAGGTTGGCGTACTGAAAATATCCGCATATCTTAAACTTGGCACCACCTGGAAAATGAAAGATTGATTTAGGAATGTTAATTTAGATTATTATTATTATTAGGAATTTGAAGAGACTAATTTAGGTTATAGATAGACGTACGTACCGAGGGTGGAACGGACAGCGTCGGTATAGGTGTAGTTTCGTTTGCCGCTGACAGGATCGCCAGTGCGGTAACAGGCTGAGAGGAGAGTGGAGGTGTAGTAAGTGACAAAGGAGAACATGAGCATGACAGCTGGACCGGCAACCCAACCAAGCTGCGCTATGGCCCAGGCCAACGATAGCACCCCTGACCCTATCACCGCTGTTATTATGTGAGCGCTCGCTGTCCATACATTTCCTGCAACACAAATCCAATTAGCATACCTGAACTGAATTGAACCCAATTTCCCAATTACACTAAATATTACAGCTCAATTTACCACTTCTTTTAGGGCGGCCATCATCATCAAACCACACGGAGCTGGTGTCAGCTGAGAGATTGAAAACTTGGTGTTGCTTCTTTGTTGTGGCTGTGTTGTCACCCATCTTTGTGTTTTTTCAAACAAAAAAAATATAACAAACCAAAGAGTCAGCTCAGCTGTGTTTAGATGATTTGTCAATCTGTATCTGTATATGTACGTATAATCTCTATGAGATGGATTGATTAATAATTTAAATAAAAATTAAAAGAAAGAGACAAGAGACAAGAGACGGTTGTTGGATGTTTATGATTTATTAGGGTGGTACTCCCTCCGCTTTATTTTTAGAGAGTAAAATTGCAATTCTCTACTGTTTGACTCCCTCTCTCTCTCTCTAACTGTATGTAACCCACACCTCCCAAGAATAACATCAACCCAAACTGATTTTCCTCTCTACACGGTCAAGACAGCAGACAAGAGTCAAAGGGAGAGGAGAATGGGGAAGAAGGAAAAGAAGAAGAAGAAGAACATGAAGATGAAGAAGAGAGTAATGAAATGAATTTGAATGATGTGGTGCACTGAATATGGGACGGGACTGATGGCATTTATAGATTTTTTTTATAAAGAAAAATAAAACAACGTGTTATGGACAAGCACGATAAGTAACTATTCATCAACAGTGCATCAATACTTTTTAGTTGATTGATCCTACATGTAAACGTGTGGTTAATTATTTATTATTTATTTTTTATTTTTTTATGATAGAGCAATCATATATAAAGTCTTGATAAATACTCCATCTGTCTAAAAATAATAAACGTTTTAAAATAATAGAAATTTAAAAATAATGATATTTAATTTTATTTAATTTTATATTATTTTATTTTTTCTCTTAATTTTTATTTAAATTACTACACCATCATCAAATTGGGTTGATGTATAATTTTTTTTGTCATTTACACAAAAGATATATATCAAAATCGATAAAATAATAAGTATTATGAACAGTAATGATCCATAGAAAATGACAGTTATTAAAAGAAAGACAAACTATTTTTAGCATTACTCAAAAAAATATGCCACTACACCCCAAGTAAGCCCTTACCCACAGTTGACCGTCCACGTGGATCGTCAACGACACGCGTAAATAGTGTCATAAATGTCATCTCCGTCCCCCATAATAACACCTCATTTTCTTTTCTTCTTTTTTATTATTCCTTTCCAAAAAGTGTTATCGATAATTACTGAGAATATTTATGGCATATATATTTCATAATTCTTTCGCTTTCTACTAAATGTGGTTATAAATATATAAAAAATTGATTAAATTAAACATTTTTTAAAATTTTTTAAGTAATTTATAATTTATTTAATATGAAAAAAGTTGATATATCCAATGATTAATTTATTTAATACGAAAAAGAAAAAATATTATTTAATATTAAATTATTACTGTCTCCGTTTTTGAATAATTGACACTTTACTGTTTATGCACGCGTTTCGAGAAAGCCGAATAACTCATTATTTGACCCCAAAAAAATCCGTATATTTTTTTTAACGTACGTCCAAGAAAAAGTACGAAATTTTTTGGGTCAAATAATCACCATTCGGCCTGCTCAAAACGCATGCATGAATAAGAGGGAGTATTTTTTAAAAGTTGTGACTAAGGCTAAAAACAGGCACTATATAATAATAGTAGACAAAAAGAAGAAGAAGACAAAAGTAGATTGCGGTTACGTCGCTACTACGTCCTACCTTTACCTTTGGCTATGGCCTGGTAAATCTTGTAAAATATCAAACCGGCAACGTCACTGTTTTTGAGCCTCACCCACCCATTATATTTATATGATAATGATTATACACATCTATTTTGATTAATTTTAATTCTCTTATTTTAGATATCACAAGTACACGTGTGTTTAATTCTTGTGGCTTTTGTGATTTAGATGCATGCTGCTAATGCACTTTCCTTTCTTTTTCTTTTCTTTGAAGACAGACTTGATTTCACTGTAATCTAATACCCCATCATAAACGTGATAATAATAATTCTAATAATAATAATGAAATGTAAAAAAATAAATTACTGATGAAGTTAAGAGTAGCTTTTGGCTTTAAGCGGTGCTAACACTGTCATTTTAAGCAATTGATTATCAGTATTGTCCTTGTGATTGGTCCACATATATAAACATTAATAGTTATTTATTTTTAATTTTTAATTTTTTTAATACGAATCAATTACATAAAAATTGTTAAAAAATAATACTTTATGCCTTTTTTGTGTCTAGAGTCTAAAGTAAAAGATCTTCCCTCCCCACCAGATGTGCCTATATTTGGGTGTTCCTAAGCAATAAATGTAACACTCAACTTTTCTTACCTTCCCCTAATAAATATCTTCTCATTTCCTTCCGAATTTCACTACATTAAAAATATTGTATAAAATATTCTATTTTTTTCATATTATTTATCATTTTATATATATTTTTTGGTTAAATTACTGATCATTTCTCTATTGTTTAAATAAATTTTAGTATAATTTTACTCAATCATATTTTAATATGAATTTAATTAACAATTATGATAATAAAATACAAGATTTTTAAAAAATTACGAAGATTTAAAAAAATATATTTATTTACTTCCTAAAATTTTAGCGACCGAATAAAAAAGAGACAAATAATATGAAACTTACTTCTAAATTTCTTGAGGGAAACCTAAATTAGGTTGCTAAGTGCACCCACCTCACTTGCATAAAAATCCAAATAATGCATGCTAAATAAACCCGTTACAATAATAATTAAGATGGTAATTATGGTAATATATGCTAGAAACTCTTTCTTCTTTTTTGGCTAATAAAAAGAAAGAAACATGTTTATCTGCTACTGATAAATAAAATGAAATAAAAGAAGAATTAATAATCTTACCATGACACCCATCCTTTCTTTCTTTCAAATGCTCGATATATATGGAGCTGATAAAAATGGTTTGCTAAAGCTACAAAGGAAATAAAACTGAATATGGAGCTGATAATAATAATGTACAATAATAGTAACAATGACTAGATTGTTTGCGGTGCCTCTCTTCACTGAAACTCCATAGCTTTATATAGTGGTAAGCAGAGCTACATAAAATAATATTTTAATCTCTCCCTCTCCTTAAAACCCCACCTTTGAAATTGCATCCTTACCTCGCACGTGTAACGCTTCTCATCCATCCTTCTTGTTGTGAAAGAATATGGTTCCTCCATCAATTTGGAACGCAAAAAGGAATTATAGCTATTCCAATTTGCAAGTGCATGAGTCAAACCCTTAATCTATTTTTGGTCTAAATAAATACATTGCCCACTAGCTACTTGAGCTATCATGGTTGCAACTAAAATTCGATCATTACCAAAGATAGGTGGACAATTAGGATCTAATTCTCTGCTTTACTTCCCCAATGAGTGAGGAAAGAAAGGTTATTAACTTATTATACAAAGAAAATTGATTCCTCTTGGAAAAATCATCGTTTTGTTCCTTCCACTTAAATTGGCTCACATTATCGCTTTTATTTATGCTTTATTTGTTTTGAGATATTTCCTCGGTATTTTTCGATCTTCTTTCTCAATGCGATGATTAAAATAAATTAAAAATTATAAAATTACAATCCATCTTTCTTATTTTTCTTTCCTTTTTAGAAATGGGTATTATGCTCTCGAGACATTCTTTGTTTTTTTCAGAGAAATTGCAAAAAGAAGGAGCCTCAACTCTCTCCAACAACAAGCTCATATTCACGTTTTTTTTATACTCTAATAGTTTATTAATAGTGATTTTGGAGATTCAATTACACCTGATTAGTGGCCAAGGCCCACACACTATTTTGAAAAAAAAAACCGCTCTTGGGCTGTGCTTGAAAAGACAGCCTGTACATATGCCAAAAAACAAAAGAGAACTGGAGTTTGTAGCTGGAAAAACCAACACGACCCTACAAAATTCACAAATTATTAAGTTTGAGGTAATTAAAAAAATGGTTTAATAATATAAATCACTCATGTATTTTAATATTTTGATTAATTACCCTATATAATTTTTTTTTAATGACACCTTCCTATACTCATAATTTTTTATTTAATGACCTCTCGACATTTCAGAATGGTGATCTGACACGTTCTTTATTAAATTTTTTTGACATGTCAGCAAAATTATGCCACATAGGTTATTAAACAAAAAAATTAAATATTAGAAGGTTATTAAAAAAAAAAAAATGAGTATTGAGGGGTCATTAAATAAAAAAATTCAAAACGTCAGCAAGATTATACCATAAAATGGCGATCTTGCTGATGTGTCTAATTTATTTTAACGGAGATCATCATTCCGTAATGTCAAAGGGATCATTAAACAATCAAATTATACATAGGGTAATTAATCAAAAAATTAAATTACGGAGAATTTATGTCATTATAACCTTAAAAAAATATTAAATTTGAAATTTTATTTGATTTTTTCTGTTTTCTTTTTTGAATCAGAGAGTTTCAATATTCACCTCCTTCACATTTAAAAAACAATGTGAATCTCTCGTGGATTAAAACGCGAATTATATTTCTTCGTAATATAATTAATTATATAGTTATTGGATCTAGATTTACATTCAAACCCATATAAATATTAATTCACATTTAATTAATTTTTTTCTGATATGAATTTATAAAGCGGTATTTGAGTAAGATAAATAATTCAATTTCGATCGCCATAAAAAAATCTATTTTTTTCCACTAAATCAAAACAGTAGAATTTTTTTCCAGCTGAGCAATCAAACAACAGAAAATAATTCATTTTCTAAGAAAACAAATTCCAAAAAAAGATTTTCTTAAAACAAATTATTTTCCAAAAAAAAAACGAAGAATTAAAATGTACCACACCTCCGTTTTTTTAAAATAGTGTAGGAATTTGGGCTCAGTCTACCCAAAAGGAACTCGAGCCCATAATTTATAAGTAAGTTATTATCTCTATTACAACACTATAAATATGCGTTATAAGTGACCGTGCACTGCTCGCAACAAAGAGAATACACAATACCAATATACATAACACATAAAATATATACAGTAACACACACACAAAAATTCCTAAGATATTTGCATAATAAGTCAAAAAAGAGTTATACTATGGCAACAGGGAATTCATCCATCTTATGAGGATTCTCATGACCTATTATTCTAGAGAAAATTCTAACGATCTAGTTTCCCCTAAGGAAAAACATGTAAGTCTCCTTGCTATTTAATTATAAATAATATTCATTCCATCATTGGTAGCGGTGCCATAAACTTTATTTTACTGGCGATTTATATGTTACTCCCTCTGTTTCTGAATAATTGACACTTTACTATTCCAGCACGTATTTTAAGGCGGCCGGAATAGTAACTATATGATCTCGAAAAAATCCGAATTTTTTTTTCAACGTACGTGAAGGATTAATATACGTTGTGTAAAAATTTTGGACTTTTTCGAGATCATATAGTTACTATTCCAGCCGTTTTACAAAGCGACATGAATAGTAACCAGCGACAATTATTCGAAAACGGAGGGAGTAATAAATAACAGGTGTTTATTTGTTAAACATAGATCTTCTCTGACTAAATTTGACATGATTTAAGCGTGATTTGAAACTTTGGGGGTTTTATTCATTTCTAAAAGAAGTTTAAAACGATATACTATACGTATGATAATGTGTTGAACGGTGAGAATCAAAATATTACATTAGAAAGATAAGAGAAATAAAAAAAGTATATAAAAGAGGAGTTGATCTTCTACTGGAATGAGACATTTTAAAAAAACTATGAGGAATCAGGCCCAAAGCAACAATATTATTCCATGTAGATAGTTTGTGGGGCTTTAATATATTTCTCCAATAGTTGGTAGCTGAGCTGATGCTTCGATGAACTTGTAAATTGAGCTTTGATGTGGGTGGCACACAGTTTATCTCTAAAATGAACAGTTTAAAGTACGATGCTCCGCCGAACAAAATCAGTATGTTGAGATATACTCGTTTGACACAATGATACATAGTTTGAAAGAGAGATTGTTGGTTCGCCATGGATTTTCTAATTGTGGGCTTTGTGGTACTATGAAATAGTAAGTTGATCTCTACTATGATACATAGAATAGGGGGACATTGTTACACCATAGTTGGGCTTTGTGGTTGATGGGTGCCTAATCCGTCAAAAATAAAATGATTACAACTTAGCACAAAGCAACAAAAGATATTGTAACAAGTGATAAGAGGTTGGTTCCTTAGGGATTTATGGTAAAATTCGAGTTTCCAAGTATAACCAATCGTAACAAAAAATGGGGGTTTTATCAAGTTGAGAACAATGATAGAATTGCAATTGAAATGAAATCAGAAGATGAGAGATTCCTAGTAAAAACTGCTCCAGGTCATGATTCATAAATATTGATCATGGATGCAAAAATATTCAAAACTGAATTTTGTAAGGAAGCTATAAAAATCAAGTTCACTTTGACTTCCTACTCTCCTCCTATATCAAGTTTCTTAAAGAAATCTTTCTATTAAGAACCCTAATCGTCTAGCAATCCTTAGGTTCACTTATAGGATTTAACTAGTTGATTGATAAAAACAGGGAGAGACTTAACCCTAAGCCAAGGGAACAGTCCACTCGTCACTTTAAGCCTAACTGTTCTCTTTCTCTAGTCTTAAAGATAAATTCCTATACTGATTTTGATCTAGTTGTTTACTGTATCCTTTCTAACAATGTAGACCCAAAGTTATTAGGAATACCTATATTTATTCATGTTAAAAACCCAAGTTGATTAGTCTTAAATCTAACTAGAATAAAATGGCTTTAAATTAGAAAGAGAGGAAACACAAAAGACATATTTTGTTAAGAATGATTAGATATCACAATAATGGGAATCAAGAACCTTAAAATCTTTACTAGGAATAAATTATTTAGCTAGACATCGACATAATAAAAGAAAATATAAAATTCAATTGCATTAATAAAAATCTCCTCGTTTCAAGGAAGAAGACGAGGAGAGAGAGGGAAAAGAACAACGTCTTGAATTCAAATTTCAAAGACTATAAACGAAAGCTAAAATAAAAAGATCCATCCTAAACTGAAATAAGGAAAGATTAAGTAGTCATTATTTCCTTGTTTTTCCCCAAAATTAAATAATTCAAAGATGAACTTAAAACTGATTTGATCTTATCCCCTTGGGATTTTTTTTACAACCGAGAATCCCTTATAATAATCTTCTTAAAAAAGAGGCAGTGGACGCGCTTTGCCTTTCACCTTGAGGGCTAGGCCAATCTCATTGTCCTGGTGATATTAGTTGTCCTCTCCCTTGGTCTAGTGTGAAGTAATCTTCCCTAGGTGATGCGATCCCTCGCACAAACCCTAACCCTAGTTTGCCGTTGCCGCCCGTTGGACCCATGACGCGTGCGAGAGGCAAGAGGCTACAAGCGTTGCTGTCTTAGTTGATCCACAAGGAGCTGATGTACGAGACAACCATCGAGGAAGCCACGCTGCGAGAGAAGGTGCCAAGGCTAGTGACCGTGCTGATGGTTGCGCCTAGCGCACCCGCAGACTCATGCGAGATAGCCTCCCGAGCCATATCAGATTCAGACCATTTTTTCCAAGCCCCGAATGACGTATAAGACACCTTGGGATGCCTAGAGAGTGCCCAGCGAGTTTCAAGTCATTTGCACGAGGGAGTTGGAGATTGGCCTGATTCGAACGTTGAGTGCACAAAGTGTGAATGCGCCAAGGTGTGAACACGCGTTGGCGCGCGGATTGCTAGCTCCTTGCGCGAGAAGGAGTTCTACCTTCCGTAGGAGTTCTACATGGATTATTATTAGTATTTATTTATTTTATTTACTTAAACATTTTCGTTCTACTTAGATTAGAAGTTCTAGTTGGAATAGGTTTTATTGTCGCCTATATAAGGCAACGCTTGACGCTTATGTGTTTTTTAGATCTTTTGTTGAATTAAATCCAGAGAATGTTTTCTCATATTGTTCATGCATGAGCCTTGTGTTTAATTGAGTCCGAACGCTTGATTAATATTGCAAGTAAAACCTGAAGGTTCAATCCCACTTGGTCGTTTGTTCTAGGTTGATATTCGTAAGGGATATAGGCTTAGAGAGTCGAACAAGAAACCTCTCTTGTACGAATTAGATTGGCTAGTGCTTTGCAACTAGCAGGTCGACGTTGTCAAGTCGAGTTTTATCAATTTCTGCATCTAGAGTCCAAACCCGAACTAGATAGTCAGAAAGCGCATCCGAGCCACCTAGGATCGTATCAGTTGGTAGCGGAGCTCAAGGCGTTCAGGTTTGGTGTCTATTCTAATTCATTTTTAGTTTTCTTTGCTGAAATTGGTTCTTTTTCTTTCCCATCTATAACCAATTTCCTTGAGTGCTTGTGTTAATTATTTTGTATGTGTCGAGTCGAGCTAGGTTTAGCTCTAAGTTTGCGTTTTGTGTGACAAATCACCTGCGATTTGTGAGTCTTTTATTTATGTCAAAAAAATGCGAAAAGGAGTCTTTAATTTTTATTATTACTTAGTCTCGTTTATTCTAAGAGTAAAAAAAAAAAATTTTTAAAAAGAAGAAAAAGAAAATGAGAAAAAAAAATATTCTCAGTATGCAAAACAAAATACAAAATACTATAGGATCATGCTATTGCAAAAAGAATCGACTGATTTGGTGGTAAGAATCAAAAGATATTGAAGAAACAAGATTGAAACCCTAAAACGCACATGCCTTCAATTCACGGCTTTGTGAATTTACTTGAGTCCATTCGAGTCACTTTGAGCGCTTCTTGTTTCGTATAATCTAAATTCTACTCCCGTAAGATACTTGTGTAGTTGATTGCTTTTGCAACTACTCGGGTATCTTACATCTCCAATTGTTTCGAAGCTAGTTGTCATTGATAGTCTTTTCGTAAGCTTATCCTTTGAAACTCTTGAGTCAACTAACGTTTGCGCAGGTACAATTGAGGATTTGATTGAGTGATTTGGGTGAGCTTAATAGAGTGATTAAACACGAGAGTAAACAAGCGAGGAAGTGTTAGGTTAGAGCAATTTTACGCTTGTATGTTCGTGTTGTGACCTTATAGGAATGTCAGGAGGATCAGACAAGGGATCGGACAAGGATTCCGAGGGAATGATGACTAGCGAGGTTATCAAGCTTCTTCATAATCTCAACACAAGGTTTGATACCTTGGATGCTAAGAATAAGGCTTTCGAGGAGAAGTTTGAACAGTTGACCGCAAGGAAAGTTGAGAATGAGCCCCCGCGTTTCACCCAAGTCCTTAATTCGAGCAACGCGAAGCACTTGTATGATGAACCCCCGCAGAACGAAGATAACAAAGGCCCCTTTAGTGCTGTTCCGGAAGGGTATGTTGGCGGAGGTGATGGAGACTTGAGGTTCGTGACCGGCCCAATTCACAACGTGTAGCTGGACCGCGTATACCTAGGCGCGAGCCCCATACGCATCCTCGCTCCTCGCACACAATGGCATGATGAGCAAGAGTCCGATGAAGAGGACTTTAATAGGTGTGATCGAGCTTATGTGTGGTAGCCTAGAGTTGAGGAGAGAATTGATATGAATATAAGCAGTATTAAGATGAAAATTCCATCGTTCGAAGGAAAGGATGATCCGGATTCCTATCTCATGTGGGAACGGAAGGTGGAATCTATATTCCTATGTCACAACTACTCAGAGCATAAGAAGGTGAAGTTGGTAGCGGTTGGGTTTAGTGGTTATGCGGTCCATTGGTGGGATCAAATCAACCAAGATAACATTAGGCTCCGAGCTGGTCTCGTGGCTACATGGGAATATATGAAGGCGCTTATGAAGGAGCGCTTTGTCCCTACTTATTTCGCTCGTGATCTACACCAATGATTGCAAGCTATGATGCAAGGAAGTAGAAGCGTGAGCGACTACTTCAATGATATGGAAGTGGCGCTGGCTAGGGCGCAAGTAGTTGAGAGTATGGAAGCAACAATGGCGAGGTTCCATAATGGTCCTTGGAGTTGACCTACTACACTAACTTGAGGGAGATGTTACATATGGCTATCAAGATCGAAAGGCAGAAGAAAGGCAAGTCGGCTTTTATGAGTACATCTACGACTAATAGTAAAACAACGCCTTGGAAGAAGACTCCTTGGGTGAAAGATAACAAGGGTGCGAAGGAGGCGCCTAGGGTTTTACCATACACCCACGGAATCAAGGGTATGACCGCGAGTCAAGCACCATCGAAGCCTTACAACAACAATAATCCTTCCTAAAACTTTATAAATCGGACCGCCACTAAGGATATTGTGTGTTTTAAGTGCACAGGAAGAGGTCATCGCCAAGCAGAATGCCCTAACAAGCATATGTTGATCATCTGTGACAATGGAGAATTGGATTCTGATGATGACCGAGAGGATGAAGAGGTTGAGGGTATGGGAGAAGAGCAAGGTAGTTTGGATGATGATGAACTTGAGCAAGGCCTTTCGCTAGTGATTCGGCGAAGCCTTAGTGTGCAGCCCAAAGCCGAAGTGACTGATGAGGAGCAACATGATAATTTATTTCACGCCCGTTGCAAGGTTGCAGATAAGGTGTGCTCTTTGATAATCGATAATGGAAGCTGCACTAACTGTGCGAGCTGGCTCTTGGTGCACAAGCTAGGGTTGACTATGGTTCCACATCTGAAACCCTACCTTTTACAATAGATGAATGACGGCGGTGAGATGAAGGTTTCTAAGCAAACCCTAATTTCGTTTTCCATTGGTAAGTATAAGGATGAAGTGCTATGTGATGTAGTCTCGATGCAATCAAGCCACCTCCTACCTGGAAGACTGTGGCAATATGATTGAGAGGCTAATCACGAAGGGAGGAGTAATCGACACACAGTAATGAAGGATGGCCGAAAGTTTACCTTTTCTCCCTTAAAGCCGAGTCAAGTTTTGGAAGATCAATTGTGGCTTGAGAAGTCCTTTGCTAAACATGAACTATCTAGGAAACTTGAAAAGAAAGGAACAAGTTGTATAAACAACCCCCATGAAAAGATCGAGCATGGGAAAAGAGATAGTGAGAAAAACAGCACGCGTGAAAAGAGTGAGCATGCTAAAGAGTGCATATCAAAAGAAAAGAGAGATAAAACTAAATTGAATATATACGCAAAAGGGATAGATGTGAGGAAAGCTTTGAGTTTTCAAAAGAACAATTTTGGCAAAACCCGCCCTTTACTCTTGCTACATTTCAAAGCGTTTAGCTTGAGTGCCACTAATGCTAACCCTCTACTTTCTGTCCCTGTTGGTATCTCGTCTCTCTTACAGGAATTCAAGGACCTCATGGCCGAGGAGATGCCACCCGGCTTGCCACCGATTAGGGGAATCGAATCGAGCACTAAATTGATTTCGCGCCCGGATCCACAATTCCCAATCGGCCGCCCTATAGGAGCAACCCTGAGGAGACCAAGGAGTTGCAGCGGCAAGTAGATGACCTACTTAGCCGAGGGTACGTAAGGGAAAGCCTCTCCCCTTGCGCCGTACCCGTGATACTAGTACCGAAGAAGAACGACACTTGGAGGATTACGTGGACTGCCGAGCGGTCAATAAAATTACGGTAAAGTATCGCCATCCTATACCTCGATTAGATGACATGCTAGATGAGTTAAGTGGTAGTCAAATATTTTTGAAAATTGATTTGATAAGTGGCTATCACCAAATTCGCATGAAATAAGGTGACGAATGGAAAAAGGCTTTTAAAACAAAATATGGAGTATATGAATGGATGGTTATGCCGTTTGGATTGACTAATACACCTAGTACATTTATGAGGCCACAGAATTTTTCGAGCCCTTCTTATCTTTGATCAAGAGGTTGAACTCTTGAAGAAGTAAGATCCAGCGGATGAGTCGAGGCTTCATATCGGTCTTTGTTAGTAAACACCTCAGGGCTGAGTGGTCCGTATAGATTATGACATGCGTGCCTAGGAGGTACTGTCTGAATTTGTCGAGGGCATAGATAACCGCCAGTAGCTCTTTTTCAATGGTGGTGTAGTTTTGTTGGGCGGGGTCTAGTAGCTTCGACACATAGTAAATCACATAAGTTTTCTTATCCTTTTTCTGACCCAAGATGGCGCTGAGGGCTGTATTGCTGACATCGCACATTATCTCGAAGGGAATGGTCCAATCAGGGGCTCGAATGATGGGAGCAGAAATGAGCTTGGCCTTGAGGGTGTCAAATGCGGCCTTGCAGCTGTCACCAAAGACGAAATCTATCCTTTTGAAGCAATCGACACATGGGCTGGGCAATCTTTGAAAAGTCCTTAATGAAGCGTCGATAAAATCCAGCGTGACCAAGAAAAGAACGCACGTCCTTGACGTAAGTGGGGTAGGGCAGGGTCTCGATAACTTCTATCTTGGCTCTATCCACTTGGATCCCTTCTCTTGAGACAATATGGCCTAGAATGAGGCCTCTATCCACCATGAAATGGCATTTTTTGAAATTCAGCACCAGATTGGTCTCGACAAATCGTTGCAAGATTTTTCTAAGATTGGCAAGGCATTCCATGAAAGAGTTGCCATATACTGTGAAATCATTCATAAAGACCTCGATGCAGTCTTCCACAAACTCGGAAAAAATGCTCACCATGCATCGTTGGAAGGTGGCGGGAGCATTGCAAAGACCGAAAGGCATCCGTCTATAGGCAAATGTGGCAAAGGGGCAGGTGAATGTGGTTTTCTCTTGGTCTTCGAGGGCAACTGGAATTTGGTGGAAACCGGAATAGCCATCCAAACAACAATAATGCATCTTGCCTACGAGGCGCTCTAGCATTTGATCAATAAAGGGAAGTGGGAAATGATCCTTCCTTGTGGTTGCATTCAAGCGACGGTAGTCAATACACACTCGCCACCCAGTTTGGATCCTTGTCGGGATCAAGTCTCCATCTTGGCCCTCGACGATGGTAATGCCAGATTTCTTTGGCACAACCTGGATTGGGCTAACCCATGGGCCGTCTGAAATAGGATAGATTACTCCCGCATCTAACAACTTCAAGATCTCCTTTTTGACTACCTCCATCATGGGCGGATTTAATCTTCGTTGAGGCTGGCAGATAGTTTTTCTCTCTTCGTCTAGATGAATACGGTGAGTACACAGAGATGGCGACAAGCCCTTGATGTCAGCTATAGTCCATCCGATGACTTGCTTAAATTCTTTGAGTAAGGCTGTCAGCTCTATTTCTTCAGGACTTGCCAAGGAATTGGATATAATGACCAGAAGGGAGTTATCGGGGCCAAGATAAGCATACTTCAGATGCGTGGGCAAGGTCTTCAATTCCAAGCTAGGTGCTTGAACTAGAGACGGATGGAGTTTGGAATGGTCCGTTGGCAACGTCGAGAGGTTGTGCTTCTAGAGCGACAACAATAGTATGCAACTCTGGTGAGGTTGCTATTGTCGAGGCCAGAACTTCCAATGATTCAGGTGTGATGCTCCGGTCGAGGGCAATCTGTAAGGGGTCAACAGAGTGTAAATCAGCTAATTCTTTAACATAAGGGTCAATAATATCAACATAATTAACATTTAAAAATTCAGAAGGATATCGCATTGAGTCAAGCATGTTGAATTTGATGGTCTCATCATCGAACTCAAGGGAGATTGAAGCGTCATGCACATCGATCTTAGCCCTCACTGTGGCAAGGAATGGTCGACCAAGAAGAACATCCGTGGATTTGGTGGATTCAGCATCCCCCATGTCAATAACATAGAAATCCGCCAAGAATAAGAATTCGCCAACTTGGACTAGGATGTCCTCGATGACCCCCTTTGGGTGAACAGAGGATCGGTCCGCCAATTGGATGACAAGTCTGGTGCTTTTCAATGGCTCTAGCCCTAAACTGTTATAGATCGTCGGGGGCATGATGTTGATGCCTGCTCCGAGGTCACACATGGCCTTCCCAATATCAACCGTGCCAATCTTGATCGGGATAATGAACATCCCTTGATCTTTGCACTTGGGGGGAATTTTGCGTTGAATATGAGTAGAGAGATTGATCCCGACACTGAACTTGTTGACCCCAGCTAGCTTGCATTTGTTTGTACATAGCTGTTTTAAGAATTTGGCATATCGAGGCACGTTTTTGATTGCCTGTAGCAAGGGGATGTTGATAAGGACATTGCTGAACATATCAAAAATTTCGCGGTCCTCACTTTCCTTCTTGGTCTTGACCAACCTTTGAGGAAAGGGCGGCTCAAGAATTCTGTGGATATACTCCTGGGAGAACTCTTGCGGACTTTTATCATTACGCGGGGCCATTCCTCTAGGAGAACGGATGCGATATTCCATACATTCTGGGATCTTGGCCTCTTTGTTCTTGTTCTTAGAAGTTTGCTTCTTTTTGGTCGAGCCTCGACAGACTCATTGGCGGCGCCTGGAAGAGAGGAGCTAGATGGGTTGCCATCGAGGTTTGGATTTTCACGAGATGGTAATTCGAGACCACTCCGAAGGGTGATAGCACATGCTCTGTGTTTTGGGTTTTGCTCAGTCTGTCCTGGCAGTCTGCCCTTGTTTTTCACTTCCTTCATTTCAGCCGTCAAGACCGCGAATTGCTTTTTGAGGTCTGCGACTCTTTCGAGGGCTGCCTCTTCGCTAGGTGAGATAGGGCCAGAGGCCACGAAGACTTGTCCCGGTGGTGGCTGATATTGGTATTGGGTGTTATGGTACGTGGGCCTCAGTTTGAAATTTTGCATGTTGTATGGAGGTGGGTGGTTGCCATAAGGATTTTGCTGGTGTTGTTGGCTCGATCCTGATGATTACTGGTTGTTCATCCATCCGGGATTGGGCTGTTTCCAATTCTGATTGTAATTTTGGCCATATGGGGCATTATACCCTCCTACTGCATTTATTTAAATCTCGTCAGGAATGAATGGGCAGGCATCGATGGCATGATCTGAGAATTGGCAAATTTGGCAAGCTTTCATTTGGACAGGTTGTCCCGATGCCATGTTCTAAAGCATACCCGTGATGGCGGCCAACTGATTTTCCATGGCTGCTGAGCGGGTGTCTTGATGGCTGTTGTCGATCATGGGCACGACATTCTTTGCCATAAGCTCGATGGTGGCCTTGGCAGCAGCAGGAGTGAGGCGAGTGAGAGAGCCATTTGTGGCGGCATTTAGCTGGGCCTTGTCATGGGCTTGCAGACCTTCACAAAAATATTGGATCAAGGCGTGCTCGGTGAGGTTGTGGGAAAGGCATAACGCCTGCATCTTCTTGAAGCGCTCATAATACTGATCGAGGTTCTCCATATCCTTCTGAAGAATCGAGACCAACTATTTGCGAGTGATCATGGCCATGGACGCCGGGTAATACTTGTCCGTGAAGGCTTTGGAAATTTTTGCCCATGAGCGAATGGATTTAGTAGGGAGGTCGTAGAACCAATCGAGGGCATCGTCTTTGAGGGACCACATGAATGCACGGAGCTTAGCTTGCTCTATGCTGACGTTGGTGGGCTTCATGGCCTCGCAGATATTGTGCAGCTGCTGGAGGTGCCGATGAGAGTTTTCCTTGGCCATGCCATGGAAAAGAGGAAGGTGGTGCATGACTGCTGATTTGAGCATCCAGTCATAGGGAACGGTGGGCCAATCAATACAGGTGCTTGGTGTTTCAGGGGCAGCATTGAGGTCGTCTAAAGTTGGGAGGTTAGGTGGAGGATCGGGACCTGGAGGACGGGGAGGAGGAGGAGGATTGGGAGGTGGATCTTGTTCCATAGTGTGTAGAACTGGGTCGTCGAGGTCTTGAAGAAGTAGAATACCGTGATTATCCGAGTGTGATCGATGATTGTCGGGGGCAGGACGTGAGACTTCCCTATGACTAGTAGATGGTCCTTTGGCCTGTCTTCGAAGTCCTCTTTCTGTTTGGGTGAGCTCGTGATCAAGGGGTAGTAGGTCTGGTGCAGATCTCCTGGTCATGCAAACAAAAGAGAAAAATCATTTTCGTTACAATCCCCAGCAACGACGCCAAAATTTGACTCGCCGTCGAAATGAGTCAAAAATAATATAATTCCTGAGGCCTAGATGCACAAACTAATTTGTGTAAAGCTGTAACAGGGTCGAACCACAGAGATTGAGAGAAATGAGATCAAGCCCTCGATTATATGACAGAGGTAGAAATGCACAAAATCACGATAACATGGGGGGTTTAAAGGTTAATCAAGTCAACCAAGAGAGTGATAAGAGCTAACAATTCCAACTAATGAAAGCGATAATCGAGGTCACGATAAGTAAACAATAATAATAAAGATCTGAGGCAGAATAAAACGCAAAGTAAATAATTAGATTAGTAAGCAAAGATAATACATCAAGGAGAAGGGAACTTGGTAAAGGGCTTTCTTGGGTTGCGTCTAGGGTTCGATTGTCATAGGTGCAAGGATTTTACGTTCTAACGCTATAGACGTGCTATAGGGGTCATGTTTTCACGTAGACCCCCTGCTTTCTTTCGTAAGGAGCCACCCCCCGTTTTCACTGTTAATAAGGTGGCCTCGATCCTTTGATATCCTCTCAGCCATCTATCTTGTTATCAAAAGACAACCTTTTACACTTTGGCTTGTCACCAGCACAAAGCGGACAGAATATCAGAGAATCGATGGAGAACAAGAAAGACACGTCTAGGGTTCGATGCCTCGACTTGTCAGGCTCGCGACGCGACCCTAACCAGCTGCATGCCCTAGACGGATGAACCCAGATCTACCCGAGAACACCGATCTAGTTGTCTACACCTACCTGACAGTCTCACGCTAGCTATCACTGCAAGGTCATGATAATAATCACAAAGGGACGATTAAAATATGATCAAGCCTCGAATCACCCTAAGCAAAAATGGAATTAAAATGACAAGCAACCAGATATAACAAAGAGAACATGTTAAGAGCAACTAGGCCTCGAATCTACCCAAGCAACCCTCGATGCACCTTTACGAAGAATGTGGGTTTTAGCCACTCATGTTAAGAGATAAACAAATAAAAGATGGAAGTAACATAATAAAATATAAAGAAAGGATAAAGGATAAAACTTGATTAATAATGCTTGAAGCAAAGCTTGGAGCCGGCGGCTATGGAGAGAAGGGGGAAGAACAGGCCCCAAAACAAATAAACTAAAAGAAGGTTGCTAAAATTAATTTAAGAGTAAAATGTCTAAGTAGTGCTACCCTAAACCCTAGCATACAAGGGGTATATATACTCCAACTACCCACTAAGGGCCAAAATTGCTAGCTATGGGAAGTACAACACAAGGAGTGCATGCTCCTCCAAGTGGGATGTCCAAACAAGAAAAAAAGGGAATATTCCTTGGGATCCTTGCAGAGCTCTCTGAAGTTTGTCAGGTGGGCACGTGGAGGGCTTGGAGAGAAGATACGTAGAGCTGGTGCTTGCACTTGTCGAGGGCTCGATGATATTTTCTACGGCGAGGCCTTGACGACATTGTCGAGGGTAGGAGATCAGCATCTTTGGGAACATTTTGGAACGTTCTGGAAGGTTCTGGAATGGACACGTGAAAGCACAACTGCGAGGACACGTGGATATAGAGCTTTGGGTCCATCGAGGGCTCGACGAAGGGGTAAACGGCGAGGCCTCGATTGAGAAATTGGTGTCTTGGTCTTGATGCTAATCGTGAAGCTTGAGCTCTGCTGAAATTGCCCAGAAAGCATGTCTTTTCGCACATTTCTCCTTCTTGGCCTTGATCTGTGATAAAGATGGAAACACGAGTGAATTAGTAGTATCAAGGCTTAAATTAAGGTAAAAATGGAAGGAAAAATATGCATAAAACACATGCTATCACTGCTAGAGAGGGCGCCGAGGCTAGTGACCTTGCTGATGGCAGCG
The DNA here is from genome assembly GCA_963691705.1 of Viola odorata. Taxonomy (NCBI): domain Eukaryota; kingdom Viridiplantae; phylum Streptophyta; class Magnoliopsida; order Malpighiales; family Violaceae; genus Viola; species Viola odorata. The sequence continues at coordinate 32,723,879 of OY829542.1, forward strand.
CCTAGCGCACCCGCAGGCGCATGCGAGATAGCCTCCCGAGCCATATCAGATTCAGACCATTTTTGCCTAGCTCTGAATGATGTAGAAGACACCTTGGGATGTCTAGAGAGCTCCCAGCGAGTTTGAAGTCATTCGCAAGAGGGATTTGGTGATTGGCCTGATTCGAACATTGAGTGCGCAAAGTGTGAACGCGCCAAGGTGTGAACGCGCGTTGGCGCGCGGATTGCTAGCTCCTTGCGCGAGATGGAGTTCTACCTTCTGTAGGAGTTCTACATGGATTATTATTAGTATTTACTTATTTTATTTGCTTAAACATTCCCGTTCTACTTAGATTAGAAGTTCTATTTGGAATAGGTTTTATTGTCGCCTATATAAGGCAACGCTTGACGCTTATGTGTTTTTTAGATCTTTTGTTGAATTAAATCCAGAGAATGTTTTCTCATATTGTTCATGCGTGAGCCTTGTGTTTAATTGAGTCCGAACGCTCAATTAATATTGCAAGTAAAACCCGAAGGTTCAATCCCACTTAGTCATTTGTTCTAGGTTGATATCCGTAAGGGATATAGGCTTAGAGAGTCGAACAAGAAACCTCTCTTGTACGAATTAGATTGGCTAGTGCGTTGCAACTAGCAGGTCGATGTTGTCAAGTCGAGTTCTATCAATTTCTGCATCTGAAGTCCAAACCCGAACTAGATCGTCAGAAAGTGCATCCTAGCCACCTAGGATCGTATCACTAGGCCTTGGTGATACGATCCTAGCCCAGCCACACACACACACCAACCAGCAAGGGCTAGATGGATAAAAGCGTCCCTCCATGATGGGGCAGATGGAGTCCGATCAGGGATTACAAAGTCTTGATGGACACTTTAATGTGTTATATTTATTGTGACCAAATTTTAGGAAGTTTGGATGAGTGGACCGTCCAAAAGCTCAGGCCAACATTTTTATTGACAGGAGTCCTACGCTGACAAGGACTCTAGGATGCGTCAGACGACTTCGACCGAGTCGTTTAGGACCAATGAGACCCGGACCAGAAAGGAAGAGGTTGTTCCTAAAGCTTTCAAATGTTATCTTTTGTTTGGAACAGGTGTTAGCCCATTTGGATGAGCGGATTGAAAGTTATGCCAGTCGGCATTATGGTGCGCAGTGTGTGTGCAAGACAACATGCGACTTGAGGATTCGGCCCAAACCTTGGCCCGATGATGGGAAAATCTCTTGGAGCTTCTGGAATATTATTTAATTATTTATTAATTATTTATTTAGCTTTATAGAGTTATTTCTTATTTAGAACTTCTATTCCTATTAGCATTAGAACTTATAGTTTGAGTAGAACTTGTATTGGCGTTTTGCTTATATATAGAGCCGATTGTGCTCATAATAAACTAGGCTATTTTTACCCAAATTGATATTGAGACATTGTCTTGCAGAGTATTTACTCTTTGTTCACGTGTTAACCTTGTTACTGATATGATCCTAGTTGCGTAGGATGCGTAACGAGTACTTTCTGATCTAGTTCGAAGGATTGGATTTTCGGAATACAAAATAATTAACTCTCTTGAGTGCTTAACCCTCCTAGCAACCTGTGCTAAGCAACCTAAGCTAAACAATCGAGGTTCTTGAATCAGATCCCTAACCCTGTATTCAACTTGTGAATACCAACCTAGGTGAAACGAAACAATGGGGTTTGAACTCTCGGTGTTTTACTTGCAAATCGACTTAAGCATTCAGACTTAAGAAGCAACAAAGTTCATACGTGAACAATTGAGAAAATCCTCTCTATTTTAATTGATTGAAAAATAACTTAAAATAATAATGAGGAAGGTGGCTTCTTTAACTAGGAGAAACCCTAAATTCTTACAATGGGAAACCTTCCCTTAATAGAACTCCTAATTAATTAATTAAAATAAATTCAGACTAATTTAATTAATTAATAAAATTAGCTAAATAAATAATGAAAGGTCCGAAATTGCCTTTCAAAATAGTCATTAGAGTTATTGATGCTAAGGCTTAGAGTCAATGACGCTAGCCTCTGCCTCAAGAAAGCCCTTCAAAATAGTCACTAGAGTCATTGACGCTAAGGCTTAGAGTCAATGACGCTAGCCTCTGCCGATAAGAAGTGCCCAAACCAATGGTTGGCGTCAATGACGCAAGTGGCTTAACGTCACGTCCAGACTTACCTTGGGCCGCAGCAGTTACTATTCAAGTCCAAACATTTGAATAATTGGCAAGTAAAAATTGAGAGTTCGAACCCCCATTGTGTCGTTTCACCTAGGTTGGTATTCACATGTTGAATACAGGGTTAGGGATCCGAAGCAAGAACCTCACTTGTTACGTTTAGGTTGGCTAGTACAAGTTATTAGAAGGGTTAAACTTCCATGTTGAGTTATTTTATTCCGCATTCAAAATCCAATACTTCGAACTAGATCAAAAAGTACTTGTTACGCATCCTACGCAACTAGGATCGTATCACTAGAGAAGAGACCTGGTTCTACATAATTAGCTCTTGATCACCACTAGTTCATTTAATTATCTTTTCTGGGCTCTTTCGTTCCTTTCTTTCTTGATTGATTCCTTTGACTTGTTTTTGCAAAAAGGGATGAAAATATACCCAAATTAGTAGTATCACCATCTCAAATACAATAAAAATAGATGGTGAATTTGATCGTCACTCAAATGTATTAAATATTTTTCTGATGCATAATGCACAAATAAATGTGTACAGGGCAAGACAGGGTCGAACCATATAGATTGAAGGAATAAACTGCTAATAAAGGTGTATGACAAGGCACAAATACAACAGAATACGGTCAAGAAACACTGGGGGAAGTTTCTGTCGATTAATGAATTAATCGGCGCAGATATGGGAGCTAACAAAACAGATAAGTAAAAATATGTAAACCGCAATCATAAAAGTAACAAACATTCGGGGTCTCAAAAATAAAAAGCAATCAAGGGCAAAATAACAAAAGGTACTCGAGGGCACGAAAAGTAATAAAAGAGATATAAATCAGTTGGGAAGAGGTCTTAGCGAAAGGTATTCTCGGGTTGCTTTCAAGGTCAGTTAATCATGGGCACGAAAATAGTCCAAGCTCAGGCATAGACCTGCTATAGGAGCCATATTTCCACGTAGGCTCCCTACTTACCTTCGTAGGTAGAAGCCACCCCCCGTTTCCACATATGGGGCGGCCTTGACGTTTCGCCGTCCTCCCAGGCACAAATGCGGGGAGGCACTACTCAAAACGCACATGAAGTGGAGGCAACACAGATCTAGGGCGTGACATCTCAGGTTGTCAAGCTCGCATCACATAACCTAAACAATCAAATACCCTTGGACGAAAGACCTTTCGCGATGTCTACACTAGGTGTCTACTTTATCTCAAGGATTCGCGTCAGTTATAACCAAGAGAATGACAATACACATGCAGAAATATTGACAGTTGATCAGGCCCTCAACCGTTCTAAATGAGCAAGGATTAAAATGATAAATGATTGAATATGACAAGAGAATATATTAAGCACACTTTAGGCCTCCTAACTAACCCTTGCAACCCTTGAAACACCCTTCACTAAGAAGGTGGTATTTAGCTACTTATAACCAGATGTAAATAGTAGGTAATGAATATCATGCAAGAAGGAGTAGAGAAAATGATTAGAGGAAACCGGTAAATGATTTAATAAATCAAAGAAGGAAAGCTTCCTCCTTTACAAAACTGGCGGCTGCTCCAATATTCAAGAGAATAAAATCCCTAGAAATTAGGGTAAAAGAAAGAGGTATTTTTAGTGTCTAGAGTCAGCCTCCCTTACAAAAACCCTAAAGCTAAGCTTATATAGGCTAAAACTAGCTAGGAGATAAAAATACAGCTAAGGGAGAGAGGGTGTCAGTGCTTGGGAGGACGCCAACACACAAGGGGACCGCGTCCTTGCTAGAGAATATTCTAGAATCTTCTGGGATCTTCTGGAAGCGTCTGACACCTTCTGGAATTCTTTACTTTGGCTCTTGATCTCTGATCTGATGTAGGGAAGTCGAGGGCGTGAGACTGCTCACTGGTCTGGTTAGCGTCGCGGGCTCGATGACTTCTGCTCCTCTAGACCTCGATCTTCAAGACCCCATAAATGCTTCCAAAAATGCTCATTTCCGCTCTTTTCTCCCTTTAAGCGCTGATCTGCAAAAAGATGGGAAAAAGGGAAAATCAGAAGTATCTTGCCCTCGAAAAGGCCGAAAATAAGGTAGAAAAACCTATAATAATGACATACTATCAAATCCCGACACTACCCATTGCTCTCCCTTGAGCAATCACAAAATTGAAAACTACCTCCAGGAATAGACAACACAGTGACCACACACAAATACAAACCGACACCAAGCTAGACTTCGCACATAACCCATTCTCACCTAGGAGAAACCTGCATCAAACCAGAGGGGTAACGGCCCAAAAGATGAAAGTTTCCCATATCCAGCCCTTACTCAGCAGTCCTTACCAAATACGTGTTTACACTCACTCTCGCAAGCAAAGCTAAGTGTTTACGCTCAAAACTAAATGCATATAACACAACACAAAGTCAAACTTGCATATCAATCCGAGTACTGTAGAACACACGCATGGGCAATCAACAATCGAAAAAACAACGCATCAACAAAAAGAAAGAAAAGGGATGGAAAGAGCTAGAAATGTGGAAGAGAGAAACAAGAGATGAAAAAAAGAGAAGTGAGGGGAGAAAAGAAGGAAAGAAAAGAAAGGGCCAGGTAAAACCTGGATGGATTCCTTGTGATATGAGCTTAAAGGCTCCAGCTCGTCCTTATGCCTTGCCCGGACCAGCCTTGGATCTCACGGCGAATACTAGCACATTAGGGACTGTTTTGGTGATCAAGTCAGCCGCCCTTCCTAGGTTTAAATGAAGGGTTATTTTAGAGTTTTCTCATGTAATAATTCTCAAGCTATAAATAGAAGGAGATAGCCTCTTTTATAGCTTGCCTTTGATTTTGATGATATTCTCTTTGGCCAATTCTTAGAGTAAACTAGTGTAACTTAGGGTTCTTGGTAACCGGTGCCAATAGGGCTGAATACCATTGTTTATCTTCTATCTCTTCTTGTAATTAAGCTCTTGAGCTTTGTTCTTAAATCAGAAAAGAGAGATCCTTAACTAGTTTGTAGAAAGGTTGCTTGTTCTTAAGATCAAGAGGGTTTTCTAATTAGTTAAGTTCTTATTATGTTCATCATCTAAACACCTCTAAACATCATCCATTTCCGCTGCAACACATACTCCATTTGAACACTAAAAGCACCTTCATCCGTTCATCCATCCAAGCTGCCAACCTCTCACAAGAGGACTAGATCCAGCTCAAGAACAACAATTCGGCCTCCTTCTATCCAAATCAAAGTTGAGCCGTTATCACCTTGGCTTAGGAAAAAGATGAAGGGGCAAGACAGCTTTCATCGAGGGGACGTTGATGATTCGGGGGCTAGACAGAGGTCTTCTTTCGAGGGCAGGAAAATCTTCTTGTTGAGGCTTCAGATGCGGATACTTTCTTTGTTCGCTTAATGCCCCCCTTCTTTTACTTTGAATTTTTTTTTTAGGGAGGGGGTACGAACTAATTACAAAACCTTTGATTCTTCCGGGGCATGAAAGTTTTGATTGTTTGTTCGACGCTTGTCCTTGATCTGCTTCCAGCATCGATGGTGACTTCTTTTTCGCTTCCCCACACTTGAACGTTTCGGGGGCTCTATTCGCTTGAATGATCTAGGGCTCGAAACTCTTTCGAGCTTTTGCTTTTTCTTGCCCTAGATCTCTGCTTTTTGTTTTCAGCTCTGAAGTCTTTTTGCTTTCGTCTGCTTCCCAGCACTTGAACTTGTCTGCACGTTCTTTAGATGTCTAGCCCTCGACGTTACCCTCAATAATCGCTACCTCACTTGCCAAGGAGAAAGATAAAGAAAATACAAATGGTCAGGAAAGAATATGAAAAAGATGGGGGATGTCGGGGGCTCGTAAAGAGAAGAGAGAGAGAGGGGGAGAAAAGAAAGAAGAAGACATTGATGCGAAGTTTTCTGTCAAATTGAAGCTTTCCCATGTCTAACAGTGACTATACCCAGGGATATCATGCAAGATCAACCAGTGCCTAGCTAAAGTATCCTAATCACACAAGAAAGAAATAGGCATGGAGGCTCAAGTGCTCACAGGGTGCTTTGTGACTACTGATGTCGAGGCCTAGATATGGATATAAGGTTCAACAGGCAAAAATGGGAACAGCTAGGTCTAGACAAGGTGCTGGTGGTTCATACTTGTGCATATGTGATCAAGAGTGTGTGTCCATACATAGAGGTTTTGAAAAACTGGGCAGTGGCAGATTTTTGGAAAAAATTTAGCAAAGTCCTAAATTTTTTTTTTAAAATCCGATAAAAGCAAACTTCCACTAAAACATGCAATCAAGCAACAAACTGAAAATTAAACATGCAACAAACACACAGATATATCCCTCCCCACACTTAGGCTGCGCATTGTCCTCAATGTGAGAAGAGCACACACAAGAAGTTCAACAAAAATTAAAATAAGTACATGACAGAAAAATAACAAGCAAGTAAAAATGTTTTTGGCCCTCCTCGAGGGCAAGAAAGAGAAATTGTTCAGGGGGGATCAGGAGGGCGGTAGCTTGCTCCTGGCCACTTCAGTCGCGAGGCCTCGAAGCTCTGCTAGGATTGCTTGCAGCAGGCGCTTGATTCGGAGGAGCGTTTGGGGTGCTAGATCGGATGACTTGCTTGCTTGATTGCTCTCGGGGGAGCAATCAGATTTTCTTCGGGGGCACGAGGAGCAACAAGGGCGTGGGGCCTTGAAATGCTAGGGTAGGAGAAATCTCCTCCATGCTTCGTGTCGAAGACCTTCTCTCCCGATGGTGTGGTACCTAAGGAAAACCTCAAAATACCATGTGAGATGCATAAGTGCCCCATAACATCAAGCAATGGGCTCACTAAGTCCAGCAGAGGTCAAATCAATATTGCACAAATTCACAACAAGCAGAGCAATCAGAGATCCTAAAATGGGGCCTCGAGAGCCATTCTGAACATGAATAATAGCACATGCAACCCAAAATCCTAAATTCACCCTACGCTTGTTTTTCATGCACCAAAAGAGAAATAGCTCTTGCAGGCTTAACTGCCCTGAAGAGCCAAATCTAGCAGCAAAAGTAAGAGCAAGAAAGCGATGCAAAATTCTAAGGGCAGGGTCCATAATTTCATGCGCTTTAGAGGATTTGGGGTTGAAAACAACATTAGGATTCTCAGATAACTCACGAAAGGCCATATCAGCATCAAAAATAGGGGGAATCACAGTCAAAGAATTCTTATAAGCACTGGATTTTAAACCATCAGGCGTGACAAAATTAAGTGCACAATTGAACTTATTGAGAGACAGCTTAAGCTATTTATTCACTAAGTGAAAATTAATCAGTTCAGGGGTCGAAGGGTTCGGTCCATGCTTGCCCTTAGGCTTGTAATGGTCCGAACTAACCCAAAAAGTAGTAAACAACTCTAGCGAGGGCTCGACATAGGTTGGATGTTCCAAAAAGAAAAAGGACTCCCAACCTATGTTACCAACGAGGTCTCGGATTCTAGCTTCCTGCCCCATTTTTCTCAAAAATTCCAAATCTAGGCGCGCACACGGGCTAATGATACGATCACACTACCCTTAAGGCTTGAAGACAAGGATATTGTTCCAAAAGGACCAATCACAAGGAGCATGGCCAAGAAGCTTACCATGTGGATCGAAAGAGAATTAATCAAGACAATACCTAAGCATGAAGATCGAGCCTTGATACTACTCCTGCATTGTTCCAAAAGTGAGCTGAAGCAAACACTCTATAGCATTTTGCCCTGCTTCGAAAGGACCTTGCGAGCTGTTTTTCCCCCACTTGTGATATTTTATTGTTTTTATTTTCTATAAATAGAACATCAAGTTAGCTTTCTTTTTCAGATTATTGCCAAGTGAAAGCTTATTATTTGAGTGATTTGTTTGTGTGATCTTTTGGCCACTTCTTGGCTGAAACTTTGTATTGTTTCTTGGCTGTAATTCCAGTGTGTTCTCAAGCTATAATCAAGTGTTCTTTGTGCTTTCAATCCTTGTTCAATTGATTGGTACATTTCCGAATTCCATCCAAGAATTGTTCATCCATTTCCTTTCATCTTTCATTCATCATTTCCGCTGCAATTCTACTCCATCTTCTATCCTTTTTCCTTCCATCTTCTATCCTTTTTCCTTCCATCTTCTAAGTTTCTTTGTGTCAACAACTCAAGCTAGATCCTCCATCAAAACATAGATTCAGACTCCCTTACAAAGGAGGTTGGATCTTATCAAGTGGTAGCGGAGCTCTAGCCGCTTCGAGTTGTTCTTGAATCTGAGTTTGTGTTTGTGTTCGTCCATCTTCATTTTTTCTGCCTATTTTGTCAAGAAGAAGGTAACTAAAAATCTGGTTACAACCCTTCCCATCCGTCCACTTTCAGCCAAAGTTTGTGTCACTTTTTGTCTTTCTTGTCTGAATATTCACTTACACTGTTTTCTTGTCCCCCACTCAGCATTTTATTCTTCCAAATCAGCTTTGTGTCATAGAGGGCAGCACATACCTCACACCTTTTTCTATTAAAACAAACATCTCATTCCCCTCACATGTGAGCAGCAAAAATCCATCCCTTACCCATCCGTGCACAACCTACAATCCACTACTACAAAGCTGAATATTCTCTTACACATCATCCAAGTGCAAGTCCTTCCATCATTCCATCATTCTTCCAAAAATCAGAACTTTCCCTACATTCTTCCAAAACAAACCAAAATCATCCCTTGAATTAAAAACACATCTCCTTCAAACAACATTTGATCATTTCAAAGTTCAGAATATAATTGTTCTCTAAATAAATAAAAAAAAAAAAATACAAAGAAGAGAACAAAACGCTATCTTTAAATTCCAAGTGTTGTTTCAATTATTCGTTCTTTTAAATTCTATACCCCCTACATGGGCGGTTGCAATCTTTAAATTCAAGTCATTTCAATTCCGTTATTTCCATTCAAGTCATTTACTTTCAAGCTCAAAGGGAGGCCTTGTCGCCCTTTTTACTTTTCTGTCCTAGGGTTGGTTCTACCATCCTCTCCTTACAATTCAAGTCATTTCCATTCAGCTATTTAAATTCTGCCATTTAAATTTCAGCAATTTACTTTAAGTAATTTACTTTCTTGTACTTTACTTTCTTGCTCAAAGGGAGGCTTTGCCGACCTCTTTACTTTTCTGTCCAAGGATTGGTTCTACCATCCTATTCTTTACTTTCCAAGCTTTTCCTTTCAGCTTTTCACTTCTTGAATTTCTAATGTGCTCAAAACAATAATTGAACAAAAGAAAACAACAAGGACACTGCTTGAGGACATTACTTGGACAAAAGGGAAACAAAACAACTTATGAGGTTTGAGTGACTAAGTGAGGACAATTTTTACGAGAGTTTCAAACACGAGAGCAAACACGTGAGGGAGTGTTTTCACTCACGTGTGCCACTTGTGTAGGTTAACTTTAAACATGTCTCGCTCGAGCATGTGTGGAAGTGAGGAGAGCAAATCACCTAGCTCCCAAAGTAAAAACCTGTTGGCTGCGATGGAAACAATGAGAATTGCAATAGAAGAATTGCAATTTGAAAAGGAAGATCTCAAGAAACAAGTTTCCTTCCTTATGAAAGGAACCCCAGCTGATTCTCCTACTCCACCATCCAAAACTACAAGGAAAATAGCAAAGGATGGAATTTGTGAGACTGAATCCGATGACCATGATAGTGATGGCGCCAATGAGAAGTCAAAGAGGGTGGCCGGCGGAGGCTCACCCAAGGATACTAGCACCAACAAGCAAGGAAGGGGCACATTCGCAAGCAAACCCATCGTCACCAACCTTCAAGCCCAAACCATAAGAATACTCCAATCCGAGGGTAAGGTGGGACAATACAATCTATTCAAAGATAGTATAAATCCTACATTATCCAAGGGTATTGGCAACCACAAGGCCGAAGAAGACATACCTTTAGGCCGCCACGGGGCCATGGTGACTTATGACGAGTCAACGAAAAAGCCTCACTACCATGCCTATACCAATCCACTCCATGATCATGCATACTATGGAGACCAACATGAGGAAGGTGCCACTTATGACCGAGAAGAGTCTCATGGCCACAGAGAAGAAGTACCACGAGGGCCAACTAGATATGAAAGGCTAGATGACAACATTAGTGGTATTAAAGTTAAAATACCTACTTTTGAGGGAACCACCAATCCGGAAGAATATATCAAGTGGGAAGGTAAAATACAACGAATATTCAATTGCCACCGATATTCAGATAACAAAATGATCAAATTAGCAACCATGGAATTTGATGGTTATGCGGTGAATTGGTGGGAGAAGATGACCAAGGAGAGAGTCGGAATACATGCCATTACTGCTTGGGCAGAATTGAAATGCATCATGAGGAAGAGATTCGTTCCTGCGCACTACAAATGTGACTTACAAAATAAGTTACAAGGGCTAAAGCAAGGAACTAATTCCGTGGGAGAATATTACAATGAATTAGAATCCCTCATCACCAAAACCGAAACTCAAGAAGAAGAAGAGACCACAATGGCGCGATTTCTAAATGGTCTACATGATAAGATCAAGTACAAGCTTGAACTGAAGGAATTTGATAATTTGCAGTCCATGCTACACTATGCCCAAAAAGTGGAAGCTCGTGAGTCCACCAAGAAGAAAACTACTTCTAGCCGACTACCATCCCAAACAAACAATTATTCATCTACATACAAACCACCATGGAGAAGAGATACCTACCCAAAAGACAACACTACATCAGCCCCATTACCCAAGACCGACACAACCCTACCAAAGACATACCAACCTTACACCAAAACAGCCCCTCCTAGTTCCATTCCAAAAACCCAAAATACTTCTACCCCTAACCCAACTCCCAAAAGATTTTCCAGCAATGTTGAGTGTTTCAAATGTCGTGGAAGAGGACATATTTCTTCCGAATGTCCTAATCGACGAGTAGTCATTATTCGAGAAGGAGGGTATGAAACGGATTGTGATGATAATGATGAAAGTTCCAAGGAATTGGAACTTGTAAAAGAAGAGGAACACGAAAGTTGTGAAGAAGAAGAGATAGTTCCTACTTCAGCCAAAACAATGATCCTAAGAAGGAGTTTGACTACTCAAGTGAAAAACGAGGTCGCATGTAAGGAACAAAGGGAGAATCTCTTCCATTCTCGTGTAGAGATACAAGGCAATATTGCCTCTTTGATTGTTGATAATGGGAGTGTGGTGGATGCCGCAAGCCATCTACTAGTACACAAATTGAGCTTGCCAACAACCAAACATCCTAAGCCCTACTCACTCCATTGGTTCAATGATGATGGAGAAGTCAAGGTGAAAGAGCAAGTTCTTGTTGCTTTCAAGTGGGGAGGATACAACGATGAAAGACTTTTTGACATTGTTCCCATAGACGCTAGTTACTTACTACTAGGACGTCCATGGCAATTTGATAGAAGAGTAGTTCATGATGGATACACCAACCAAATCCATCTCACTCACCAAGGGAGAAAATTCAATATTCTTCCTCTTTCACCCTCTCAAGTTCATGAAGATCAAAGACAGAGAAAGCAAGTGCTGAATTTCATTTGGTGAGAAAAATAAAAGAGCGAAAGAGTGGAGAGAAGAAAGTAAGTGGAGGGAACAATACACGCCATGAAAAAAGTAAGCATGGCAGCAAAAGTGAGTTAGAGAAGAATGAGAGTGAGGTAAAACCTTTGAGTGTATTTGCGAAAGGGAGAGTGATACAACATGCCTACGAAACCAGCAAAATTTGCCTTATACTTCGGTTTAAGGAACATTGTTTACATGTGGATATTAACCCTTCTTCCCTACCACCTCCTCTAGTTTCACTTTTATAGGAATTTGAAGATGTGTTTCCTAAGGATATGCCGGATGGCCTTCCTCCTATCCGAGGCATTGAGCATAGAATCGACTTAATTCCGGGTTCTACACTACCAAACCGACCAGCATATAGATACAATCCGGAGGAGACTAAGGAACTAGAAAAATAGGTGGATGAACTCTTGAAAAAAGGGTTTATCCGTGAGAGTATGTCACCCTGTGCTGTCCCCGTGTTACTTGTACCAAAGAAAGATGGGACTTGGCGAATGTGTGTGGATTGCCGAGCAATAAACAAAATCACCATATGATATCGGCATCCTATTCCCCGCCTTGATGACATGTTAGATGAGTTAAGTGGAAGCCAAGTCTACTCCAAAATAGATTTGATGAGTGGATACCACCAAATCCGCATGCAAGAGGGAGATGAGTGGAAGACTGCATTCAAAACCAAATATGGCCTATACGAATGGATGGTAATGCCTTTTGGACTTTCTAATGCCCCTAGTACTTTCATGCGGTTGATGAACCACGTTTTGCGTGAATTTATTGGGAAATATGTGGTCGTTTATTTTGATGACATACTTGTTTATAGTCGATCAATGAGTGATCACATTTCACATCTTCGCACCATACTTTTTACACTTCGAACTAACAAGTTATATGCCAAGATGTCTAAATGTGAATTTTGTTTGGATAGTGTACACTTTCTTAGTTTTGTTGTCAGTATAGATGGCGTCCAAGTTGATGAGGACAAGGTGAAAGCCATTCAAGAGTGGCCAACACCTAAGAACGCAAGTGATGTGAGATCTTTCCATGGCCTAGCAAGCTTCTATCGACGCTTTGTTCCAAATTTTTCAACACTTGCCGCCCCACTCAATGAATTAACCAAGAAGAACGTGACGTTTGAGTGGAAAGAAAGACAAGAAAAGGCTTTCCAAGAGCTTAAAAGACACCTTTCCCACACACCTATCCTAGCCCTTCTTGATTTCAACAAAGCATTTGAACTTGAGTGTGATGCTAGTGGAATTGGCCTTGGGGCTGTTTTGACTCAAGAAGGTCGTCCTATCACTTACTTTAGCGAAAAACTTAATGGTGCCCAACTGAATTACTCCACTTATGATCGTGAGTTGTACGCACTTGTAAGAGCATTGATGATATGGGAACACTATCTTCTTCCAAATCAGTTTGTTATCCACACCGACCATCTTAGTCTCAAATTCCTACAAGGTCAAGCCAAGCTCAACAAAAGACATGCCAAGTGGATGGAGTTCATCGAGGTCTTTCCATACACCATCAAATACAAGCAAGGTAAGAAAAATGTGGTAGCTGATGCACTTTCTAGAAGGTATGTACTCTTAACCACTCTTGATGCTAAGATCTTTGGGTTTTCGCATTTAGCAACTTTATATGAGCATGATGAAGACTTCCGTGATACATACATAGCATGCTCTAAGGGACCTTATTTGCATTATGTGAAGCATGACAATTTCTTGTTTAAATATAATCGGCTTTGCATACCACAATCTAATATTCGAGAATTGCTTGTGATAGAAGCACATAGTGGAGGACTACAAGGACACTTTGGTATCACAAAAACTCTTCACATGTTAAGGGTACATTTCTTTTGGCCAAAAATGAAACGTGATGTCACCAAGGTAATTACTCGTTGTCTCCTATGTAAAAGAGCGAAATCTAAATCAATGACTCATGCTTCATATATACCTCTACCCGTGGCTATCCATCCTTGGGTAGACCTCTCCATGGACTTTATTTTAGGGCTGCCACGCTCTAGGAATGGGCATGATTCCATCTTTGTGGTTGTTGACCGTTTTTCAAAAATGGCCCATTTCATTCCTTGTGCGAAAACACATGATGCTACTCATATTGCTCATCTGTTTTTCTTACATGTAGTGCGTTTACATGGGATTCCTAGAAGCATTGTAAGTGATCGAGATACAAAGTTTTTAAGTCACTTTTGGCGCACCCTTTGGGCAAAACTGGGCACCAAACTTCTCTTCTCAACTACTCGTCACCCTCAAACCGATGGACAAACGGAAGTGGTCAATCAAACTCTAGGTTCTCTCTTGCGAGTAATGGTTGATAAACATGGAACAAAATGGGAAGAAAGTATACCTTTCATTGAATTTGCTTATAATCATGCTAATCATTCTACTATTGGTTTCTCTCCTTTTGAAGTGGTATATGGATTTCAACCACTAACTCCTCTTGATCTCCTACCTCTGCCCTTAAGTGTGATAAAATGTGTCGATGGAGAAACTAAGGCAGCCACAGTCAAAAGCATTCATGACAAGGTGAAACGCAACATCGACGATATGAATGAACGAGTGACCCGTAAGCGCAACAAAGGACAGCCCCATACATCATGGGAACTAGGACAATTGGTGTGGCTGCATTGGCGGACAGATCGCTTCCTAGCCACCGAAAAGGAAAATTGAGCCCAAGAGGCGATGGTCCTTTTGAAATCCTCCATCGTATCAATGACAATGCATATGTTCTTGATCTACCAAGTAAGTATGGTTCAATAAGCAACACATTTCATATTAGTGATCTATCTCTCTATCATGCAGATAATGAAGCGTTTCAAGAAATGGATTCGAGGACGAATCCTTTCAAAGAAGGAGGAGATGATACGATCACACTACCCTTAAGGCTTGAAGACAAGGATATTGTTCCAAAAGGACCAATCACAAGGAGCATGGCCAAGAAGCTTACCATGTGGATTGAAAGAGAATTAATCAAGACAATACCTAAGCATGAAGATCGAGCCTTGATACTACTCCTGCATTGTTCCAAAAGTGAGCTGAAGCAAACACTCCAGGGCAAAATGCTATAGCGTTTTGCCCCTGCTTCGAAAGGACCTTGCGAGTTGTTTTTCCCCCACTTGTGATATTTTATTGTTTTTATTTTCTATAAATAGAACATCAAGTTAGCTTTCTTTTTCAGATTATTGCCAAGTGAAAGCTAGAGAGAGTTCCTCCTCTAGCCTTTCACCAAGGCTTGATCCAAGCTAATTATTTGAGTGATTTGTTTGTGTGATCTTTTGGCCACTTCTTGGCTGAAACTTTGTATTGTTTCTTGGCTGTAATTCCAGTGTGTTCTCAAGCTATAATCAAGTGTTCTTTGTGCTTTCAATCCTTGTTCAATTGATTGGTACATTTCCGAATTCCATCCAAGAATTGTTCATTCATTTCCTTTCATCTTTCATTCATCATTTCCGCTGCAATTCTACTCCATCTTCTATCCTTTTTCCTTCCATCTTCTAAGTTTCTTTGTGTCAACAACTCAAGCTAGATCCTCCATCAAAACATAGATTCAGACTCCCTTACAAAGGAGGTTGGATCTTATCGAAGCGGCTCCGCTACCTCATTTCAGCTCCTTTCAACTCGAAGCGGCTCCGCTACCACTCGATAGCCATTCATGGGGATTAGAGAGGTCAGAAACAACTTGGATTGAAGACCCTCGCGGGGTGGAGGCAGGCACTTGAGTCTAGCCCTCGCTGTCTGAATCGTAGTCGAGGTCACGACGCACTTTCGTTGCTGGGAGTTGCTTGGCTGGGGCCTTTGAGGAAGATGCTACCTTCCTCTTCCTGTCCACCGGCGTTTCTGGCTCTGGAGGCGGATCCGCTCTTGCTGGAGTCTTCGCCTTCCCTTTCACGACCGTCTTCTTTGCTGCGGCCTCCTTATCCTTGGCCTTCTTTGCAGCCTCTGCTTTAAGAGCTGCTGCTTTCTCAGCCTTTGCAGCCGCCTCCTTCGCAGCTTTCTCTTTCTCAGCTGCTTCCACCGTAGCTTTCTCTACGGCCTCCTTCTCGGCCTTCTCATCTTCTTCCTCGTCCTCCTCTTAATTTTCACCGGAATCTTCCTCATCGTCGGCGCTAGCGGTGGTCTGTTCGACCTCCTCTTCTTCAGCTCCGGCCGCCGGCTCCTCTTCATGCTAAGATTCGGTCACCAAGATGTCCTGCAGGACCTCTTCGACCGTGAGCTTCTTCTTAGTCGTAGGGGAGGCTTTCTCAACCTTCGGCATTTTAGGAGTGGTGGTGGGTGGTTTTCTGGAAACGCGACCAGATCTCGTCATTGTGGAGGTTGTTGGAATCGTACCGGTGATTTCTATCTCACCGTCTGACTAGTGAGCGGCGGGGGAAGTGGGTTTTAGCTCAGTGGTTGGAGGGATGGTCGGAGAAGGAGATTTCTCCTCGTTGAGACCGAGGCTGAGAGATTTGTGAGAGGAGGAGGAACATTCAGGGTATGAGGTAGCGAGCTTATGGGCCACTTGTTTTACTCTAGGCATGGTGGTAGGAAAGAAAATGGTGATTTGAGAGAGAGAAGGAGATGATTCGGTGATGGTGATGGGTTAGTGGAGTGAAGTGTTTTGGTTGTTAGTGAGAGAGACGTAGATGATAGCTGGAAGAGGGAAGGAGAAAAGACGAGGGGAGCATGCTGCGAAGGCTGCTGCATCTGACAGATATATTAATGAGGGCCACTTTTTTGTCCCCTCTAATGATGCGGCGTCTTGAAAGGAGGAGAGAGAGTATGGCCCGCGGATCCCAACCGCCTTCCTTTTCAAAATTTAAAAAGAGAGAGTAGTTAGGGAAGATAAAGACAAGGAAAAAATAAGTGGAAAGAGAATATTTACAGGCGAATAAAATCGCCTGGGAAAAGGAAGAAAGAGAGAAATCAGGGGATAAGGGATAAAAATATTAACTAATAAAGGGAAAATAGAATACCCAAAAATAAAGAGGAAAAGGTTCTGAATATACAAAATAAAATAAGAGATAGAGTTAGAAAGGTGTGGGACGGCATTCGGAATACCTCTAGTATGGCATGTTTACTCGTCAAGGCCTCGACGTCCTTCAGAAATCTAGATCTCGACAGGTGGAGTTTCCACCATTGTGTCCTCAACAGTCGAGGGCTTGAATCCCTCGTAAAAG
The DNA here is from genome assembly GCA_963691705.1 of Viola odorata. Lineage (NCBI taxonomy): Eukaryota > Viridiplantae > Streptophyta > Magnoliopsida > Malpighiales > Violaceae > Viola > Viola odorata. Next base: position 32,740,765 of record OY829542.1, read on the forward strand.
GGTTTCAGCCTGTGACCATTGACTTTGAAGATTGTTCCTGTGGTAGGGTTTTGGATCTCAATTGCCCCATGGTCAAAAACTGTTGTGACCACGAAAGGTCCTGACCATTTAGACTTGAGGTTTCCTGCAAAGAGTCGCAACCGTGAGTTATACAACAAAACTTTCTGTCCAAGGAAGAATGTTTTGGGACGAAGATTCCTGTCATGGTAGGTCTTGGTCTTGCCCTTATAAAGCAGGGCGTTCTCATAAGCGTCATCTCTAAAATCTTCCAACTCTTGGATTTGTAAACGTCTGTTCTGGCCAGCCTTTTCAAGGTCCGTATTCACTTTCCTGATGACCTAAAAAGTCTTGTGCTCTATCTCAACTGGGAGATGGCACGACTTTCCATAGATAAGTCTGTATGGTGTCATCCCAATTGGGGTCTTGAAAGCTGTCCGATATGCCCAGAGGGCATCATCCAACTTCAGACTCCAATCCTTTCGGGATTGGTTTATCGTTTTCTCGAGAATGGACTTAATTTCACGATTTGACACTTCAGCTTGACCATTTGTCTGAGGGTGATAGGCAATAGATGTTCGATGGTGGACTCCACACTTAGTCAGTAGCGAGGTGATACGATCGCGCCGATCGCATCGCGTACTCGAAGCCAACGTCAAAATCTCGTAGCGCTTATTCTCCAACATTTACGCTACGAGGAGGAGCATCCAAAGTCTAAGGATCAATGGAGTTCATGCATACAAATCCAAGGACCAAAGGAGAATGTATGCACAAACTCCATTCAGCCCAAGACCAGCAACAGCAGCCCAGACGCTAGCCAGGGCCCACTGTCCAGCCCAGCACGCAGCAAGCAAGCAGCCCATCAACGCACGCAGCAGCAGCACACGGCGTCGTTCCAGCAGCAGCCCACTCCTGCGCCCACCAACGCTGCTTCCACACGTCCCAGCCCACGATGCCACAAGACCAGACCTTGCTCCACACGTCCAGCGCCCACGTCGTCCACACAATCCGGTAGTGAGGGCTGAATTAATTCCAAGGCTTGGAATTTGGCAGCTATAAATAGATATGTTTAGTTTACTTTAACACCCGCTTTTTGATCATTGATAAACACTCAATCTTGAAGCCATTTTTAGTTTAATTATTTCTTGTAATTTTCTTATTTTCTTTCCCTAAATTTCTTGTAAACTTTCGATCTTAAGCTAGCAAATTCATTGCAAGTTTGAGTTCGATATTTCAAGTATATTCAATATAGAAAGGTTGCTCGTTCTTCGTTGACGAGAGGGTTTTCTTGAATTTACTTGTTCATATTATCATCCATATTTCACTTCTAAAATTCCCTATTCAAGAACCATTAATCTTGAATTAAAATTCCCTTATTTTACCATACACCTTTCTAAAATTCATACATCTTGCCATTACAAATTCCCGCTGCGCCTAACTCCTGAAGTCATCAATCCTTCATCCATCAATCATCCGAGCCATCCCCAATCGAGACTAGTTCCTTGCAATTCAACATCGAAGGATCCTAACACGAGGCCATGACACGGTTGCAGAAATGGGTACCCTGATCACTTATGATGGCTCGAGGTACACCAAATCTGTTGAAGATATTGGTGCATAGAAAGTTTATTACCACCTTGGAGTCATCTGTTCGAGTCGCCTTGGCCTCGACCCATTTGGAAACATAATCGACAGCCAGAAGGATATAGATGTTGCCGAAGGAATTGGAAAATGGGCCCATGAAATCTATCCCCCAGGTATCGAAGATCTCACAAACAATGATACCGGTCAGAGGCATCTGATTCCTGGCCCCAATATTACCCGTGGCTTGGCATCAAGGGCACGACGCACAATACATGTAACTATCATTAAAAATATTCGGCCAGTATAGACCTGCTTCTAACACCTTGAGGGTAGTTTTCTTGGCCACGAAATGTCCTCCTTCAGAATGGCAGAATTTAAGGATCGAGGGCACCTCATCAATGGTCATGCAATGGCATATGATCTGGTCTGAGTAGTGCTTCCATAAATACGGGCTATCCCAAATGTAGTATTTGGCTTGCCTTCTAATTTTTGTGCATTCTGATGGGGAAGCATCCGCGGGGTAGGTACCTGTAGCACAAAAATTCGCTATGTCCGAAAACCAGGGAAACTGCACAGCGTGGGCTAGACACAATTGTTCATCTGGAAAAGTATCGCGGATTTGCACAAGCGAATTATTTTCTTGGGCTGGAAGTCTGCTTAGATGGTCGGCTACCAAATTTTCTTTTCCAGCCTTGTCTTTGATCAAGATATTGAATTCTTGTAGCAACAAGATCCAACAAATCAGTCGAGGCTTGGCATCGACCTTTGTCAACAAGCATTTGAGTGCTTAATGGTCCGAGTACACGAGAACACTTGTACCTAGGAGGTACTGCCTAAACTTGTCGAGGGCGTAAACCACGACCAAGAGTTCTTTTTCTGTTGTTGTGTAGTTCTGCTGGGCTGGGTCTAATAGCTTGGAAGCATAATAGATCACATAAGTTTCCTTGTCTTTCTTCTGACCCAAAACGGCGCCTAGGGCTTGATTGCTAGCATCACACATAACCTCGAAAGGTAGAGACCAGTCGGGGACTCAAATTTTCAGAGCGGAGATAAGCTTGTTTTTGAGAAGTTCAAAGGCGACTTTGCAATTATCATCGAACTCAAAGGCGACTTCCTTCTGAAGTAGGTGGCACATGGGTTGAGCGATGTTAGAAAAATCCTTAATGAACCGTCTGTAGAAACCAGCGTGCCCTAGAAAAGATCTCACATCGCGAATGCATGCTGGATAAGGCAAGGATTCAATCACCTCAATCTTGGCCTTCTCGACCTCAATTCCCGTGGCTGAGATAATGTGACCTAGAACGAGGGCTCGATCTACCATGAAGTGGCATTTCGCGAAATTAAGGACAAGATTGGTCTCTATGCAGCGTTTTAAACACTTCCTCAATTTATCCATACACTCTGAGAAAGAATTCCCATATACCGTGAAGTCATCCATGAAGACCTCAATTCCATCTTTGACCAATTCGGAGAAAATGCTTACCATACAGCGCTGAAAAGTGGCGGGAGCATTACACAAGCCGAAGGGTATGCGTCTATAAGCAAAGGTGTCGAAAGGGCATGTAGAGGTGGTCTTCTCCTGATCTTCGGGGGCCACTGGGATCTGGTGGAAGCCGGAGTAACCGTCTTGACAGCAGTAGTGAGTTCTGCCCGCGAGACGCTCTAGTATTTGATCAATGAAGGGAAGAGGAAAATGATCTTTCCTGGTGGCAGCATTTAAGCGGCGGTAGTCAATACACGCCCTCCACCCATTCTGGATTCGAGTGGGAATGGACTCGCCATCTTGGCCTATGGTGATAGTTATGCCAGTTTTCTTGGGCACGACATGGATAGGGCTGACCCATGGGCTATCAGAGATAGGATATATGACCCCGACATCCAACAATTTCAGAACTTCCTTCCGGACGACCTCCATCATTGGAGGATTCAGTCTTTGCTGGGCTGACGGATGGTCTTACTAGCATCTTCCTAGTGGATCCGATGGGTGCATAGAGCTGGCGACAAGCCCTTGATGTCGACAATTGTCCAGCCGATGGCTTGTCTGAATTCCTTAAGCAAGGAAATTAGCTCGGACTCTTCGGGATTGTTGAGCTTATTGGAGATAATGATAGGTAGGGAGTTATTGGGACCTAGATAAGCATACTTCAGATGAGAAGGCAGTGGCTTCAGATCGAGGGCTGGAGCCTGATCAATAGATGAAGACAAAGTAACATGATCCGAATGGTTAGGAGATACCATTGGGGGCTTATACTGAACTACAACGCACTCTTCTAGGGTAGCGACGATAGAATGGAGTTCAGGTGGTGTGGAAAGTGTCGAGGCCACGACATATAGAAGTGCTAGTGTTAGACTCCTGTCAAGGGCAAATTTTAAAGGATCATTAGAGTGAAGTTCAGCAAGTTCATCAATAGAAGGATCAATAACATATATGTAATTAACACTAGAGAATTTAGAGGTGTATCGCATGGCTTCTAGCATATTGAATCCGATAATCTCTCCGTCGAACTCTAGAGAGATGGTTGCATCATGAACATCTATCTTTGCTTGGGCAGTGGCTAGAAATGGACGGCCCAGAAGGACATCTGTAGACTTGGTGGAGTCTTCATTCTCCATTGCTATGACATAGAAATCGGCTGGGAATAAGAATTCGCCAACTTGGACTAGAACATCCTTAATTATCCCTTCAGGATAGATGATAGAACGATCAACAAGTTGAATAGCGAGGTCTGTAGGCGTGAGAGGGTCGAGGCCTAGACAGTTATAGATGATCAAGGGCATGACATTGATTCCTGCCCCTAGATCGTACATAGCTTTCCCGATATCGACTGTTCCAATCCGGCAAGGGATGATGAACATTCCTTGGTCCTTGCACTTGGGAGGAATCCTCCACTGGATATGGGCAGAAGCGTTAGCTCCTACACAAATCTTGTTGACCTCGACGAACTTGTTTTTGTTTGTGCATAGTTGCTTCAAGAATTTGGCGTAGCAAGGAACGTTCTTCACTGCTTGGAGAAGAGGGATGTTGACGACTACTTTACTGAACATTTTGAAGATATCTCGGTCTTCCTTCTTCTTTTTGGCCTTTACAAGCTTTTGGAGAAATGGGGGCTCGAGAATCTTATGAATGTACTCCTGGGTGAATTCAGGTGGGTTGGGGTCATTCCTTGGTGAACCCCTGGGAGAGCGAATTCTATCTTCCGTGACTTCAACAAGTCAGGGAACTTTCGGGAGTTTAGTTCTAGGTTTTGGCTTAAGTTTGAATTCTAGAGAATTTGCAGTATCGTGGGCAAGATGTGAGGGAGGTGTCCAGGTCGTTCCACTTCGCAAGGTCACGACACAGACATTGTGCTTTGGATTCGTTTCGGTTTGAGGTGGGAATCTCCCTTGCTTCTTCACTTCCTTCATTTTCGCCATTAGCGTACTCACGTACTTTTTAAGATCGTCAATTTCTTTCTACTGTTCGGGGTTCCGAGGTATTTCTGCATTCGGGGGCACGACAAAAGTCTGATCTTGGGGAGGTTGGCACGTGGGTTGAGGTCTGTAATTCTGCATGTTGGGAGGTGGAGGATGATTTCCATAAGGATTTTATTGGTGCTGTTGGTGGCTAGGTCCTGAAGGTTGAGGGTTAGGAACCCATCCTGGATTTTGCTGTTTCCAGCCTTGATTGTAGTTTTGACCATAAGGAATTGGGACATATTGATCAGCAACATTAACTTGTATTTCGTCCGGAATGTGGGGACATGCATCAGTGGGGTGATCCACAAAATTACAGATTTGGCAGGCCTTGACAGGAGCAGGTTGCCCTGTCATAAAGTTCTGAAACATCCCTGTGAGAGAAGATAGCTGATTCTACAGGGCAGCCACTTGGGCGTCGGGGCCTTAATTGTTGGCAGGGTCAGACGAAGCATTCTTAGCCATGAGTTCTATTGGTGCTCTAGCGGCTATTGGAAGACCTTAGACATAGCCAAGAATGGATGGATCTTGGTGGGAGGTCATAGTACCAATTTAGGGCATCATCTTTGAGAGACCACTAGAAGGCGCGCAACTTGGTTACTCGATGCTGACATTGGTAGCTTTCATGGCCTCGCAAATAGAGTGGAGCTATTGAAGGTGGCAGAGTGCATTTTCCTTGGCAACCCCTCGAAAGATTGAAAGGTGATGTATAACGGCTGACTTTAAGGTCCAGTCATGCTGGACAGCGGGCCAGACAATGTAGCTGCTTGCCATATCAGGAGTTGCATGGAAATTATCAATGGTTTGTTGTGCTGGAGGAGGAGGTGGTGGTGGATCCTCGGGACGTACATGGTCGTCCATTGCGGGAAAATCGAATTGGGCTGCTACTGGATTTTTGAGACTACGGTGGAGATAGGCTAGATCTAGAAAAAACTGACGGTCCTGGCCGGCCAGATTGGAAGGAGATCCACCGAGGGTAGGATGTGGGATCACTCTACGTTGGGTAGATGTTCCTCTGGCTTACCTTCGAAGTTCTCTCTATGTTTTTGTCAATTCGAGGTCTAGAGGGAGTAGATCTGGAGCAGATCTCCTGGTCATACAAAAAAAAACAGAATTAGTACCGTTCAATCCCCGGCAACGGCACCGAAATTTGATCGTTACTCAAATGTATTAAATATTTTCCTGATGCCTAATGCACAAATAAATGTGTACAGGGCAAGACATGGTCGAACCACAAAGATTGAAGGAATAAACTGCTAATAAAGGTGTATGACAAGGCACAAATGAATTAATCGACGCAGATATGGGAGCTAACAAAACAGATAAGTAAAAATATGTAAACCGCAATCATAAAAGTAACAAACATTCGGGGTCTCGAAAGTAAAAAGTAATCAAGGGCAAAATAACAAAAGGTACTCGAGGGCACGAAAAGTAATAAAAGAGATATAAATCAGTTGGGAAGAGGTCTTAGCGAAAGGTGTTCTCGGGTTGCTTTCAAGGTCAGTTAATCATGGGCACGAAAATAGTCCAAGCTCAGGCATAGACCTGCTATAGGAGCCATATTTCCACGTAGGCTCCCTACTTACCTTCGTAGGTAGAAGCAACCCCCCGTTTCCACATATGGGCGGCCTTGACGTTTCACCGTCCTCCCACGCACGAATGCGGGAAGGCACTACTAAAAACGCCCATGAAGTGGAGGCAAGATAGATCTAGGGCGTGACATCTCAGATTGTCAAGCTCACATCACATAACCTAAACAATCAAATACCTCTAGACGAAAGACCTCTCGCGATGTCTACACTAGGTGTCTACTTTATCTCAAGGATTCACGTCAGTTATAACCAAGAGAATGACAATACACATGTAGAAATATTGACAGTTGATCACGCCCTCAACAGTTCTAAATGAGCAAGGATTAAAACGATAAATGATTGAATGTGACAAGAGAATATATTAAGCACACTTTAGGCCTCCTAACTAACCCTTGCAACCCTTGCAACACCCTTCACTAAGAAGGTGGTATTTAGCTACTTATAACCAGATGTAAACAGTAGGTAATGAATATCATTCAAGAAGGAGTAGAGAAAAGGATTAGAGGAAACCAGTAAATGATTTAATAAATTAAAGAAGGAAAGCTTCCTCCTTTACAAAACTGGCGGCTGCTCCAATATTCAAGAGAATAAAATCCCTAGAAATTAGGGTAAGAGAAAGAGGTATTTTTAGTGTCTAGAGTCAGCCTCCCTTACAAAAAACCTAAAGCTTATATAGGCTAAAACTAGCCAGGAGACAAAAATACAGCTAAGAGAGAGAGGGTGTCACCGCTTGGGAGGACGCCAGTACACAAGGGGACCACGTCCTTGCCAGAGAATATTTTGAAATCTTCTGGGATCTTCTGGAAGCGTCTAACACCTTCTGGAAGCTTCTGGAATTCTTTCCTTTGGCTCTTGATGTCTGATTTGATGCAGGGAAGTCGAGGGCGTGAGACTGCTCACTGGTCTGGTTAGCGTCGCGGGTTCGACGACTTCTACTGCTCTAGACCTCGATCTTCAAGACTCTAGAAATGCTTCCAAAAATGCTCGTTTCCGCTCTTTTCTCCCTTTAGGCGCTGATCTGTAAAAAGATGGAAAAAAGGGCAAATCATAACTATCTTGCCCTCAAAAAGGCCGAAAATAAGATAGAAAAACGTACAATAAAGACATGTTATCATGAATATACACAAAATAAGCATTCAATCAAATCCCCCACACTGCTCTAATGCTTGCCCTCAAGCATTTTCAAAACAAAACAAAACAAAAAAGAAATCATGAACCCATAATTTTCTTCAATCATGAGGCTCACCATTGGAATTACTTAGACACTTCTATTACCAAATCCATGTTAGACTATCAAGGACCAATAAATACCCTAAACATCTCAACTTCCAAATAGTGCCATGATATCTAGTTATGCATTCAAGTCACAATTGAGGGAACAAAACAATTTATTGCATTTTATTAAGTCTCGCCCTCAATCTCTGACCATATACAACTGCTGACTCTTAAGCATTTACAAAGAAATTCAACCAAAACTAATTACAATGCATCACGTAGTCACAACAAGGCTTACCTTTCCGCTTCATCATTCTTTCATTAGCCTTTGGCCTAGCCATTTTTTCTTTTCTTTCCTTGCATTACATAATTTTTTTCAAGCTTTCCTTTTGTTCTTTTTTGGCACAACAGTTGCCAGAACTTTCATTTCATTTCCTTTTTTCCTTGTTTCTTCACAACACAATATTTTTCTTTTTTCAGCAGTCCATAAACAAGTAAAATATGCATGGGTTTTCATGCACACCACCATGGTGCTAGTTTTGGCCCTTAAGGGGTCAGTACACTATCGAGAACCAGAAATTTATGGGGGTGAGGATGTTGAACCATCCACGCCTTCTGGAAAAAAAGACTAGTGGTGGAAAATATCATAGGCAATTTCATACATATTTAAAGGAAATGACTCTCATACAAGTACAAAATTGAAGTCTGGGCAACCCTATATGTTTAGAGAAGTCATTTTAATTCATTGTCATGGAAAAATAGTTTTGGTATTCCAACAACCATTTCTCAAACTCCAAGTTAGGTTATTATGAAACTATGAGGATGAGCAAGATATTCTAAGCCATTAGGATATATGTATTTTAAGCATTGACCATGTTATACTCATGCACTCTCCTGATACTAGAGCATGAATTTGGTCAAATAAATGTCATGTGTATTTCAAGTGGTGAGGCAAATGATTGAATGCAAAGTAGGTTCTGATTTGGAAACAAAACATGTATACATTTATGCAAAGATAACTTTGAAACCCACAAAAAGTAAAAAAAAAATATCATGCAGAAAATTCTAATTAAAACTAATTAAGGGATATTGCAAAAATTAGCACCTGCACAATAATTGATTGACTGATTTGGCACCTCCACTGTTTTTTGCATTTAAAAGGTACTTGTATTCAAACAAATCGTCACATTTGGTACCTCTACCTCACGCCGTCCAACAATCACCGTTAAATGTCCTATGTGGCACGCCACGTCGGATACGGCTGACGTGGCGTGCCACATCATAACGTCATGGGGTTGTGTTTGGGGCTATTTTTGGGGTTGTGTTTGGGGTTGTGCTTCGTCAAGGTCTCGGCCATAGTGTGAAAGGTGGTCACCGTTGGTGTTTAGGGCAAGAGAAGGGTGGGCATCGTACCAAATGTCATCTGCATCACTAATACTACACACTTCCGTACCTTCCTCAATGTCACTTTGGCGTTGTGACCAAGAGTAGTCCATTTGGGTAGGGTCATATGGGTGTGGTCTTTGGTAGTTAAATGTGTCTAAGTATTGGCTAGGTGTGTGAGGGGGCGGCTGTTGGGTCGCCGGCGGGTGGAATTTTGCAAGGGCCTCCAAAATGGCCAAATTGGATTGCTCTAGGCGTGCTCCTTGATGGCTTAAAACATCCATTTGATTTATGAGATTGGCGAATGCCGAAGTGGATGTTGCTGATCCCACAGCTTCCCCAATCCAAGAGGTATTTTCTAATGACATAATGAAATGTACCTACAAAATAACAAACACAATTTATATATAAAAGTTAGTCACTCCCTCACGTGTTTGGGCTCTCGTGTTTCACACAAACACTCTAATACACTCACTAACTCACCCACTCTTATCTTCAACGCAAACCAAGTAATTAAGCTTAGCACAAGACTCTAAGACTCAAAACAATACAAGGAGTGCAAAGAAAACAAGCTTAGAAAGAAAGGTAGAGAAGGCTGAATTGATGTTCAAGGATTTAATGCTTTGAACATCAAAGATCTAGAGTAGAAAGATGTAGGAAACAAGGCACGAAAACTCGAAAGGAAGAGGCTAGCTCAATGGACAACTCAAGAAGAAAGTGAAAGAAGCGAAAATGAAATCTACAAAATGGATGCACAAAATGAAAGCTGAACATGCGTTCTTCCAACAATGACACTTCAAAACAGATGTAATTCACTTCAATTGCATACACAGAAGTAGTCTCTTGCTTTTGACTCAATTGTTTTTTTTTTTTTTGAAATGTAGGAACTTGATCACTTTTTTTTTATTTGATCTTTCTTTTAGTTCCTTTCTCTTTTCTTTTCTATTTTTGCAATGAGTGAAGAGAGCTCACTTGTATAACATGTATTCTTGAAAGATGAAGCGAAAGACAAGTAGTTTTGCAATTGAAAAAAAAAATTATCACTAAATGCCAAAAAGTGTGATGTGGCAAGTCAAAGTGATGTGTTAAGTTTTGTGTGGATGACAAAGCAAGTGATGTGCCAAGTGATGTGGCTGTGTATGACAAGCAAGATGTATGTAAAGATGAAGCCCTAGGGCCGGCTAAGTGAGGCAAAGAAGATTAGTGAGCAAGCTGAAATGCTTGGCTCCCAATGAAAGCAAATACTTGGCTCACAAAGGGGGTGATGTGGCCGGCTAGGAGAAGAGTCCAAAAATGATGGTAACTAGCTAGCAAACAAGCAAGTCCACATGGCTCTCGTGGCTCATCATAGGAAGCTCCAATCACAACAATTAATCACAAGTAAGAAGAGGCAATTTCGTTCACTTAGATGCACAAAAATACCAAACAATTCAGCAATTGTGTTTCTTCAAAAATCAGCACACTAGAAGTTAAAAAATTTGTCAAGAACACAAAAGTTTCAAATGAAGATTAATTGAATCCTATGGTAGGAAACAATGTTTAATCCATGGGAATGAAGTTTGAAGGTGTTTGAACCGTGGAAACTCGATGAAAACGAGTTTGAGCAATTTAGTGGAACAGTGACAAAAATGTAGAAAAATAGGAAAAAATTTCAGCCGTGCAAATACTGAAGGAGAGGTTTTTCAAGCGTAGAAATGAGTTTACCAACCTAGAAGATAGCTTAGAGCTCCGCTACCACTTGATAACTTCTCGGTTTCTCTTAGAGGATGAAGCCGTGAGTTCTTGATTGAAAGGATCTAGTCTCCTTTGGGAGGTGGTAAACACAAGGATTGATGGTGTTTAGATGGTGTTTAATGGTGTTTAATGGAGAAGATAATGTCGCTAGAAGGAGTGCGGATTATGCAGCGGAATATATGGATGAAATGGAGAGTGTATTGATGGAAAACAATGTATTAAACTTGTATTCAAATGATTACAAGGATCTCTTAATCGTGCTTGATAACAATACTCTTAGCAACAAGGGCATTCTCGTCTTATACCTTGCTGAGGGAGAAAAAGACTGCTACTACCGCCCTGGTAGCCTCGGGGCTATTGCCTCTGGGATAGTCGACATCAGCGAGGGGATCCCACACGTCGCTTTGCCATGACACAGGGCGTTATCCCATCCCAGGCCAAACCAAGCATCTCGCTAGGGGCCTAGGCGTTTCCTTACCTAGGTAAACGCCTACCCCTATACATATATCTATCGCATCGGCAACACATAACACCATGGAAAACTCTCACCCCCTGACGGGCGCGTTAGCGCTTCATGACCAAAATCACCCAGAAATGTCGCGCTCTTGCCTATAAATACCCCCGCCCCAAAAGGAGAAGGGTAAGCCTAAGATTGCTAGCCAAAGCTCTGTTATTTTACACAATCATTACTGACTTAAGCATCGGAGTGTTTACGCCGGAGACCCCCTCCAGCGCCGTGCAGGTACATTAGACGCCGTGGATCGTCGACTTCAGGGCTCAGGATCCCCTGCCACCCCTCAGTGAATAGTCTGAATCTTATCAAATTGGTGCTCTCGTTAAGAGTTTTGAGTTTATTAAGTGAGCGTCCTTAATATCCAAGCTCAGTTCTTCCAAAATTTCGAAGCATTATGGAGTCCGGCTCAGATCCCGCACTGTCCCAACCTTCTAGCCTCCCGTTTTCTACTCGTAGACGACTTTTCCCTTTCGCTACCGCTGACGCCTCTACCACGGTGCAAGAAATTCCACCCGGCATGTCGGATCCCTCTTCCGAATAAGTGGTGGGGGCATTTGCATCCCAGACATATACTCCTTTATCTCATATGCCAGGACCTAGTTACACTACCCCCCATTCGAGGGCACCCGCGGTAGACGGTGAAGGCAATCCTCTCACGAATTCAATAGTGGCCCTTCGAGCCCAGCTAGATCAGCTGACGAAACTAGCTGCAGGGTTTACGCCTCATGTTTCGGGACCTAGCATGCCTTCTCATATAGTCTTTACTCCGTCCATCATTGCGGATCGACCATTGTCACCTTGATAATCTAGGGGTTTCCCATCATCTCTACCTTTGACATCAGCCCTTGTCAGTGTCATGCAACTTGCGCATAGACACGCTGAACCATTGGAGCAGCGTAGGAGGGAAGCCTTGTCTTCGAAGGGGAGCGATGGGATGGTGAATATAGAGATCCCTGGGATAATAGATAAGACGAGATGTTCAGGGACCCATCTCCCAGGCACAGTGAGAGATCGAGCAGCAGAAGACATCGAACTCGAACGCCAAGAAGTCGCAGTCGGTCTCCGAGGCGGCATCGTGAGCATGATTTTTGAGCTCTTAGGCAGCTCAACGAACCCTTCCCCCCACGTCAACCGTAGGAGATTCCTGACGACAGCAGTGGTCATCCGTTCAGCTACCGTGTCAGACATCACCGGGTCCATCGGCATGTAAAACTCCTTGTGGAATCATACGATGGCACAAAGGATCCAATTTCTCATCTTAACAAGGTGAAAGATTTTGTACAGTTTCAAACTCACAGAGACGCCGCGTTATGTCAAATTTTTGTAATAACGCTATCTGGTGTAGCGCGTCTTTGGTTTGAGGGACTTCCGGCAAGTTCCATTGATAATGTTTCCCAACTGGAAGCTAAATTTTGGAGCCGGTTCAGCAGGGCTGTTCCTATTAGAAAATTAGCGGCAACGTTATTCGATATTCACCGAAAGCCGTAAGAATCCCTGAAGGATTTTTTGAGTCGTTTCGATCTAGAGATGTCGCTAACGCCAGGGGTCACCATTGACTTCGCTGGTTAAGCTTTGAAGCGTAACTGTCGTTGTGGGAAGTTACGAGATACTTTAATGGTGGATCCACCATCGAATTTAGATGCGTTGAGGCTGAAAGCTCACAATTATGCGAGAATGGAGGAAGAAGAAAATAGAGAACGAATTCCGAATACATCTCAAGATGCGCATCCAGCCCCCAGCGTCCGCGTCAGCGCCATTCCTGACACACAGCCGACCGACGAGTATTGGCAGTGAAAAGATCACATTCCCAGACCCTCAAACCAACAGAGGGGTAACTTCTCGAGGGGAAAATTTGGAAATTTCCCTACCGGAAAGCAAACGGACCCACCCAAGGGGCGAATATACGACCCTGACCTTCCATCTCTTATACTTCCCAGAGCAGAAATCTTAGCGATAGTTCAGCAGCGAAACTTACCTATCCATTACCCAGCTCCTGTAAAACTAGGGGTAATTATGGGAGGAAGAGAAAATGCATTCTGCAAGTTCCATAAAGTCAAAGGGCACTCCATGGATGTGTGTAGAGAATTGATATTAGCGATAGAGCGCTTAGTCGAGGAGGGCTACCTCGGGGAATTTGCCACCAAAGCAAGGGAGGAAAGCAAGAACAGTTCAGCAGACAGGACGGCTGATGACAGGCAGCCCCCCTGATACGATCCCAAGATGTATCACGCGACTACATGGACAAAAGCGTCAAGACATGATGGAGCAGATGGAATCCGATCAGAGGTCCAAAAGACTTGATGAAAACCTCTATGTGTTATGTTTATTGTGTCCAATTGTCAGAGCATTCGGACAAGTAGATCTCAAGGAGATTTGACATGACAATCTCGCACACAGCAGTTCTAGGCGCAGACACAACAGGCAACTTTGTTGGAATGTAGCTGGCGCTGTACAGGTCCAAATTGTACGATCGACCACGCGTTGGAAACTTCAAGATGTTATCTTTCATTTGGGATAAGATTAAACTCATTTGGCCCAGTGGTTTAAAAGTTATGGAAGTCTACATTATGGTGCGCAGTCTGTCCGCGAGACAACATACGACTTGAAGTTTCTGCCCAAACCTTGGCCCGATGATGGAGAACTCGAAATGAGCTGCTGGAATGTATTTAATTATATTTATATTTACTTTAAATTAGTTTCCTTAGTTAATTAGTTAAATAATGGCAACAACTTTTGTTTCCATTTATTTAACTAATTAGTTGATTAGTTTCCTTAATTAATTAGTTAAATAAATGGCAGCAACCTTTGTTTCCATTTATTTAATTAATTATTTAATTAGTTTATTTAAATTAGTTAATTAAGTTAATTTCCTTAATTAGAACTCCTACTTCTATTCCTATTAGGGTTTGCTTGTAAACTCTTTATAAGGAGCCGTTTAGCTCCATTATTGGGTGGCTTTTATTTGATAATTTCAGAACCATTGTTCTTCAATATTTGCCCCTTGTTCAACATGTGGAACCTTGTTCTTCTTGAGTCTGTAATACTTGAGTCGTATACAAGTAAATCTTGGAATTGCGTTATTGTGTCGTTTCTCTTAGTGTGATTCTCACATCGTTGAGTCTAGTCCTAAGAATCCGATTCAAGATCCTTGACTTGAAATCGATTAGGGCTCTTAGGATAGGTTAGCTAAGTGGTCTAAGCTCGTACTTGTCGAGTTCATTACTTCCGCATCGAAATCCATCTTTGAACAACGATCAGAATTGGTGCTACGCATCCTAAGCAACTAGGATCGTATCCGTTGGTAGCGGAGCTTAAGGCGTTCAAAGATTGGTAAGTATATTTAATTGTATTTTTAGTTTTCATTGCTGAAATCGGTATTCCCAACTACTCCATTCAAAACCGATTTCATTGTTGTGCTTGGCAAATTTCTGGTAGTGTCGAAATTGAATTTTAATACATAGCTATTGAAGTCTGACTTTGGTTAGAAAGGTCTTGCTGGAAAGCTAAACCTGTTAGGTTTCTGAATCAAAAAGAATCAAGTGATTCGGACACCGGAGTCAAAAGTTATAGTCGATTTACTAAATTGTGTTTTCTGCCAAATCCTGCACAATTTTCAGTTTTCGAAATTGGATTTTAATATATAGCTACTGAAGTCCGTTTTGAGTGAAAAAGGATCCATTGGAAGACTGTGTTTGTTGGGCTTCCGAATCAAAAAGAATCAGTCAATTCGGAGTTCAGAGTAAAATGTTCTGATCAAAACAATAAATTGTGTTTTGCTGTCAAAAAAAAAGGGGGGGGGGGGAACAGCAACTTCAAAAGAATCAAGAGAAGGTTGTATTGGATAAAAAAAAAAAGAGAAAAAAAAGAAAAGAAAATTCCAAAAGAAAAGAAAGGAATTCAATTCTGCAAATACAAAAATATATAGAAGTATTTGCGCCACAAAAGTCCTATTTATCAAGGAAGCGAATTGAAGTGCGATTGGATATTAAAATCAGAACTGAAATTGAATTTGTTTGAGTCCTTTCGAGTCAATTTGAGCTTTCTTTGATTCCTTGAAATTGCCTTCTACTCTACTTGCTATTTGTTTGATTGGTTGTTCTTGCAATTACTCAAATATCAAGTGTCACCATTTTTTTCAGTGCTAGTTGTCTTTGAGAGTCTTCTTGGAAGCCTTTTTCTTGAACTCTTGAGTCTTATTAACACTTGAACAATTGCAAGGATTATTTGAGTGAATTTTGTGAGAGTATTAGAGAGTTCAAACACGAGAGTAAACACGTGAGGGAGTGCTAGGATTAGTGCAATTTTACGTTTCTTTTCGTGTTGTGAATTTACAGGAATTACAGAATGTCTTACACGCAATGGTCTAAGGGGCGAGATTATGAGGATGATGCCTATCCGAGGCAAGGGCAGCATGATAGGCGTGAAAGGAGGAAGATCTCGATTGGTTTGAGAGATAACGCCGAGACATATAACAAAGGTGAGTCAAGGGTAAGACTTCCGCCTTTTGAAGCAGTGTACAATCTGAATGCTTACCTGGATTGGGAGCGAGATGTACAATCTATTTTTTGCTACCATGATTATTCGAAAAGGAAGAAACTAGAGCTAGCAGCAGCTGCGTTTAGTGGAGACGTTAGATGTTGGTGGGAGCAAACTAATCTTAAGCGAGCCAATGCGAGGGATGTATCAATTGAGACCTGGAATGGGATGAAAGCAGTCATGAGAAATCGCTTTGTCCCTACTAACTTCAGCCATGAGCTTCTCCGAAAGTTGGAGACCTTGACACAAGGAAATAAGAGTGTTGAAGAGTACTTTAATGAGATGGAGATCGCTTTGGAGAGAGCACAAGTCAAGGAGACCAAAAAGGAGACGATGGCAAGATTCTTCGAAGGCCTCAATCGAGAGATAACTGATCCACTGCATTACACTGAGTTCTTCTACTTAGAGGATATGTTACAAACAGTGATCAATATAGAGAAGCAAAGGAAGAAGAGGTCTCTTTATCCTAGTATCAGACCTACTAAATCAAAGGCGAAAGATGAGAAGCAAAAGCAACTTGTGAAAGCTTATGCCGAGTCTGAAATCATAAGGGATATTGAGAGAAAAAAAGGAGAGTTGAGTGAAAAGAAAGAGAGCAATATTGAGGAAAACATCCCCCATGAAAAGAGTGAGCATGGGAAAGAAGATGAAATAAAAAACAGCCCCTATGAAAATAGCGAGCATGGGAAAAGAGATGAGAGTTTAAAACACTTGCATGAAAATAAAGAGCATGCAGAGAGTGGCATCATTAAAAAAGGAGAGATGTGTGTTTATGCCAAGAGAGAACAAGTGAGGGATGCATTACATGTGCAAAAAATCTGTTTTGGCGCAAGCCACCAAAAACTGAATTTTTGGCCATTGCGCTTAGATTTTCCTAACCCTAATCCAAATATTTTCTCTTCTATTATTATTTCTCCTCGTGTGCAGAACAAGAGCAGGCTGTTAGCAGAAGAGAAGCCTCTTACCTTACCACGAAGAAGAGGGAAAAAACCTTGCGCATCCGTGGTGCCTATTTCGGCAAACCCTAACCGAAAGGGTATGGTACGGTTTTCTTTTCCTAAGTCTAATTTGGTTGAGTATACTAACCTTCTTGATTTTTATAAATCTGATTTTTATTTAAATGATGATGGTTATATGCAAGCACCGAAGGTCAAGTCATATGCCTTTGAAAATTACTCGCGAAAGCGAAAACAGTTTGGTATGATGACTAGGCCGGGAGACATGGATTGTGTTGTCTCCAACACAAATTTAATTGGATTCTCACATGCTTTTACATTAGATAAATATTCTGCCAAGTGTGAATTTTATGAAAATTTTGTGTTTAAGTCGACAGGATTTGGAGGAGCTCTTTTCAGACGCAATCGCTTATATCGGTCGCATGATCTTTTGCGAAATTTTGTTGAGCATGATGTGTTTGATGATTGCTTGATGAGTTGCTGTGATTTAATTAATATTACTAGTTTAATTTATGGGAATGATGTCTTCACATGATGTTCCTTTGAGTCTTATTGGTAGTATTGATAAAAAGTCACTTAGTGAAAAATCGCTTGAGGTTACACCTAGGGTTAATCTTTATGCTAATGATTCTAATTTTTGTGAAGTCTATAAAGATTATTTATTTGACACAAAATCTATGTTTTGTATGCATAAAGGATATCATAGCAAGCATGAGCGCTTAATTTGGTTGTGTAGTTCGTTACACGATTTGACTGTGTATTGGTCATATGATGCTGGTTTGATACATCAATATAGCGCAACTATTACTAACATATTCTTTAAGGATGTTATGCTTTCACATGTTGTTCCTTGGAGTATTGTTAGTAATCACAGGGAGGAGTCACTTAGTGACTCATGGATGGAATTGTGGAGGAGGCCGAGCGCGACGATGCTAATTGAGACATCTTGTCAACCACAATTTGGAGTTTCAAGCAATGTGGATCCATGGACACTTGAGTCTTCATGACATGTTTCGGTTTGTAAGTATGAGTTTACATGGAAGCAATGCTTTCAATTTATTTTATTTACTTACTTCCTTTCGGTACATGCTACTGTTTTGGGATTCTTGCTTAAACTCATATATGGTTTCATTCTTATAACATTATTCGGTTTAATGTTGCTGTCATTGAGTGTATTATTAAGTATAAGTGGTAGCAAAGAGATCGAAGTAATGCGGACAGCCCATGGACAAGCCAAGCGCTATGGTGCGCGCTTGAGTGTCAAGATGGTAATTTTGGGAAACCATGGAAGGATGAGTGGATCCTTCAAGATAAGAGCTTGGGTTTGGCAGCACTTACGCCGGAGACGGTCCCTAAACGAAGTTCAAGCAAGAGTAGCCGCTTGGAGCAATCATCTTACTCGACGCTTTGACATGTTCAAAGACATTGCTGCCAAGTTGAATTTACAAGGTTGGTATGGTTCAATTTGTGCTTAATTTGATATTACTAACTTAAGGTATTGTGGTGTAGGTCCTAGGTACAGATTCGAGGTCGAATCTTTTCGAAGGGAGAGGGAATGATGTGAATCCTCACACATACCTTAGCATATCATGCGTCTTACCCTTGAAGCGCAAGAGATGGCGAGTATGCTTTGAGCATATAATGGGGAAGCTTTCCTGGACAGATTTTGCTGAGCAAGATTCGAGGACGAATCTTTCTGAAGAGGGAGGGAATGATACAATCCCAAGATGTATCACGCGACTACATGGACAAAAATGTCAAGACATGATGGAGCAGATGGAGTCCGATCAGAGGTCCAAAAGACTTGATGGAAACCTCTATGTGTTATGTTTATTGTGTCCAAGTGTCAGAGCATTCGGACAAGTAGATCTCAAGGAGATTCGAGATGACAATCTCGCACACAGCAGTTCTAGGCGCAGACACAACAGGAAACTTCGTTGGAATGTAACCGACGCTGTACAGGTCCAAATCGTACGATCGACCATGCGTTGGAAACTTCAAGATGTTATCTTTCATTTGGGACACGATTAAGCTCATTTGGCCCAGTGGTTTAAAAGTTATGGAAGTCTACATTATGGTGCGCAGTCTGTCCGCGAGACAACATACGACTTGAAGTTTCGGCCCAAACCTTGGCCCGATGATGGAGAACTCGACATGAGCTGCTGGAATGTATTTAATTATATTAATATTTAGTTTAAATTAGTTTCCTTAGTTAATTAGTTAAATAATGGCAACAACTTTTGTTTCCATTTATTTAACTAATTAGTTAATTAGTTTCCTTAATTAATTAGTTAAATAAATGGCAGCAACCTTTGTTTCCATTTATTTAATTAATTAGTTTATTAGTTTATTTAAATTAGTTAATTAAGTTAATTTCCTTAATTAGAACTCCTACTTCTATTCCTATTAGGGTTTGCTTGTAAACTCTTTATAAGGAGCCGTTTAGCTCCATTATTGGGTGGCTTTTATTTGATAATTTCAGAACCTTTGTTCTTCACTATTTGCCCCTTGTTCAACGTGTTGAACCTTGTTCTTCTTGAGTCTGCAATACTTGAGTCGTATACAAGTAAATCTAGGAATTGCGTTATCGTGTCGTTTCTCTTAGTGTGATTCTCACATCGTTGAGTCTAGTCCTAAGAATCTGATTCAAGATCCTTGACTTGAAATTGATTAGGACTCTTAGCACAGGTTAGCTAAGTGGTCTAAGCTCGTACTAGTCGAGTTCATTACTTCCGCATCGAAATCCATCTTTGAACAACGATCAGAATTAGTGCTACGCATCCTAAGCAACTAGGATCGTATCACCCCCCAACGCCACAAGGGCCAACGCCATCCCCATCGGAAGAAATAAAGAAACGTTTGTGGTTAGCGAAGATGACGTTCCTATGATCAATATTATAGCGGGAGGCACCCCGTACTGTGATGAGCCTATGGTGTCAACACCCGCGACGGGCGACAAGCGAAAAAGGGAAAGTACATCAGCAAAAAGTGAAGTGATAAGCGCATTAGATTGAATGGTGCAATCATTTTCCGAAGAGGATGAAAAAGGCGTTGCCTACCCACACAATGATGCGCTGGTAGTCACACCCATTATCGGCAGCCACAAAATCAGAAGAACTCTCATTGACAATGGAAGCGCGGTCAATCTTTTCTCGCTCGAGGCATACAACCTAATGAAGCGTCCGGACAGCGAGCTAGCGCCTTGTAAAAAGCCAATAATTGGAGTAGATGGGGTCCCAATCCCAGTGGCAGGAGTTACATCACTGCCAGTATACTTTAGAGAGGACACGTCCAAACGGTCAGAGGAATTATTATTTTTGGTCGTAGACTTATCATTGCCCTACAATGCTATACTCGGGCGGCCATACCTCAACCGTTTTGGAGTTGTGATATCGCAAAAACACCTGAAGATGAAATACCCTTCATGGGATGGGGTAGTCTCGATCAAAGGGGATCAAAAGCTAGCTGCCGAATGCTATCTACTTATGACCCAAAAAAGTTGCGATCGTTACGTGTGCGTAGCAGATGATCCCTTCGAGGATAGAGAGGAAAAGTGCACTTAACTAGTAGATAATATGAGGTCAATCCTTGTTAGTGGAGTTGAAGAGGTAAATTTCTTGGTTAGCAAAAAATTGAATTCAGAGGAAAGCGCACAGTTAACGCAACTGTTGAATGAATGCAAAGGAGAATTCGCGTGGAGCCCAGCAGATATGCCTGGAATTTTGCGAGAAATAGCAGAGCACCGACTCAACGTTAACCCTAACGCCAAGCCCGTCCAACAAAAGTGGCGGGCCTTTTCCCCAGAAAAGATGATAGCCATTGAGAAAGAGGTATTAAAACTCATGGGAGCCGGGTTCATCCGAGAAGTCCAATACCCGACGTGGTTGGCTAATCCTGTCTTAGTTCTAAAACCTAACGGAGAGTGGCGTATGTGCATTGACTTCACAGATTTAAACGACACTTGTCCCAAAGACTGCTATCCCCTGCCCCGAATCGATCAATTGGTCGACCAAACTGCTGAGTACGCCTATCTAAGCTCGTTAGATGCTAACTCGGGATACCACCAAATTCCCATGGCCGTGGAAGACGAAGAAAAGACCGCCTTCATCACCCCAAAGGCCACCTATTGCTACACCGCAATGTCGTTTGGATTGAAAAATGCCGGGGCTACTTTCCAACTTATGGCAAACAAAGTTTTTGAGAGGCAGATTGGGAAAAAGGTGGAGGCCTACGTGGATGATATACTTGTCAAAAGCCGAAGCTTTGAGGACCACCTGGCTGATTTGGAAGATGTTTTTGGTGTGATGAGGGAATACAATATGAAGTTGAACCCCCGTAAATGCATGTTTGCATTCCAAACGAGCAAGTTCTTAGGCTATGTGGTTAGCCAGAAAGGCATCTAGCCTAACCCTTCGAAAGTAAAGGCAATTCAGGATATGATATCCCCTCGAACCGTTAAAGAAGTACAGAAGCTCACAGGACGCATCATCGCGTTAGGGCAGTTTATCTCTAAGCAAGGTGAAAGATGCCTACCTTTCTTTAAAGTCATTCGTAAGAAAGCCCCTTTCGGATGGACAGAAGAATGTGAAGAAGCGTTTGCCAGCATAAAAGCCTACCTGTCGTCTGATCTAGTATTGACAAGACCTGAGCCAGGCGACGCCTTATATTTGTATCTGGGTGTCGCCGACGAGGTGGTCAGCGCTATTCTTGTACGAAGCGATAAACATATTCATCGCCCCGTATTCTTTGTCAGCCACATACTGAAAGATGCTGAACTACGGTACACCCACCTTGAGAAAATAACCTTTGCTCTTGTGCATGCAACGCGGAAGATGGATCGGTACTTCCAAGCCCATCCTGTTGTAGTACTCACTGATCAGCCATTGGGAATTGTTTTTAGGAAACCCGAGTCTTCAAGGCGGATGCTGATTTGGGCGATCGAGCTCGAGCAATATGGGTTACAGTATAAAGCTAGACCGTCCATCAAAGCCCAAGCGTTAGTAGACTTTATAGAAGAATGCACATTTACGCAAGGACCCCTGATGGACCCACCGGAAGAGGAAGCGAGAAACTCAAATCTTCCGTGCCCGGACACATATAGCGACACATGGATCATCCATGTAGTTGGAGCCAAAAATCAAGAGTTAGCCGGCGCAGGAATTTTCATGATAGGACCCAACGACATACAGATGCATTATGCCATCAGGATTCTACAACCACTGTCCAACAACGCAGCTGAGTATGAAGCGTTACTAGCGGGGCTCAGGATAGGCAACAGTCTCTATATTGAAACCACCTGCGATGAAAGAGCGGTGTGTGATCCACAGCTAAAGATACGTGGGGACTCCAAACTAATAATAGATCAAGTCTTGGGAAACTCTCAAGCCCGAGAGCCTATCATGACTCAGTATCTTGCAAAGGTAAAACGTGAGCTAACGGAAATACAGAAAAAGGGCATTCAAGTCTGCTTCGAGCATATTCCTAGAGAAGATAATACCGAGGCCGATAGCCTCGCCAAAATGGCAGCCAACCCGGCAGCCTACGTACCCAAAGAGGTACATTACAGCAAAATACCAGTGCCCTCCTTCATGGAGGAGCAAGCGTCTCTTTGCGTGGAAGAAATGGAGAGTGATTGGAGAATCCCCGTTATAAAATATCTAAAACATGATGAGCTGCCAGTAAACAACATCGAAAAGAGGAAAATTTTAAAACAAGCGGCGCGGTGCACATACTACAACGGGGAGTTGATTAGGAAGTGTTTTTCCCATCCAGCTGCGAAGTGCATAACGGAGCAGGAAGGCCTCCACACCTTGCGAGAAACCCACGAAGGAATATGCGGCATGCACGTAGCCGGTGGCACCCTAGCAGCACAGGTCTTTCGGTCGGGATTCTATTGGCCCACCATCCACAGAGACAGCCACAACTTTGTGAAATCTTGTCAAAAATGCCAAGAATACGCAAAGATTCCCCGAAGACCAGCCGAACAAATCTCAGAAATCGTTGCTCCTTACCCGTTTGTCAAATGGGGCATCGACATTCTGGGCCCATTTCCCAAAGCCAAGTCTCAACTCAAGTTTATGGTCATAGCTGTAGACTACTTCATGAAGTGGGCAGAAGCAGAAGCGGTGGCAACCATTACCACGGAAAAAATTTGGCGTTTCTTTAAATATCAAATCATAATGCGATTCAGAGTACCTTGCATATTGGTTAGCGACAACGGAACACAATTTACAAGCCAATTTTTCATAGATCAGTGTGCAGAATTCTAAATTGAGCAGAGATTCTCTTCTGTAGCACACCCGCAAACCAATGGTCAGGCAGAGGTGACCAATCGCAGTATCCTCAGCGGCATTAAAAGGAACCTAGAAGGTTCTAAAAAGAAATGGGCAGACGAACTGCCGTATGTAATGTGGGCCTACCGCATGACCATCAAAACTACCACAGGAGAAAGCCCCTTTGCGTTAGCCTTTGGCACAGAGGCTGTCACGCCGGTAGAAATTGGCACCCTAAGCCTTCGTGTGGCATACTTTAATGAAGAAATAAATGAAGAAAGGTTACGTGCTAACCTAGACGTGCTGCTAGAGGTACAAGAGGAGGCCCTCCTGAAAACTTTGCATTACAAGAGGAAAATGGCACAATATCATAATAGACAAGTCAAAGAGCGGCTGCTCAAAGCGGGAGATTTGGTGCTTAGAGACAAGCGAGCGGCAGGGCAACGCATGGGAAAACTTAGCCCAAATTGGGAAGGGCCATATCGCGTCAATCGCGTCGTCGGAAAGGGGGCATATCATTTGGAAACACTTGACGGTACTCCCTTACTAAACTCTTGGAATATAGCCCGCTTGAAACTATATCATGCTAGGAGCTGATCTCTCTTGCTTGACATTGTTAACATTGCTCTAACGCATAAATAAAAGGCATTTTTGTGCATATTGTGGCCTATAATACACAGATAATGAAGAATGCCAGGAGTGAAAATCCTATCCTTGTGATGGCTGGTCCTGATCAGACAGCTCATTAAGACGAGGCACACCCTGGCATAAATAGCGTTGGGAGTGAAAATCCTATCCTTGTAGTAGCCGTGCTAACACAGACGGGCCATTAAGACTAGGCACGCCCCAACGCCCCCGGGAGTGAAAATCCTATCATTGTGGTAACCGTGCTCACAAAGACGGCCCATTAAGACGAGGCACGTCCCGGCATCCTTGGGAGTGAAAATCCTATCCTTATGGTAGCCGTGCTCACACAGACGGGCCATTAAGACGAGGCACGCCCCAAGGAGATAGTAACTCCATCCTGGAAGTGAAAATCCTATCCTTATGGTAGCCGTGCTCACATAGACAGACCATTAAGACGAGGCACGCTCTTGGGACGCGAGGTTTCAACGCTTGGGAGTGAAAATCCTATCCTTGTGATGACCGATCCTGATCAGACGGCTCACTAAGATGAGGCACGCCCCAAGCCGATTGATGGCATTTGAAACAAGGAGAGATATCCCAGCCAGTAACCGAGCGGTTGATACCCGGTGAAGTTGGGCTGGAGAGATGTCTCTATCGCAACAACAAGCGTCATAAACATACTTAGCAAGGCTAAGTGATTCGGGCTCCCTAATAAGAAAGGGCAACATGAAGCTATGCCCGACACAGAGGGAAATAATAACCACTTTGTTCTTTGAAATATCACGGAAGACATAATAATAATGCAGTGTTAAATGCAGTATTGAGCACGCGACGCGAAGAAATAATTTCCTGATTCCCAACAGAGGATAGAGTATGCAAAGGCGCCATAGAAAAGCCTACCTCAGAAAATGAGCCGCTATGAAACACTGTGCCTGTAAAAGACAGAAATGTTTTAGCAACTGCGGATGGTGCGTACACAACGGTTAACTAACCACGTAAGGTATGATAACCACCTCATTATGATTTTGGCAATGGGGCTTACTAATCTTGTTGTGACAGTAACATCACGAAACAAGACCAACAAAGAAATTATAGACAAAGTAACGACGTAAAAGGAAGATGATATCGTCAAAAGTTACAAAACATTCCCAAAGGATAGATTAAGACACCCTGGCAACAAAAACAATCAAGAGGAAAAGGGCAAAGTTTAAGAAGTAGCTGACGCGTCGTTTCCTCCTTGCTTGGCGGCCCTCGCACTATAGAAATCCTCGTCAGACACATGCGAAGACCTCTCCTCAAAAAAGTCAGAAAGAGTTTTAATCTGATCGTCGTTCACCCTATGATGACGCATGAAGGCCTCTGACATAAGCATCGCACCCTCTCTCAGATACCAACGGTATTTCTCGGCAGAAAGGCTAAGATCGGCAGCCAAGTCAGCATTTTGTTGCCTCTCTGACGCTAGTGCAGCCTCTTCTCCAGAAAGGCGCGTGCTTAGAGCAGTGCTTTTTGTTTCTCCTCCTCTAGCGCAAGCTTGGCAACCTCTGCCTCTTGTTTAGCAGTCTCCGCATCTTGCTTGGCAACCGTTATAGCATCCAAAATCCTCTGACGCTCAGACGACAGGGTATCTATTTCACTTTGTTTCTCCTCCGCCTCCTTAGCGTTGGGTTCACCCATGTAATGAGCATGGCAGAAGGAGGAAAACATTTGAAAACGAAGAAAATCCATGCGCCCTTGGTGACTCTTGGCTAAAAATACATCCTTTTCCCCCTGATACGACATCATTCGAGCCGCCAGCAGAGACGCAGACGCAAGGGTAGCCTCAACACTATCAGTCTCCAAGGTTGGAAAAGCCTTCTCCCTTATGCGACTCAAATTAACTTGATGGGTGGGGAAGGTAGCAGGAGAGTACGAAGAAACGCCAAACATCAAGTCAGAAGCAGAGTCGCCTCTCGCGACAGGTAGCGGAGATAGAGGAACAAAATTCAGGCGGGCAGGAGAAGGAGGACGGTTAGTAGTACCCTCTGCGGTAGAAACAAAAGATTCACCACCACCAACCGTTTCATAGCCCAGCATGTCTGAGGAGAAACCTATAGGGCCAGAAGTGGAATGGAGGGGGGAATTAGCAATAGCGTGAGGGTTGATAGCAGGATCGCCACTGGGAGGTGTGCCACCCCCCACGGTAGTCACCGGGATTGGATTAGCGCCAGATGAAAGTGAGCTAGTAGTTCAAAGATCGAGGCAAACCCTCTTTCGGCGCTTGACAAGCTCGCTCGCAAATGATATATTTTCGTCAGAAGGGGAATGAGTGGAAGTAGTGCCAATCTCCTAAGAAGTAAAATGCAATAAGGAAACTGTAGAAGAAGGAAGAAAGTAGTAGGGCAATGGATAAGGATACCTGACCGAAAGAGGAAACCAGGGGAATCCCAGTAGGAATTGAACCGGTAGGCACGTCGGAGGAAGCGGTAGCTTGATAAGTAGCAGGGAGCGCGGCGGCTGCCTTCTTGTTTCTTTTTCTTCTTGTAATACGCGCTTGTGAGGGTGGCGCTTGAGCAGTAACGGTAGCTCCTTTAGAAAGCGGTACGGCTAAAGTAACACTGGTAGCCTCAGCCTCAACGGCAGCAGCAGCAGCAGCGGCAGCTTGGCCCTTTTTCGCTTCCTCCCTTCTTTTCTTCCTCCAAATATATTCGGGCTCCTAACCAGGTAGATGCACTGCACAGTTATGAAAATGTTAGCGTTAGCATTCCCCAGCAACGCAAAAGAGGAAGGGCAAACACTCACCCTTTTTACATTCTATAACTGCCACTCCGTTTGCCACTCCACGAGGATCAGTAGCAACACTAACGGAAAAGCCCTGAGGAAGTCGAACATTGAAATCGGATAAACTACGATGGACTAGGGGAAAGTATAAAGAGCAGTGGGGTTATGATTGATTTTCTCCTCCCTAGCAGATTTTTGGGAGTTTTCCCCCTCAGTAGATGCTAAAGCAGATTTTGAAGAACGAGTCTTCGGCATAACTAGTAAAAAAGGGGAAAAGAGAGTAAGAAAAGAGTGAAAAAGTGAGTACCTTTGTGAAAGAAACCCCAAGAATCCTAGAACAAAGAAGAAGGAGCGACGTGAATTATTTTCGGAACAAAGCAGTGAGCGAAGAAAGAGATAAAAAAGAGAAGAAGAGAGAAGGCGGGGAAAAACATTATATAACCCTGAAAGAGTCAAAAGGGTGTGACCAGTTAATAGTCGACACATGGCAAGATAGCACAGTGAAAGGACGCGACACGCGCGAAGGGCACAACTTCAAAAGGGAGACGCTTCAGTCCTCGCTGCTCCCTAGAAGGTGTTTATCTCAAATGCTTCATCGCAGGAAAGACACGTCTTTTCCCATCATTACCTTTCGACCGCATTAATAAGGGAATTCATAGCATTTAATGCTCTAAAAAGTAGCACCAGCTCTGACACGCGGTCTCATGGCGTTAGCCTTATTACATCAGCAAAGCATAAGTAATTTAAACAATACATCAAAACCCAGCGTTTGAAGAAGAAATAGCAATGATCCCATGGCGTTAGCCTTATTACAAGAATAACAATAACAAATGTCTTTGGAGAGCGATTGATTAAAGAGCAAACAAATACAAATGAAGAGAGGACAGCAGTCAAGAGTAAGGTCATTATGCTCTACCGCCATCGCCACCGTCGCCACTAGACTTCTCCTCCCCTAAGGCAGACATTTCGTCCTCATTCTTATTAACTTTGTCTATTATGGTAGAGGCATATTCGGCAATCTTGGCGGGATTGGAGGAATCACTTCCGAAATAGGCAGCGAGCCCAGAAGTGAGGGCCTCCAGAACTTTCTCTTTCCAACGTTCCATCCTTAGAGGAAGCTTGGAAAAATCCTCATTTTGTGCCAGCATCTCTTCGTGAAGAAGAAGATTTTTCTTCTTTTCCAAAGCCAACTCTGCCTCCAGAACATCGATTTTCGCTTTCCCTTTAGATTTTTCTCTGCTCAGGTCCTTTCGCGACTCATCATACAGACGCGTCAGCAACCTCATTTGGTCTAACGATCGGTCAAGCCTCACCTTCTAAGCTTGCATGGTGCGGGCAGAATCTTGCAGTTCGCTGTCAAAAGCCTCTACCGCATAGTGAAAGTAGCGGAAGATATCTAGAGAATCATTTACAACGTGTCTGCAGCGAGCCCTTGGTGAAAGCTGAAGAAATTTCTCCTTCTCTGAAGAAGAGCTCATCATCTCGCCTACTAGGGGCGCCGTGAGTTCATCCCTTGAGAAAGGATTTTGTACCCCCGCAACATGTAAACTGTTGACGACCAATCCCGCCAAATCCATGCGATAGCACGGAGTCCCCTTGGGGCCATCAGGAGAGAGATTGAGCATCAGAGTCGGAGGGGAGCCTTTATTACTCACCTCTGAGACAGAAGTGAAAAAAAATTGGGGAGGAACTTTAAGCGGTGGCTCAGGAGCTAGAGAAGTCGTTGTTACCACATCTGGAATAAATTTAGAAATGGGAGAAACAGGAGCGTTAGATGTCGGAGGGGAATCTGTCACCAACAAGACTGTAGCAGCGGCAGAAGGGCAGACGGTAGACACGTCAGCAACCTCCACCGGTTGAGAAGTTGATACGATCCTTGTTTGCAAAGGAGACGTAGCACCAATTTTAATCGTTGTTCAAAGACGGATTTCAATGCGGAATAAGATAACTCGCTTACACAATTTAAGTCTGCTGAACGCAAAGCAACAGCCACCCTAAATTCGAGCAAGAGAGGATCCTTGTCGTTACAGAACTTGCACAATTTAAGTCTACTGAACGCTAAGCAACAGCCACCCTTAACCCGAACAAGAGGACAGACAACAAGTAGGATGCAATTCCAAGATTTACTTGTATACGACTCAAGTATTGCGGACTCAAGAAGAACAAGGTTCAACCAACTTGAACAAGGGGCAGAGATTGAAGAGAGAAGTCTCAATTTATCAAAATAATAGCCAAGTTTCTAAGGAGGCCAAACGACTCCTTATATAAGGTTACAAGCAAACCCTAATAATAATAGAAGGAAATTACCTTATTTAACTAACTTAAATAAACTGATTAACTAATTAATTAAATAAATGGAAACAAAGGTTGCTGCCATTATTTAACTAATTAATTAAGGAAACTAACTAACTAATTGAGTCAATAAATAGAAACAGAAGGTGTTGCCAAAATCGGACAAGACCAAGCAGCCGGCCA
Organism: Viola odorata; assembly: GCA_963691705.1. Lineage (NCBI taxonomy): Eukaryota > Viridiplantae > Streptophyta > Magnoliopsida > Malpighiales > Violaceae > Viola > Viola odorata. The sequence continues at coordinate 32,769,860 of OY829542.1, forward strand.
AGGAATCCTAGCGCGCGCGGGACAAGGAGTCCTCGCGGCGCAAGGACTCGCGCACTCGGAACTAGGGTTTGCGTGTGCCTCCGCACCCTAAATTAGGGTTTGGGATATCTTCCAAACGGCTCGAGCTTTTCCGATGAAACTTGGGCTCCCACTTCTGGACATGTTGTAGTACATGTCGAACCTGATAGATGGGAGAGGTCGGCCCATCTACGCGTCGATCTGCTGCTCAGCAGAGGTAACGTCCAACGCCGTGATAGTGAGTAGGTTGAGCATGCGTGGGGTCTTCTCTCGAAGTGCAGCCTCCTCACTTGTCATCTCACACTCCAGCTCCTTGTGAATGAGAGATGACAACTTGTCTTGAAGCTTTCTAGTTCTTGCTCGTGTCATCGGACCAGTAGGCGGCAAAGGCATGTCGATGCGTGGATTCGCATCATTCCCTCCCCCTTGGAAAGGATTCGCCCTCGAATCCGAATCAGCATCAAGGTCATAATCATCCCCTACATCAAATAAATTTAAGTCAGCCACATTGAAAGTAGAACTAATGGATCCATACTCACTAGGTAATGCGAGTTTGTAGGCATTATTGTTGATCTTCTCAACAATCTAAAATGGTCCATCTCCTCGAGGGGATATCTTGCCACGGCGTTGGGATGGAAATCGTTCCTTCCTCATGTGCAGCCATACCCAATCGCCGACCTCGAAGGCAACAAGCTTTCTGTCGTCATTCCGCTTAGACGCCACCTTGTCATTCATGCGCTCAATATTCTGTTTTGCCTTAGCATGTAATTGCTTGACAAAATCAGCCTTCTGGGCACCATCTAAACTTACCACATCACTCAAAGGTAAAGGAGTTAAATCCAAAACAGTCCTAGGATTAAAGCCATAAACAAGTTCAAAAGGTGAGTAATGAGTAGTGGAATGTACAGCTCGGTTGTAAGCAAATTCAATAAAAGGAATATGATCAATCCAAGTAGAAACATGCTTTCGGACCAGCGTCCTTAATAAAGATCCAAGCGTACGATTCACGACCTCAGTTTGTCCATCTGTCTGTGGGTGATAAGAGGTAGAGTAAAGTAATTTCGTACCAAGTTTCCTCCATAAGACACGCCAAAAGTGGCTAAGAAACTTGGTATCTCTATCACTCACAATAGTCAAGGGAATTCCATGCAAACGAACTACCTCTCGAAAAAATAAATCAGCAACCTGTGTCGCGTCATAAGTAGTTGAACAAGGAATAAAATGGGACATCTTAGAGAATCTGTCCACCACAACAAAGACACTATCCTTCCCGTTTTTGGACTTGGGCAGCCCTACAACAAAATCCATGGACAGATCGGTCCAAGGATGGGAAGGCGCAGGTAAAGGGATAAATTCGCCATGACTAGCAGACTTAGATTTGGCCCTACGACAAACTAAACAACGAGCAACAATGCACACTACATCACGCTTCATATGAGGCCAATAAAAGTGATCAAGCAATACATCTAAAGTCTTAGTCACTCCAAAGTGGCCCATCAGACCACCACTATGCGATTCATGCACAAGTAAGTCACGTAAAGAGCAATGAGGGATACATAACCGTTTATGCTTAAATAAATAACCCTCATGCTTATAAAATATAGAACCAGCAATAGACACACCATGTTTGTATATATCACCAAAATCAGCATCGAGAGGGTATAGCTCAATTATATGCGAAAATCCAAGCAATTTGGCATTAAGTGAAGTGATTAGTGTGTACCTTCGCGAGAGGGCATCAGCAACGACATTCTCCTTACCTTGCTTGTAATGGATGTGATAAGGGAAGGCCTTAATAAACTCCATCCAAGTGGCATGGCGTCGGTTGAGCTTGCCTTGTCCCTTGAGATACTTCAGGCTCAAGTGATCTGTGTGAACGATGAACTCACGCGGCATGAGGTAATGCTGCCAAGTCTCGAGCGCGCGTACAAGGGCGTAGAATTCCTTGTCATAGGTCGGATACCTTAGTTGCGCGTCCTTGAGCTTCTCGCTGAAGTAGGCGATGGGGCGCTTCTCCTGCATAAGAACAGCACCAATTCCAATTCCACTCGCGTCGTATTCGATTTCAAATGCTTTGCTGAAGTCCGGGAGGGCTAACACCGGGGCCGAACACAAACGTTCCCTGAGTGTGGTGAACGCCTCCTCTTGCGGCTGCTCCCACCTGAAAACAACATTCTTTTTGGTCAGCTCATTAAGTGGGACAGCAATAGTGCTAAAATCCTTGACGAATCGCCGGTAAAAGCTCGCCAATCCATGGAACGAACGCACGTCACTTGCGTTCTTAGGTGCTGGCCACTCCTTGATCGCTCAGATCTTGTCCTCATCCACTTTCACGCTATCTACACAAAAACCACGAAAACCACGAAAACCAACCTGTTCCATCGCGAATGAACACTTACTAGGCTTAGCATATAATTGTTGTGCACGAAGTGTTAGAAACACCTCTTTAAGATGGGAAACGTGCTCATCAAATGACTTGCTGTAGATTAAAATATCGTCAAAGTAAACAACAACAAATCTGCCAATAAAGTGTCTAAGAACGTGGTTCATTAATCTCATGAAGGTGCTAGGGGCATTAGTTAGTTCGAATGGCATAACCATCCATTCATACAAACCATACTTAGTTTTGAATGCTGTTTTCCATTCATCTCCTTCCTTCATACGAATCTGGTGGTAACCACTCATCAAATCAATCTTAGAAAATATCATGCTACCACTTAATTCATCTAACATGTCATCTAGACGGGGTATAGGGTGATGATACTTTACAGTGATTTTGTTGACCGCTCGACAATCAACGCACATGCGCCAAGTTCCATCTTTCTTTGGCACTAGGATTACAGGAACGACACATGGGGACAGACTTTCCCTCACATATCCACGGCCAAGCAACTCATCCACTTGCCGCTGTAATTCTTTGGTCTCCTCGGGATTACACCTATAGGCTGGCCGGTGAGGTATGGTGGATCCGGGCAGCAAGTCGACTTGGTGTTCTATGCCTCGGATTGGAGGCAATCCGGGAGGCATCTCCTCAGGTAGAACGTCCTTGAATTCCTGCAAAAGAGATGAGATACCACTAGGAACATAGCTCAAAGGATTAGAGTTAGAGGCATTTAAACAAAAAGAACGAAAACAAAGTAGAAGAAGAGGGCGGCTTGCGCCAAAACAATTTTTCTGAAAAATCAGTGCTCTCCTCACTTCGCTCCCCTTGGCATATACACTCAATTTCTTTTTATTTGCCTCTCCTTTTCTCTCAATGCCACTCTCAACACGCTTACTCTTTTCATGCGAATGTTTACACTCACCCTCTGCATGCTTGCTGTTTTCATGCGAATGTTTTTCTTGCTCACACTCGCCCTCTACATGCTTACTCTTTTCATGCGAATGTTTAACACTTTCACACTCAGTTTTGCTCTCTTTCTTTTTGACACTCAATCCTTCTTTTTTCTCTCTCAATTCGTTTAGTGATCTCATATTCAGCATATGACTTAGCTAGCCATTGTTGATCCTCAAACACCTCAGCTGGTGTCAAAGGTGCTAATGTGAATTTTCTGCCATCTTTTACCAACTTATAGTGATTGCTCTTCCCATCATGATTAGCCTCTCTATCAAACTGCCAAGGCCTACCAAGGAGAATATGACTTGCTTGCATTGGCACTACATCACAAAGTACCTCATCGGTGTACTTGCCAATGCTGAAACTAACAAACACTTGCCGATTTACCTTGATTCCAGCACCATCTGTCATCCAATGTAGCTGATACGGCTTCGGATGCTTCACGGTCGGCAAACCCAGTTTGTCTACCATCAACCAACTCGCACAATTGGTGCAGCTCCCGTTGTCAATTATGATGGAACAACCCTTCTTGTCAATTACACCACGAGCGTGGAACAAGTTGTCTCGCTGCTCCTCATCACATACTTCCTCCTTTGCTTGTGCACTCAAATTCCGACGCACAACAAGCATACCAACCCATGCTCCCCTCTGACATTCATCATCCGAATCAGCACTACTTTCCTCCTCACATTCGGACCCTTCACGATCATCATCCGACTCTTGTTCACGATTCTGCCGCAAGATGAAGACGCGCTTGTTAGGGCAGTCCGCCTTCCTATGCCCTCTCCCATTACACTTAAAACAAATAATGTCCTTAGTGGCCGTGCGGTTAGTTGGTGGAGTATAGGGTTTATTACTAACCGTATTGGGAGTTGTAGACGTACTAGAGGTACTCTTTGAGGCGTAAGGTAACGCCTTTGGCGTTGCAGTCATGCTCTTTTCATCCTTAACCCAAGACGACTTCTTCCAAGTGGAGGAACTCGTGGGAGACTTATAGGAACTCGTAGCCTTCCTATGGTTCTCAATCTTAAGAGCCATGGGAAGCATCTCTTCAAGTGTGTTATATTGTGTTAACTCTAACGCATGAGCAATCTCTCGATTCAGCCCACTAGTGAAACGGACCATTGTCACTTCCATATTTTCCTCGACCCTTGCTTGAACCAAGGCTATTTCCATCTCATTAAAGTAGGTACCAACACTCTTACTTCCTTGTGTTAAGGTCTGCAATCCTTGGTGAAGTTCGCGGCTGAAGTGTATAGGAACAAAGCATTGTCTCATGACTGCTTTCATCCCATTCCAGGTCTCAATTGGTACATCCCTCGCATTGGCTCGCTTAAGATTAGTTTGCTCCCACCAATGAACCGCATATCCTCTAAATTCCACGGCTGCTAGCTTAACCTTCTTATCTTCGGAGTAATTATGGCAAAGGAAGATGGACTCTACCTTCCTCTCCCATATTAGGTACGCATCCGGATCATCAGCACCATCAAATGGAGGGATTTTCATTTTGATGCTGCCAATATTCCCATCAACTCTAGCCTCATCTCGAGGCTGTCTCTCTGCCCTCCCCCTTGGAACATCTCGACAGTGAATAAAACCTTTGCCCCCATCGGGCTCGTCCTCCCAATTCACAGGTGGTACTTAAGGTCCACGTCTAGCAGCCCTCCTCGGAGGTATTGGTGCTAGGGCTCGTTGTGGGTTGGCGTTGGCAGCCGGTGGCACATGGGGTTGCCTACGCGCATTATCCTCCTCATCGGACACATCCGAAAGATGACCGTCCCTTGGATCATCTACTGCCCGAGGGTTAGCGTTTATGGTCTGTAGGGCCGCAACCCTTGCAATCTCAACTTCAGCGGTCAACTGTCGTTCTTGTATGGCCCTCAATGTTTCTTGCATAGCTGCAAGCGCAGCTGCTATATCTCCTTCTTGAGACATCGAATTTTCCTGAAAATCACAACACGAAATAAAAGCGTAAAATTGCACTAGTCCTAGCACTCCCTCACGTGTTTACTCTCGTGTTTAATCACTCTAATAATCTCACCAATAAATCACTCAATGTACCTGCAATTGTTCAAATGTTAATGAGACTTAAGAGATCAAGAAAAGCTGCCAAGAAGACTCTCAAAGAAAACTAGCTTCAAAGTAGGTGATGATACTTGGTATTGGATTAATTGCAAGAACAAACAATTAATCAAATAACAAGTGGAATAGAAGGCAATATCAAGGGATCAAGAAGAGCTCAATTTGACTCGAAAGGACTCAAATAAAAGCAATTTCCAATTCTGATTTCACAACACAATTGTCATTCAACTCCAATTCGTCTCAATGATAATTCTGATTTTTGCAGCAAGTATTCTCTGATTCTTAATTTGCTCTTGCTATTCCTCAAATACTGATATCCCCTTCTTCTTTTTTTGTATTTGATCTAATGCAACCTTCTCTTGATCTTTTAGAAGTTGCTGTTTTGTCTCTTTTCTTTTCTTTCGTAACAACAAAACACAGTTTAGTAAAACAGGTGTAGTTTTTGACTCCGGCATCCGAATCACTTGATTCTTTTTGATTCGGAACCCTAACAAGTGCAGCTTTCCAACGAGACCTTTCTCACGAAAAACGGACGTCAATAGCTATGTATATAAATACAATTTCGACTTGACAGAAAAATTGCACATATACGAACCAAGCACAGCAAAGATATCGGTTTTGAAAGGAGTAGAAGAAAATACCGATTTCAGCAATGAAAACTTGAAAACAATTAAAGATACTTACCAATCTTTGAACGCCTTAAGCTCCGCTACCAACTGATACGATCCTTGTTTGCAAAGGAGACGTAGCACCAATTTTGATCGTTGTTCAAAGACGGATTTCAATGCGGAATAAGATAACTCGCTTACACAATTTAAGTCTGCTGAACGCTAAGCAACAGCCACCCTAAATCCGAGCAAGAGAGGATCCTTGTCGTTACTGAACTTGCACAATTTAAGTCTGCTGAACGCTAAGCAACAGCCACCCTAAACCCGAACAAGAGGACAGACAACAAGTAGGATGCAATTCCAAGATTTACTTGTATACGACTCAAGTATTGCGGACTCAAGAAGAACAAGGTTCAACCAACTTGAACAAGGGGCAGAGATTGAAGAGAGAAGTCTCAATTTATCGAAATAACAGCCAAGTTTCTAAGGAGGCCAAACAGCTCCTTATATAAGGTTACAAGCAAACCCTAATAATAATAGAAGGAAATTACCTTATTTAACTAACTTAAATAAACTGATTAACTAATTAATTAAATAAATGGAAACAAAGGTTGCTGCCATTATTTAACTAATTAATTAAGGAAACTAACTAACTAATTGATTCAATAAATAGAAACAGAAGGTGTTGCCAAAATCGGACAAGACCAAGCAGCCGGCCAAGGAATCCTACCGCGCGCGGGACAAGGAGTCCTCGCGGCGCAAGGACTCGCGCACTCGGAACTAGGGTTTGCGTGCGCCTCCACACCCTAGATTAGGATTTGGGATATCTTCCAAACGGCTCGAGCTTTTCCGATGAAACTTGGGCTCCCGCTTTTGGATGTGTTGTAGTACATGTCGAACCTGATAGATGGGAGAGGTCGGCCCATCTACGCGTCGATCTGCTGCTCAGCAGAGGTAACGTCCAACGCCGTGATAGTGAGTAGGTTGAGCATGCGTGGGGTCTTCTCTCGAAGTGCAGCCTCCTCACTTGTCATCTCACACTCCAGCTCCTTGTGAATAAGAGATGACAACTTGTCTTGAAGCTTTCTAGTTCTTGCTCGTGTCATCGGACCAGTAGGCGGCAAAGGCATGTCGATGCGTGGATTCGCATCAGAAGTGCTCGCCATGGAAGAAACGACAGGCGCTACGGTAACCCTAACGTTAGCATGGTCAGAGGAGGCCCCGGTAGCCTGCTCATTCAGGCATACCCTCAGTTTTTTATGCTGAAGCAAGGAAGTAGGACAAAGGTCTGGCTTGGCATCCATGTCCTCACTTTGGCTGCTATCGTCACTATCAATTAATCGAGTCACAGGTCGACTTATATTTATCCCTCCCTGACGAGTTGGCAGCCAGTTGTCGATAAAGCGGGAAGCTCGCGCGGAATTAACGCGCCCTTGTCCCCTCCCAGCGACTGTCTTTGTTTTTCCCCTCTTGGGTGGAGCTCCCCGATAGCTAGAAGGCACGGCAGGAGGAGAAGCCGGTATCATTCTAAGAGGCATCACATTCAGAGGGGAGTTAGTCCCTCCCGATGACTGACCGTCAGTGTCTCCTGAAAAAGGAATATATGAGAGCAGCAAAAAAGCGAGAAAGGGAAGCATAAAGGAGGACAAACTCACCCATAACGCACTCGTCTAAAAGTCTGTATGAGGCAAACTCCCGAATGCGATAGTGTATACTCTTATCCAACAAAGCGTTAGCTTGATCAAGCTCGCTCCTAGTCAGCACCACTGGGTTCGCCCAAAGGGGACCTATAAGCTCTTGATTAAAACCAAAGCGCCACCAACGGGATGGTAGTTCAAGAATGAAGAAGCTATTTTTCCAGTCAGCCACGGTCCTCTCAAAGCCACAAAATTGCTGCCAGAATGACTGCACAAACGCGTCATGCCAGCTTGGAGTAATACTGATTAAACAATCGTGACAGGTCATGCTAAAGAATTTATGAAATAAATTGAGAGATGGGGCGAGAATGCCCTCCAGGTCGCAAGCACGGAGAAAGGCATAAACCCCACACCAAGAAGAAGGAGTTATCTGGGCAGAATTAAGCTTGTACTTCCGTAGCAGTTGATAACATTCGGGCTTCTCTTGAAGGAAGAAACCGTGATCTTGAGCTTGAAGGATCTAGTCTCCTTTGGGAGGATGGTAAACACAAGGGTGGAAGGTGTTTAATGGTGTTAATTCAAGGAGATTGCGGAAGAGTGCAGTGGATTATATGGAAGAAGATGAAGATGTATTGATGAAATACAATATATGGAACTTGTAATCAAATGATTACAAGGATCTCTTAATTCGTGCTCACCCTTACTTGATCATGTAATGACCAACCCGATGAGATTAAACAAGATGAACAAAAACCGGGTTTAAGACCCCTAAGGCAATTGGTCTTGAAAAGGAGATAAACTCAACAAAATCAAAGACAAGCTATAAAAGAGGCTATCTCCTTCTATTTATAGCTTGGGCATTATTACATGGAAAAACCCTAAAATAACCCTTGGACAAAGGGGCTAGAAGGCCGGCCACTTGCTGACTTGGCAAGGAGAAGTTATTCCAAAACAGTCCCTACGACACGACTCATGGGCAACTAGGGTTTGGCGCGACCGTGTGCGAGGGTCTTCATGGCTTGCTCGGCCATCCCGTGAGGCCGATGGCGCGGATACGAGGTTGGTCCTCGAGCTCGTATCATCCTCTCCCTCTTCAAGGCAATTCGCCCTCGAATCTGGAGGCTCTATCCCTCGAAAGGCCGAACGGGCCAAGGCATGCTCTCGGCTAGTACTCACATATGGAACCCTCAACATACTACTCTCGGAGAAAATAGGCCAAGGCAGAGGCCGGGCGGGGGCAAGGGCCATAGGCACGAACGGGAACAAATCAAGGACAATCCAGGCGCGACTAGTGCCAACAAACGGAGTCCGCCAAAACACCTCTCGGAAACATATATAGGCCATGGTGGAGGCCTTTCTTGGGCAAGACATGTAGGCGCGGACGGGGGAGACCCAAGAACAACCACGGATCGACCAAGATGGGAAAAGGTGCGGCCAAGAGGGTCAAATCCAAGTAGAAATAGATCCTCGAAGCTATGCGTAGGCACACTCGGCGTGATAGAGAAGGAACTTCCCATGGACTGAAAATGGTGTTGCAACTCAAGGCAATGGAAGGCTCTCTCGTGGCTGCCCGAAGAGAAGTGCTACGGAATGGAAATGACAGGGTCTAGGTGCTGGCCCAAAGTAGTAGACGCATGGCCATGGGTACTACGGACGGCCAAAGGAGCAGTGGAGGGGAGACCATGTGAGACCGAAAGACCAAGTGAATGCGCCAAGACCGGAATGAAAGGCACTCGGTCCACATACCCAAAACCAAGAAGGAACGGATCCATTAAGTCATGTGTGGGCACACTCGGGATGATGGAAAACTCACTACCAAAGGACCGCAAGGTGCGCTGATGTGCTAGGCCAAGGAGGGCTTTCGCGTGGCTGCCCGAAGGGGCCTCTAGAGACTCATCCGAAATGGGTGGCAACCCCAAGTCCAAATCCTCCAAAGTAGCCCTCAAAACCACTAAATCCGAAGACACCAACTCCAAAGAACACCATTCGAGAGGAGCTCAAATAAGTCCCCATCCAATGGCGTCAACTCTCCCAAAGTAGCACTCGAAACCACTAAGCCTGAAGCCATACTAAACGCATCCTCAATAAGTAGTGGTAGCTCGGCTGAATCAATACTAGAAGACACTCTCCTAACACTCTCCAACTCATCCAAAGGATCCCTCGAGATCACCAAAGCTGAAGTCCCAATAGGCACCAAACCCGAAGTCACCAACTCTAAACCAAACTCATCCGAGGGTAGCTCAAGTAGGTCCTCATCCGAGGGAGTAAACTCACCCGAAGTGGCATGCGAATCCACTAAGTCCGAGACCACACTAAGCTCATCCTCTCTAAGTGGTGGTGAGCCGGCCGAATCAGCAATAGAAGGCACTCCAAGGTCCACATCATCACCATCCGAAAGGACCTCAAGTAATTCCTCCCCAAATGGAGTCACCTCCTCCTCAATAAGTGATGGAGATCCGACCGAAACAACAATAGGGAGATCACCCTGCTGGCAATAAATGTGTCTCCTCTCCAAGCAGCACTAAACTCTCCTCACGTGGGTTGTTTGGCACACACTCAAATGACACTCTATGGGTCGGACAAATATCACTCAAATGCCCTCTGCCCGTGCAAGTGGTACAAAAGAGATCTCTTGCTCGGGGGGAAGGCGCGGGAGGGCAAATAGGGGGAGGGGCGGTAGGTATCTCAACCCGGCATTGAAATTCAGCCACTGCATCTGTATGATGAGCTAGGTGCTGCTCTCGGTGATAAGGAGGAATGGCACGGTAACTAGGAATAGGCGGGGGCCAACGGACATGGTGGGGAGGCGGCTCATAATAATACGGTGTGACGTGGCGAGGAGGTGCACTAGAACCCGGTGGCACATAGGGGCGACGATGGCTGCTACGTACCGAGGCATAGAAGGAGGTGCCACGGCATGGAGAAGGTGTCACCTCAGTGTAGAAGTCATGGAAGCCCTAAGAACCATGATCATGGAAATGCCGAGAGGGTTCCTCACTGTAGTCCGGCTGCTCATAATGCCCATAAGAGTTCACTCCACTATTCGCATAAGGCTCATACCCATAGGATGGCCGAGAGGGCCCTAGATGATCATACTCCAACCGAGAAGAAGGCGTGGCCCAAGAGTGGATGTCGCGGTTGGCAACCCCATAAGAACTCTCCTCATACTGTGACTCCTACACATCTGAATAAGCGTTCCCATCACAAGAAGGGACCCGGTCACCAGAAACCATGGAATAGGCCTTACTAGGACAAGAAGAATAGGTAGGGGTGCCACGGCGTGATGAGCCCGGAGGGGGTCTACGGTCATGGTGAGATGATAACACCTCGTGATAAGGTGTGGCGTGGTGAGGATGTGTCCTAGAAGCAGGTGGCACAAATGGGTGACGATGGCTGCCACGGTCCGGGACATAGATGGAGGTGCCATGGTGTGGGAAAGGGGTAGCCTTGGTGAAGGAGTCAGGGCTACGGCTCCCATGCCTAGATGACCCATCAATGAAACCCTCGTGTGCATAATAATCATCCCCACTGTCCGCACTAGAGGCATAACCAAAGGCTCGCCGTGAGGGCACATGAAGATCATACTCCCTTGGAGAAGAAGATGAAGTGGCCCTAGAACGGTTGTCTTGGCTATCCAACACATAAGCCCAAGAATCAAGTGATGCTTCATCCCCCTCGGGACAAGCATCCTCATGGCAAGAACTAGTCCCATACGGTGACTCTACCTCTCCCAAGTAGTTCACGTCATGGCAAGAAGATACGCGGTCACTAGCCATGGAATAGGCCGCACTAGAACAAGAAACATCCTCCCAATCAGACCCAACATCCGAAAAGGAACAATGCGAAGACATAGATAAATAACCTACAAAAAGAAAACAAACGCAATTGATATATAAACAAAGGGTTAGTCCCTCCCTCACGTATTTCTCTCGTGTTTCACACTACACTCGAATAATCTCACCTCCTCACCTACTCTAATCTCTAAGCAAAACCAAGTAATGTAGCTTAGCACAAACTCTAAGACACAAAACAGCACAAGGAATGCAAAGAAAACAAGCTTAGAAAGAAAGGTAGAGAAAATCAAAAGGTACGCACGAATTGGATTGAAATGCACACCTAATTGACTTAGAGTAGAAATAATGATAGAAACAAAGAAGGATAGACCAAGGACTCAAAGAAAAGCTAGCTCAAATGAGAAGAGAAAACAAACTGAAAAGAAAGACTCAACACTGAAATTTCGGGTGAAAACTGCGCACTGATTTTGATTTGGGGAGAAGTATACGAAAACCACAGAATTAGGAAAAGTCTTAAACATACGAGTTGTTACACTCAAGCTGAAGTTTAAGCTGTCAAAATTTCAGAATTTTCTGGGCACAAACACTCTCACAAAAGGCAGAAATGCGAAGGTAGTCACACTGGAAATCCGAAAAGAAAATTCGAAATGGAAAGCACCAATTGAAAACCGAAACTCAAACAAATGCACACCTAATTGTAAACTACTACACTTCTAATGTATTCAACACACTTACTTTTGACTCACTACTCTTTCTTTTCTTTTCTTTCGTTTAGGGACTTGATCTTTTCTTTTCTTCTCTTTTAGTCCCTTTTGTTTCTTTTTTGTTTCTTTTTTTTTTCTTTGTAGTGAGTGAAGAGAGCTCAATGGATGAAAGACATGTCTTTTAGATGAACATAAGTGTATGACAAGTAGTTTAAAACATAAAAATAATTTTCACTAAATGCCAAAAAATTGATGATGTGGCACAAGTGATGAGGTGACAAAAATAGGTGAGGTGGCAAGTGATGTGTCAAGTGAGTGTCAAGTGAGGTGGCAAGGATGTGCTCATAAAATATCTAAAAGAATATTCTATGCATATTCTATTTGAGATACAAAATGGGACCACAAGCTCCACATGGTACACATTACACTTGTTCTTACACATGGATGAACCAAATGCAAGCACCAATCACATAATTCAGTCTCAATTAAATAAATGAAGAAAAAAAATTTATCAAACACAGATTTTCGGAATTAATGGGTCATTAAAGATCAAAACTCCAAACCCTCAAGAACACAAGATGAACATGAAGAACACCAAGCACAACTTTCGGTCTACGAATCTTTAACAGCCCAAACGTGGCCCAAATATTACGAAAATTAATAGGAAGACTCCTAAGACACAGATATACAACTTTATAGAAGGAAGGAAAACGAAATTCTAAGTGGAAGGGAGAGAAAATAGATGCACAACACAAAACTGTTTTTCTCGCGCAACTTTTGCACACTTTTCTTCCAAGGTCAAAAAGTGTGTGAAAATCACAGATTCAGCAGAAGACAAAAAAACAAACTTTGTTCTACTAAGAAAGAACTTTAAGCACAAAAATTTTCAGATTTTTCTGACGTAAAAAACTGACTCAAAACAGAAACGAAAATAGACTCTTGGACAGAAAAATTTTCAGCACAAAATTTTTGGCCAAAATGGATAAACACACGGTGGAAATGATGGATCCAGCCGTGAGAAGGGAGTTTACCAACCTAAAAGATGATTTGGAGCTCCGCTACCACATGATAGCATTCGGGCTTCTCTTGAAGGAAGAAACTGTGTTCTTGAGCTTGAAGGATCTAGTCTCCTTTGGGAGGATGGTAAACACAAGGGTGGAAGGTGTTTAGATGGTGTTTAATGGTGTTAATAGAGAGGATAACGTCACAAGGAGATTGCGGAAGAGTGTAGTGGATTAAATGGAAGAAGATGAAGATGTATTGATGAAATACAATATATGGAACTTGTAATCAAATGATTACAAGGATCTCTTAATTCGTGCTCACCCTTACTTGATCATGTAATGACCAACCCGATGAGATTAAACAAGATGAAAAAAAACCGGGTTTAAAACCCCTAAGGCAAAGCCAACTAATTGGTCCTGAAAAGGAGATAAACTCAACAAAATCAAAGACAAGCTATAAAAGAGGCTATCTCCTTCTATTTATAGCTTGGGCATTATTACATGGAAAAACCCTAAAATAACCCTTGGACAAAGGGGCTAGAAGGTCGGCCACTTGCTGACTTGGCAAGGAGAAGTTATTCCAAAACAGTCCCTACGACGCGACTCATGGGCAACTAGGGTTTGGCGCGGCCGTGTGCGAGGGTCTTCATGGCTTGCTCGCCCATCCCGTGAGGCCGATGGCGCGGATACGAGGCTGGTCCTCGAGCTCGTATCAGCAGTGTCGCTATTGAATCATGGAGGTGGAGGCGAAAACCATAGAGAAATATTTTAAAATAAACTAATCTATAGTTCTGCCACAGTGGATCGTGAAGACGCATGTCGCTCTCAGGAATGGTGGGGACACACCCAGGAGGGAAAGTGACACCGTTTTCCTCCAGTTTGGCGTTTAGAACTGCGTCGCAGGAGAAAATACTGGATGATTGCACGATTTCTGGATCTACGGATCTCTAGAGGAATCGTCTGGTTCTAGTCACAACCATAACAAGCTAATGAACAGAAAATCTGATGGGATGGAGTAATACCTTGAAAGGAAAGATTTGCAGGAAAATCGGCGAAGGGCGGAGGACGGACGAGAACCTTTTTCAGAGAAAATGAAGAAAAGAGAGAAAATTTGAAATAAGGGCAAAAAGTATTAGAAAGAGAAGATAATCTCTTTTAAAGGCCCCAAAATGTCACAGCATTAACTGAACTACCAGTCGCGCGAGGACGCGTGTAAAAGAAGTGGGCCACGTGGAATCATGCTCAGAAGTTAAAAGCAAGTAGTTATTTGCCACGACCTACCAAGCGGCAGTTAATGATTGGCCGAGTCAAAACAGTTACAGAACACCTGACTCAGCAAAGCTAATGCTTTTGCGTCAACCATCGACAAAATGGCGCGGTGGCAAGGGAAAGAAAAACATTAGTTTATTAATTAAAAGCCATGCGGCATCTACAGCGCATCTAACGCTAGAACACTAATCTTCATCATGCCAACATATGTCATAATAAAAAACATCATCATCATCCGAGAGCGGTAGACCTCCGTTATAAGGAGGAAAAGGTTCGTCAACCCTTTTTCCTTGACCCAGCAGTGCCGAGCTCGGCCCTTCCGCAACCTTGGCAACCGTTGCTGCAGAATTTGCATCAGAAGGAGAATCTTTTTCCAAGAGGGGACCAGAAGGAAACCGCCCATTATCCCTTTGTGCGGAAAGAGCGGCAGGAACAGTAGTTACTTTGGAGGTCTTCTTCCTTGGCCTCTTGTGGCCCTTCTGGCGGACTGGCGGCCTCCATGGAGGCGACAGAGGAGGATGATCCGAATCGGGTGAAGTTGGAGGAGTCGGCGGAAAATCGCGCGCTGCGGTATTAAGAAAATAGGAATCTGCCATTGACCCGCAAATAATCCAGAAAAGGAACAAGAAAAAGAAGATGAATGAGGAAAGAGGAAGAAACCCCATTAAATAGTCGAGGTGAAAGGGTACTCCAATTTCTTCGCGCACCCTCTGGAAATAATGAGTCCGCCTGGGAAAGGACAACCATAATTACAGAATCTGAAACAGCGCGCTCAACTGATCGAAAACTGCACCAATAAAAAGACACCAAGAAACCGCCCAATCGCACACCATGGGAGCGCGGCGCAAGAAACAGTCGAGTAAGCATTTACTGCTAATTCAAGCATTAAAAGCACTTCATCCCGAGAGGAAACTCATTTTTGGTTGGGCTTATAACAACCGTACCTGACTAAAGCAACAGACAATGAGAGATTAGAAGAAAAAGACGGAGCAGTGACGAAACAACATTTTATTTAATTATGGCCTGAGCGGCCTAAGCACCTAGGTGCATACACAGGAAATAAGGAAAAAGGAAAAACAACCAAGGGTCAAGTATGAGACCCAGCATCATCATCCTCAAGGGCAGTAGGGATCTCCCTTAGAGCATCCGCCACTAGAGACAGTTCGGCGGAGGAAACCCTCATGCCCTTCAAGTAGCACCCCAGCAGGTCTTTCCTATGCTGCAGCATGGTAATGGTCACCTCGATGCGGGAAATCACAACAACCAGCTTCGATACATTCTGTATAGGATTAAAATCCTCCATAGAAGCCGCCCTTTGTCTATACAACAAAGGGGTCATCATTCCTTGAAGCTCCAGGACATCTTCAGAGGTTTTGGTCAGCATAGTCTCCAGGAAGCCGACGTCAGACTCGACAAGGTTCTTCAGGCTATGTGCCTTAGAGATCAGAAAGTTCTTCGTAAGATCATCCATAGTTAAAAGCCAGAGGAAGTGCAGAAACGGGTATGAAAAAAGGAGCGTGACAAAAAGGCAATTTATAGGCAAAGAAGAATGGCGGTTGGAAGAAGCACATTTCTTGATAAGACAAATCATCCCTGCACATGAAAGACCAGCCGACTTGGCAAGATTGAAGATGAAGCGGTAGCCCTTGGTAAACACTCGGGCTCATTTTCAGTTGGGTTTGTGATAACAATACCCTTAGCAACAAGGGCATTCTCATCTTATACCCTGCTGAGGGAGAAAAAGACTGCTACTACTGCCCCGGTAGCCTCGGGGCTATCGCCTCTGGGATGGTCGACATCAGCGAGGGGGTCCCACATGTCGCTTTGCCATGACACAGGGCGTTATCCCATTCCAGGCCAAACCAAGCATCTCGCTAGGGGCCTAGGCGTTGCCTTACCTAGGTAAACGCCTACCCCTATACATATATCTATCGCATCGGCAACACATAACACCACGGAAAACTCTCACCCCCTGAAGGGCGCGTTAGCGCTTCATGACCAAAATCACCCAGAAATGTCGCGTTCTTGCCTATAAATACCCCCGCCCCAAAAGGAGGAGGGTAAGCCTAAGATTGCTAGCCAAAGCTCTGTTATTTTACACAATCATTACTGACTTAAGCATCGGAGTGTTTACGCCGGAGACCCCCTCCGGCGCCGTGCAGGTACATCAGACGTCGTGGATCGTCGACTTCAGGGCTCAGGATCCCCTGCCACCCCTCAGCGAATAGTCCGAATCTTATCAGTGCTCACCCTTACTTGATCATGTAATGATCAACCCAATGAGATTAAACAAGATGAACAAAACTGGTAATAAGCCAACTAATTGGTCTTGAAGGAGATAACTCACAAAATCAAAGACAAGTCTAAAATGAGCCTATCACTCACTATTTATACTACTAACTTATTACATGGGAAAACCACTAACTACCCTTTAACAATAGGGCCTTGGATGCTTGGCTTGGCGGGCTTGGACACGGGCTTAGCCAAGGGCTTGGGCACGGGCTTGGCCTAGACGGCAGACACGGGCTCGGCCACAAGCTTGGCCTAGACGGCAGGCATGGGCTCGGCCACGGGCAGGTACTTGGTGACAACTTAGCCAAGACATGGGCCAAGATGGATAGGGCTAGGCGCGAGTGCTCATGGGATAGGCGGAGAAGCTCACGACTTGCTAGGGTTGGAGGTGCGGATGTGTCATGGTTTGGCCGAACAACCCGTGAGAACCATGCGAGAAAGATAGGTCACGCGGGAGGCCTTTCTCGTGCAATGTGTGCGGGAACCGGAGGGTCCATGCTCGTATCAGAGAAGATTTCCTCTATTGGGGTGTGCGAACTAAAGTCCTACATCGGAAAGAAAAGAGAAATAAAGATTAAATATAAGAGGAGTGGATCTTCTTAATTAAATGAGGCCTTTTGTGAAAACCGTGTGGGCTCAGGCCCAAAGCGGACAGTATCATTCCAGTAAGAGAGACTCGGCTGGTCTTTATTTCTCCAACAAATGGTAGCGGAGCTGATGGTTCGATGATTGGTGGGATGAGTATGTTAATGATGGCCCAGACCTAGTGCATGAGCTCTGGTTCAGTGGCGGCACACAATGGATCTCCAAATTGGTGGGCTAAAATGGTGGGCCAATAGATTGAGACCAAAGTATGATGGGTGAATTCCATACTTCGTGCAAGTTGATGGGCTAAATTGGTGGGCTTACTCAGTTTGAGGTTGAACTTTAATTACGGTGAATCTCCGAGAGGAACTTGAAGTCGGTGGGTCCTGTTGAGGACTATGTAGGGCTTCGTTCGAAAGAGAGATTGTATCAATCTCCGAGAGGAACTTAAAGTCGGTGGATCCTGTTGAGGACTATGTAGGTCTTCGTTCGAAAGGGAGATTGTCGGGCTCAGATGGTGGGCTTGGTGGTACTTAGTTCGAGGGGAAGATTGTTGGGGTGTGCGAACTAAAGTCCCACATCGAAATGAAATGAGAAATAAAGACTAAATATAAGAGGAGTGGATCTTCTTAATGGAATGAGGCCTTTTGTGAAAATCGTGCGGGCTCAGGCCTAAAGCGGACAGTATCATTCCATTAAGAGAGACTCGGCTGGTCTTTATTACTCCAACATCCTCATCCCCTCCCATTTCCTTCTTAGTGGGTTGTGTTTCTCTCTCTAGAGTATTGGGGTTTTTGAGATTTCTTCATGGGAGTTGAGGTTTTTGGTGGTATTTCAGTAGCAGCTGTAGATGGAGGGTTTAGGGCTTCTGATGGTAAGCGTTTTGCAACCAGGGTCGGTGCTTTATTTGAGGATGGAGGAATCTAGGTCGTTTCTTCTAGTAGTGATGGGTAAAGAATACCACGCCGTTTAATATGGGTCAAATAATTAAAACAAAATATATAAGTTGCCTTTCATATAGCGTCCCTTTATATTGTCTTAGACTCGACACTTCTTCATTCAATTTTCTGGTGGTTGATGCACTGTAAATTGTTCCACAGTATGCTCCTTAAAACCTTCATAAAAAGACTTCAGTCTTTGCCCATTTACTTTAAAAATTCTTCTAGTCTACATATCTTGAATTTCAACTGCACCATGAGGATAAATGTTAGAAATAATAGAAGGGGCAGTCCATCATCTAGACTTAAGTTTTCCAGAAAGAATTCTAAATTTAGAACTGAACAATAAAACTTTTTGTCCAACATAATAGTCTTTCTTTTTAATGATTCTATCATGGTAAACTTTAGCCTTTGCCTTGATGATTGTAGAATTCTCATAGGCATCATGCTTCAACTCTTCTAGTTCTTGGATTTGCAACTTCCTTTACAGACCAACTCCTTCCGTGTTAAAGTTTCATTGCTTGATAGCCTAGTAGGCCTTGTACTCCAACTCTACTAGCAAGTGGCATGAATTTCCATATATTAGCTTGTAAGGGGTCGTGCTTGACTCCAATCTTTTCTCTTTGGGTTCACTGTCTTATTGAGAATGGATTTTATCTCCATATTTGAAACTTCCGCCTGACCATTGGTTTGAGGGTGATAAGTTGTTGATACTTTGTGAGTGATGTTGTACTTTCTGAATTAGGAAGCAACCCTATTGCAAAAGTGGGTACCCCTGTCACTTATGATAGCTCTTGGCACTCCAAATATGTTTAATAAGTTAGTTTTCAGAAAGGAAATAACTGTCTCAGCATCATCCACCATTATGGCTTTAGCCTCAACCCATCTAGATAGATAATATATTGAAAGAATTATGAACATGTTCCCTCATGAATTGGGAAATGGACCCATGATCATCCCATACATAAAACTTGGAATCTCTCATGATTTTCTCTTTTTCATGAGAAGTAAACTCACCATGAAATTTACCTGTCGTTAGTAAATTTATAATTTATGCTTACCATGGACTCTTCCCTAAAGCTAAGAATAAGGCCTCGTCTGGAAATTCATCTCTGACTGGGTTTAGATCTTGATCCACCAGAACTCTGCTCAAATGGTCACCCACCAAGTTTTCTTTGCCCTTTTTGTCTCTGATCTCTATGTCAAACTCTTGTAGAAGGAGGATGCACCTGATCAACTTTGGTTTCGCATCCTTCTTAGTCAAGAGATATCGCAAAGTTGTATGATCAGACACTGCTTGATACAGAGTGGTGGATAGGTTGAGCATCAGAGGTAGCGATTTACTAGGTTGGTGCACCGCTTACTGTACCGTTCCCATCCTTAAAAATAGGTTTTCCTTTATTTTAAAATTCCAAAAATAGACTGTAAAAAATATCATTTTTGTGCTATCTTTTTTAGGCTAAAATGCAACTAAGATTGAATTTTATAATGAGATATACTTAGACAAATAGTTACTAATAATTAACCACTTAAATGGGCTTAAAGTAATCCTTGTCTAAACTCCATAAAATGGACCTTAAAACCTAAAAATGCACTCATAAAAATTTCATTAATAATAATTTAATATGTTAATTGTAATAGTGAACCTGTAGTTCAACAGACGGTACATTCTCTCAGTAGCACATGACTCAATATTCATGAATCAATGGGTTCTGGATTCAGCATGTTCCTATCATGTTTGTTCCAACAGAAACTGATTTTCCACCTATGTTCCTGTGCAAGGTGGAGTTGGATCTAGTCTGCCATGGTGCTGCTTGTAAAGCAGTTGGGATAGGAACAATTCGACTCTAGAGATGGTGCATTGAGAACTTTGACCAATGTTCGACATGTTCCAGATTCTAATTTCGCTTGGCATGCTTGATGATAAAGGTTATGAGTATTTTGGTGGAGGTGGAGTATTAAAAGTTAGCAAAGGTGGTCTTGTTGATAAAAGCACAATTTGCAGAAAATCTCTATGTTTTGTAGGGTTCTACCGTGATAGATGTTTTAGACTATTCTTCTCCTCCTTTCATGTCTGTTTCTAGTAGTAATAATTTTGAGCATATTCGTGATAAAAGGGATATGTGGATTAAAGTTGGTTTTATGTACCGCATGTACTTTAAGTTTTACTTATTTCGGTCTTCAGCTATCTTCTTGTGTTGCCTCTAAGAGCATAGTTCATTACATGGTGAAGAAACTTCGTTCAACTAGCAATTTAAATAACCAAAATTACCATATTATATGTATATATACATGTATGTATATCAGATATTATCAAATGCCACATAAGCTTGTAGTTCAACTAGTTAATATATGTCGACTTTATGCCGTAGATTATGGATTCGATTCCTTATAATGATAATTAATAATATAACCAATTAAAAAAAAATATATTATCAAATAATATCTCCATAAAACTAGTGTTATTAAAACTAGACCGACTCGACCGATTGAACCACTAAACCAGTAAACCAAAGCTCTCACTGGATCGGTCAAGCTCAAAGGATCATTCATACAATTGAACTGGAAGAACCAGATTAAACCGGTAAAGACAAGACAATTTTATCATTAAAAACTGACTCTTAAATAGTAATATGGGGCAGTGCGATGTGCCTCCATCTTATGTCATATCTGTATGACCCCTAAAATCTTTACCACCTCCTCTACTGTCTATACCATCTCCTCTACTATCATTACCACCCCCCGATTGCCTATACCGCCCCCTCTACTTCATCTACCACCCCCTCTACTGCTTGTATGACCACTATCACGTGATGTCTCATTTGCACGCTCGCGATCTCGACCACTCATCTATTCACAAATTTTAACTGATATAGATGTTTATAGATTATAATAAAATTAACTCAAATAATGTAATTTTAACATGATGAATAATGTGGGAATTGAAAACACATAATTCTTACAATATTAATGAATGATTAGACAAATTATTTCATATTACAAAATCTTCATCATCATCGTTGTCGTCATCATCCACACTACCAGAATTGTCCTTGTCATAATCAATCTCATAATCCTTATCCTCTGCATCTTCATTTTCTTCATTCTCATTACTCAGTATAAGATCATTAGGTTGATTTTCTTTATATAAGTTGGAGTCGACAATGACAAATTGAATGTCATTCCTAATAATATACACTAGTGTAGGTGGATTAACGACTTCTGTTTGAAAATCTACATTAACATCATATTCATTATCCTCCATAATCTAAATTGTATTTCGGGGAGCTATGTTTCACACTGTCAGCCATCCTTGTAGAACTCTTGCCTTTGATGGGTACGTAACACATCAAATTTATTGACACTGCAAATCATACACAAATAGATTTGTATTCATCCACTTGTCCTCATGAACCTCGATGATTTTGTTAGTTTGGTCAACTCTAATAGTGTCAAACCAATCACATTTGAGCAGAACAACTTTGTTCCCCATATCGGCGGCGTAGGGAACTTTCAGGATCTCTCTTATAATGCCAAAGTAGTCCTAGCCACATTGATTGTAACAACCACCTTTAACACAAACACCACTATTTTAAGTCTTTTTCCCATCTTCATAACTCAATGTATGAACTGATAACCATTTACTAGAGACCCGTTGTGCCATTTAACATAAATTTATATATTTCTAGTTAACTAATATAACACATTAATTAATTTAAATTATTTACATATAAATTTATTGAATATATTAAAATTTTGCAGTAATTAGATATATAATAATTTGTTAACGTAATAAATATCATGATAACAATTTAAATAAATAAATTTAATTTTTTTAGTATTGTATTATTTATCACAATAGTATTTCATTTTTTATTGTATTATTTATTTATGAAGAAAAAAAATTCATATAATGATTGAATAATATTAATATTTAATCTCATTAAAAATATTCTTCATTATGATATAATAATAAAGAATATTATTCTATCTTATACAACAAAACTAATCTTATACATAGTAAATATTTTTTATAACTCAAATCATAGTTTAATTCATTAAATATTTGTTCTAGTAATTAGATGTTAACAATTAAATTAATACCAATTGATCATCTATATAAACTCCAACTTAACTCATACCATAAGCTTCAAACTTTAATTATTAAGCCCTAAAATCAAAACCTCAATCCTTAAATTTAAGCCCAAAATCAAAATCACGTATTGATACTATGGTTTATGGATCTAGAATTCCACATTAATATTGACACTTCTTAATTCCAACACTCAAACTTTATAGACTACGCTTTAAATTGAAACCCGAAACCCCAAAACTCGATCCCAAACCCAAAATCCAAACCCCAAACCTTATACCCGAACCCAAATCCCATATGAATAACATTCTTAAGACCAAAAATAAGAAATTGACAAAAGCAGTAGTAGTAACGACAATAAAACGTGACATTCAGTGAGAAAAGTGGAAAATGGAGGGGGAAATTGTTGATTTTGGCGAAGAAAGTTAGGCAAATTGCCTCTGTCTATATATAGCTATATAAAGCTAAAAAATGGGATTCAATAGAAAAAATCACCTCAATCGGACGCCTAAGTATAAAGTTATGGCCGGTCAAAGTTTGTGTTGAGCGACAAACAACTATTGAAAATTTTGTCGCAAAAGCTTTAGGCAAAAAATTGTCTGTCAAGAATGTTTCGTGCCACTTTATATGCGAAAAAATGTTGCTTTTGGACGGAAAATTTTCTGTCGAAACATTTTGAGATAGAAAATTCAATCGCAAAACATAAAAAATAGACTTTAACAACCTTTTTTGCGTATTCTTTAATATTTTAATTCTCTTTTTATTTTCCGACGGAATTTTTAATTGTGTTGGAAGTTTAATGCATGCAATGCATTGTACAAAAGCAGACATAGTTTTAATTGTTTGTAAACTTTCAAGGTATACAAGTAATCCTGGAAAGCAATTGGTAGAGTTCTTGTTTGTCTTAAGAGAACTAAAAACTTGAGTTGGTGGTACCAAAATTTTCTTGCTGTTTTAGAAGGATATACTAATCAAACTAGCACAAATGAAAACAAGTCAACTTCATGATGGATTTTACTCTCTGTGGAGGAGCGGTTTCATGGGCTTCTAAGAAGCAAACCTGTATTACACATTCCACCATGGAATCTGAATTGGTAGCATTAGCTTCAGCAAGCAAAAAGGCAAAATGGTTAAGAAATTTCTTGTTAGATATTGATTTGTGGCCACAACTGATGCCAACTGTTTCTTTGTACTATGATAGTGAATCAAGGATGTCAAGAGCCTTTAACAAAATTTACAATGGTAAATCTAGGCATCTAAGTTTGAGACATGAGTATGCTAGACAATTGATATCGGATGGGATCATCACAATTATTTATGTGAAATCGATTAATAATTTGGAAGATCCATTTACAAAAGGACTCATGAGGGATATAGTTAAAAGGATTGCTATGGGTATAGGCTTAAAGCCCATTTTTGAATTAAAAGAATCACCAATAGTGGGAACCCAACATTGACTTTAGTTAAATACTAACTCAAAGGTTCAAAGGGTAAAAATAAGTTATTGATAAGTGATTAGATTTTGGTACTGAGTGAGGTTGAGTATAACTCTTAATGAAGTGCAAATGTTCGGTATTTAGAACATAGTGCCTTTTGTACTAAGGTAATTGGAACTAATAAAAAAATTAAGTTCTGGATAAAACTGCACCGATATGAACATTAGGAGTGGTGCCAATTCTAACAAAGGTAGGAAAACCTTTGTAAGTGTTCATGAAAACCAAAACTAACATATGGCCTTTACTGTGCTAAAGATCATAGTGAACTTTTTAAGAGATGTTTAGGTTTATATGAGTGTCATTTCCAATTTAAACATATTAATTGAATTATGGTTCAATGCGTTCGCAACCATTAATTTGGTTTATGTTTTGAAAAGACTACTCTATTGAAAAGTTCAAGTCGGAAGACACTTTTTATATGTATAAACCTTAATTGAGTATTACAATTTGGTGGGAATTTGTTGGATATTGTAATACAAATGAAAGAAAATAGTTTTTTATTTTTTTATTTTGAAGAATTAATTTTTGGATTTAATTTTAATTAATTCTGAAATTAATTATTAATGAAGAGATTTAATCAATAGACATTCCTTTTAAATAAAAATTGTTGAAGAAAATAGCTATCTTGAACAAGTGTGACTCTTCATGAACAGGTGTGGCTCTTCCTGAACAAGTGTGACTCTTCATGAAATGGTAGTTACAAGTTATAAATAAATCTAGAAATCAGTTTTAGATACAATCACTTCATCTCTTTCTTCTTTCTCATTCTCTAGTAAAATACATAAGAGGAAGTTCTTATAATTGCAATTAGAATTCCTAAAAGTTTTGTAAAATCCTAGAAGTAGAATTGCTATAACTCGAAGCAATTATTGTGGGGGCAATAATTACTTTAAAGATAGTGACACTATCAAAGCCTAAAAGTTCTAACACCTCCAACATAAACTCTAAAATTCAAAGAAATATAATTTAATTATGAGCTCTAAAATTGAAGAGTTGTAACTCTCAAGTAACCTTCACATTCTCTCACCACCTTATCAACCTATCATACATTCATCTTTCTTATACATATAAAATCTAAGAGTTATAGTTTGTTTAGCTCTAAAATTTAATAGTTGTAGCTCTCAATAACCTTCACATTCTATTACCACCTTATCTTCATATTATACATATTCTTTTTTAATAAGCAGCGGAATATGTATTATTAGGCATCATGAGAACATGACAAAAGGCCTCAAAGGTTCAGAACACATGGCAAACTGGAAAAAAAGCAATAATGAACCAACATTGGTTCTGCATAAGCTAACTATCTAACTCGTCCCTCCTCATGAGTATAGCCACGAAGAAGATATCATCATCAACACTGAATTGTAAGGAAATAGAGGATCTCTACTTTTCATCCAATTCTACCAGTATGAAAATATAAGGTTTAAGGTGCGGAATGCGCAAAAGACCTCTTGATGAGAAATACTTTATTGTGCTATGTCCAAATTATCCATAACACCGCATACAACAATATTTTCCACATCCCATGGACCTACTTTTGGGAAGAGACATCCAGGCCGCTCTAACACTGCCATATGTCTACCACGGTCCTCGGGGGCACCCATACAATATCCACCCAACGCTTGATGTGATCTCAGATTAGAGTAATGTTCCGACAATGAAGTAACAAATGAGTAGAGCTTTCCTCCATTTCTGAACACAGCGGGCAGTAACTATTCTTCGGAGTCAACATGTTACGTTTCCATAATTATGCTCTTGATGCAGTGTGGTCTTGCAAAATGAGCCAAATAAAGAATTTGATACGATGGGGAACTAGTCCGCTCCAACACGAGTCTAATAGAGTGTTTTTATTCCCACTGTGTCGATGATTCTCGAGTCCTCGATAGAAAGATTTGATAGTAAACCTTCCTGTTGCCTCAAGGCTCCACATCAAGACGTAGCTACTTTGGGCCATCCTCGGATTAGTAAGCATTCCTTGAAGATTGCTCACTTTATCGACCTCCTATTCAAAGAGCCCTCTTCACCAATTCCACCTCCAATTCCCCGAATTCATTAATAGTGCCTAGCTGATTGAAGGATAAAGAATACAGGCGGGGAAATTGAAGAGCTAAAGGAACTCGCCAGGCCCATAAATCCCACAAAAACTTTGTGTGTATGCCGCTGCCTAGCTTTATTCGGATATGAGAGGTCCAGAACCCGAAAAGAGAATTATTTCGGCTATTGACCAGAATAATGTCACCCTAAACCTGTGAGAAGTTGCTACTTTCCTTTAGCCAGAAGTCCCCCACTGTACTGAAATTATATTGCTTCCTGACCATCTCAGCCCAAATTTTATTGTCCCCTGTTAACAACCCCCAAACCCATTTCATCAAAAGTGCCTCATTACGGGTTTGTAAACTGCCGATACCCAGTCCACCTGGCTCAGTCGGATGAACCACAGTCTCCCAGTTAACCTTCTCTAAACCTCTCTTTTGATCATCTCCACTCCATAGAAACCTTCTCATAATTCACTCATATTGGCGGACGATACTTTTAGGCATGTGGAATATGGACATGTTATACACTGGAATGCTAGCCAATTGATGCGAACACACGCATCGATGTGCCCTTACCACCAGCTGGTCCTATGACACGTGCGCGAGCTAGAAAGCTTCAAGACAAATTTTCATCTCTCATTCACAAGGAGCTGGAGTGTGAGATGACCATTGAGGACGCTGCACTACGAGAGAGGACACCACGCATGGTGAATCTCCTCACCTTCACCGTGTGTGACGGTGATTCTGCCCAGCATCAGAACGACGCGTAGATGGAGCGCTTCTGCCCATCTATTGAGTTCGACATATACTACATCATGTCAGGGAGTGTGTGTCCAAAAATCAGCAAGAACGCCCGAGGCGTTTAGGAGATACGTCAAACCCTAGTTTGGGGTGCGGAAGGCGCGAGTCCTAGCGGCGCGAGGATTCCTTGTCCGCGCGTGCTAGGGTGATGTGATCACGACGCGTCAAAAGGACCCGTGCACATCCCCACTTCAAGTATGGGTCCTAGACATTCAAGAGGATCCGTGCACCACTCCAAGGCCTCCAGCAAAGCCTAACTTACTCAACTCGCATAAAGTCCCGTCAACAAAAGTTCCATCTAGGAGGACAAATCATCATGAGTATATGGACAAACAAATGAGAGAAGACGAATTTAATGTAATGGATTCGAGGACGAATCCTTTCAAAGGAAGAGGTGATGATACGATCACGCCTAACCTCATTCTCTCTATGTACCAGCACCACCTAAGCATTGGGTTCTCAGCCACAACTGTCCAGTGGCTAAGCATGGGGATCGCAGAACAAAGCTCGGCAACAAAAGCTCCATCCAAGAGGGCCAAGAATAATGATCCGATGGACAAGAAAATGACGTCTAATTTGCGCAAACAAAGTCTTGATGGAAACGTCAAGATGTTAGCTTTCATTTGGGACACGTTTCAGGCCAATCGGACGGGTGGATCAAAAGTTAAGGTCGTCGACATTTTAGCGCGCAGATTCAACGAGCCAGCTTCGACGTGTGAACTTTCCAGTATAGCGTTTTGCCACTGCTTTAGAGGGGACATTAAGAGCTGTAATGCTTCCCCACTTGTGATAATTTATTGTAGTTCTTTCCTATATATAGAGCATCAAGCTAGTGTCATTAGGGAGATATAATTGCCAAGTGAAAAGCTAGAGAGAAATCCTCCTCTAGCCTTTTCACCAAGGCATTTATCTTAGTGTGATATTTGAGTGATTTAAGATTGTTTCCTTTCTTGTAATTCAAGTGTGTTCTCAAGTAATAAACAAGTGTTCCTTTGTGCTTTCAATCTGAGTTCAATAAAGTGTACTATCATCAAATCATCCTACTCCAATCCAAACACAAACCTTTCCATTCATCCTTTCTCATATCATCTATTTCCGCTGCACTTATACTCCATCTTCCATCATATTTCCTTCCATCTTCCAATCTGTCTTGTGTCACAACTCCAAGCTAGATCCTCCATCAAACATAGGTTCATCCTCCCCTTACAAAGGAGGTTGGATCTTATCAAGTGGTAGCGGAGCTCTAGCCGCTTCGAGTTGCCTTCTGTTGCCTTTCTTCTTTCCGAGTCTGTCCAGAAAATCCACCATATTCCTGTCCCGTTTTGTGAGTAATACAGCTCTAAAAGATCTGAATTTTTGTGTCAAACACCTTCGTCCTGTGCTTAACAATTTTCGTGTTTTGGTCGTCCTGAAATTCTATGAAAATAGTACTCATTCTGATCAAAACAAAAAGTTGAACAAATTTTCATCCGAGAAAAATAGTTCTATATTCGTGGTCGATTTACTCTGTGTTCGTTGTCAAATTTCATTTTGGTTCCTTCATAAAAGTTATAGCTCAACGTCTTAAAAGTGTCCCTGTAAAATTTCGTGATCTTTAGACAACATTTGCTTTTTCTTTGACTCCAAATCGAAAGTCTGCACCAAGCTGTCCGAAAATTCAACCAAGAACAGTCTTGGTGTTCTTCAAGCTCTTGATGTGTTCTTGAGTTTTCATGAAAAGAAGAAAGAAATCTGGCTACAATACTTTTCATCTTCCACTCCTTGCCAAAAGCTTGTTTCCCCATTAAGTATTACTTACCAACTCATTTCTTTTTGTCTTTTGTTCACAAATAGAACATTCTCTTACACCCACTTACTCTTGTCTGAATATTCTCTTACACCCACTTAATCTTGTCTGAATATTCTCTTACACCTCATCCACTTTGCTAAAAGGCTTCCATGTGCAAGAATTACCATCTTTCCATTACTCTTCCAAAAATCAGCACATTCCCTACAAATTCTTCCAAGATCAATCTTGATTACTTCAAAGTCAGAATACAATTGTTCTCTAAATCAAAAACATAAAAAAAAAAAAAAAAAAAGAAGAAAAAAAAAAAAGAAGAAAAGAAAACGAGAACTTTGTGACAAATTCAAGTATTGCTTCTTTTATTCGCTCATTTAAATTCTATACCACCTACATGGGCGGTTGAAATCTTTAAATTCAAGTCATTTCAATTCCGTTATTTACATTCAAGTCATTTACTTTCAAGCTCAAAGGGAGGCCTTGTCGCCCTTTTTACTTTTCTGTCCTAGGATTGGTTCTACCATCCTCTCTTTACAATTCAAGTCATTTCCATTCAGCTATTTAAATTCAGTCATTTAAATTTCAGCAATTTACTTCAAGTAATTTACTTTCTTGTACTTTACTTTCTTGTTCAAAGGGAGGCCTTGTCGCCCTTTTCTTTACTTTTCTGTCCAAGGTTGGTTCTACCATCCTTTTCTTATTTTCGTTCAGCTATTTCCATCATTGAATTCTAAATTTGAATGAACTCAAAACAATAATTGAACATACAGAAAGGACACTGTTTGAGGACATTATTTGGACAAAAGGAAAACGGAACAATCTTGTGAGGCTTGAGTGTATAAGTGAGGACAATCTTTACGAGAGTTGCAAACACGAGAGCAAACAAGTGAGGGAGTGTTTTCACTAACATGTGTTACTTGTGTAGGTAGACTTCAAACATGTTTCCCGCAAGCATGTGTGAAAGTGATGACAGTAAAAACATGGAGACTATTATGGAAACAATGAGAATTACAATAGGAGAATGGAAACTTGAAATGGCAGATCTCAAGAAACAAGTTTCCTCATTGATGAAAGGAGCTTCAGCCGACTCACCTATTTCCAATGAGAAGTCTAAAAGGGTGGCCGGCGGAGGCTCACCCAAGGACACTAGCACCAACGAAATGAGTGACTTCGATAAACGGTACAAAGCGTTGCAGCAATGGCTTGTTGAAGATCATGCCAAACATGGTCGTCATGGTGCCTACTTCGCCCAACTTGAGCAAAACGACACTCGATTAAAGAAATTGAGTTCAACCCCTCCTATTGTTTTGCTTGACAAGTCGGACCCATGTCACTTACAAGGTCCAAATCAGATCAGT